>JAJJWX010003394.1:0-600000 GCA_023529315.1 Papaver bracteatum | reverse complement strand
CTATTGATTTGCACAGCCCATTTAAAACTGTGACTAACTATCTCTTTGGACATATCATTAGCTAACCCTTTAGCTATCCATATGCTATGCCTTCAAAGCCAATATGTCTCCAAATACTTCTTTGAACTGCATTGCTAATTGCCTGGAAAGTGTGTGGGTCTTTCTCTAAGGCCATGAGTTCTACCCAACTCATGCTTGCTGATGATGTGATTTCTTACTTGCTGCATTGCTTGCACTAAAAGCTTCCCATCTCTTTTGGTCGTGCTATTACGCAAATTCCCAAATAGCAACATCACTTCTACACCAACTAGGACCCTTGTCCTATGCTTTGCTTATTAGCTTTCAACTTGTCTTGCTATTGCATACGTTAGGCTAAGTATGCTACTTGCAGCATCTCCCCATGAACTAGTTTTACATCGTAAATAAAGAGGCAAGGCTTTATAAACGAAAACACCCTCGTTCATTACTGCTCTTACACAACAAGACCATGTACCATTACATGATTGATTATCAACTGATATCTTCTGGAAAGCTAAAACTTCATTAACAAAGCAACTTGCTTACACCAAAGCAAAGTATGTAAAAACTTGAAGACTCAAATAAAAGTTTGTACAACCAAACTCTACACAAAGAGTTTGCATCAACCAACAACTCAAGCTACATAGAACAAGGCCAGGAACACTCTTTGTTCTGGCATCAAAGTGTCGCCACTGGAGACAGCAACACTTACTCTTGTTCTTATCTTAGTTTCTTTCTTTGTCGAAGTGAGCGACAACTTCTCTGCATGGTCTCTTCCTTGAACCATCACTTCGGCCGCCATGAGTCTTGCTAGAATGACTCCCATAGTCATTCCCAACTGATACATTAAGTTTTGCTTTGAGTGGACAACTTCTAGCGAAGTGTAAACCTTTGCAAATGAAACATCCCCTATACTTCCGGGCTAAAGGGAATAATTCATCTTCCTTCGGTTCATGCTTGCTTACTGCCTGATTTTCCTTCCTTTTGGATTCACCTTCATGACTTTGCACATCTTGATCGTTGTGCAACTAGTAAGCCTCTTCTGCTGGAATAGCCATCTTGATACTAAGGATTTTGCGCCTCTTAAGTTCAAAGCAATTACACTCGAACTTGCGCCGACCCGAAATTGGAACATCGATCTTCTTCACTCATGCCACATACTTCTTGCACCAATGCAAGGAAGTTTTCGACATAGGCTTGTGGTGTACTCGTCATTTTTAGCCTACGTAAACTTTGTCTTGCATACCAAGCACCATTGCTCACTTGAGGCGACATCTAGGTCCCTCTTTCATGTCATCCCATGACATAGGATTAACATAACCATCCGCTTCATCTTCTTGCAGACATAGTTCTCCCCCAAACCTTTGCATCACCACCAAGGTAATTGCCCGCGAGAGTTACTTTTTGTTCTTCCCTAGTTCCATTCGCTTCAAAGTATGTCTCAACGTCATACAAGAAATTCTCAAGTTATCTAGCATTTCTGGAACCTGCGTATATTCTTGTCCCGGAGACTCGATTTGAGCTTTCTCCATGCACGTTTGCCCCTACAAACATTCCATTACTGATTAACCCGCGAATGCTTGCCACTTCCTCAGACATTTGCTTCGCATGGCTTGTTAGTATGGTCTTTATGTCACTTAATTGCACCTTCAATTCAGTCACTTCAGCATTGGTTTCGCAATTCAACAAGGTTGCATCGGACACCTTGTCCTCAACTACACCAACCCTTTCGTCAAATTCTTTAAACCAATATGATGTTCTTCCTTCAAGTAGGTCTAGCCTGCCCTTATCTTCGAAACAAGAGGATTTACAAGGCTATCACAAAATTTCATGTCTATGACAAAATCATCAAGATTCTTTTCATACTCCTCAAGATGATCAAACGTGCACCGGTGTTCTTGATGATCATCATGCCATTAGAACTCATTTCTAATGCAATATTCGAAAATAATGCGCCACTTACTTGCTTGCGGAAAATAGCTTTAGAGGAAAAGAATCACTAGTGTATTATCCAACAAATACACTCGAACTATGCACCAAACACAAATTCGATGCCAAACTGTCACACCTTCAAACTCACCAAGAATTTTTAAGTGTAACTTGGGTATCACAATGGTCTTGTGAATCGAACTTCACCCACTTGCACTTCAGCCTTATAAGTTTTCACCTATGAAAACAGCCAACACATCAGGTCAATCAGCGGAAGTCTTTTATAGCCTTCTTTCTCTTCTCTAAGCTCATCAAATGCACCCTATAATGCACTCAATTCATGCCATACTTTACCAACAACAATCAGCCAACCAAGAACACTTAGAACATGACACAATCAACTCTTTTTATTGCATCAAATGTAATAAATACAATACTTGCCCACTAGGGGACTTAAGAAGACTTGTTCACTCCTTGAACCAAGTCTAAGTCTTACAAAAACTCTCCTACTTACTGACATATGCAATCTACACTCTCACATATGTTAGTTTTCACTCACACAGGCTAGCTTAACTTTCACACAGGCTAGGCTACCGAATTTCCCATGACTTAGGACTATTTATACAAAGAGCTTTGCTTGGAAAAACCGTGCATAACCGTTACATGCTAGAGACAGCCATCTGTCTCGGGGCGATTCATAACACAACTACTATGCCAATCGCCGTTTTCCTTTAACTTGCGCCAATCGTCCAACACCTGTTCTCTTGGCAGTTAAAACTCTTCTCCACGATTATAAACTCCTTTATAACCGCTCCTCTTCATCATCATTGGCATGCTTGTGAAGCTCGTAACCAACTTGTAACCGTCACTTGAGCCTTATTGCGCCACTTGTCTTGGCCTCTTTGGATTACTGCCTTGTGCCAAGCAACGTACATCCCTCTTGGCCCTGCATTTTTATTACTCTAAGTTAATTCACGGACACTCTTTAGGCTTTACTTGTCGAGGTCAACTCCTTAAGCTCACTCTAGTTACTCATGCGTCACATATGCTTCACTTCGCCAATTAGCTTGACAATAGCAATGCAACTCTTGCATTGCCAACTTGTTTGCATTGTTCAAGCTTTGGCCAGCCTTAAACTAATTCCATAGACCAACTCTTGATCTATTCTACACTCTTGCATCATCCATGAGTTTGGGCCAACTCAATTCCACGGATATGCCTTAATGTCAACATCACATGTTGCATGTGTCACTTTGGCTTCGTCTTGCCTTCTCCTTAATGAAGATTCATTGTGTCAGCCAATAAGCTTCATTCCTTAGCCAAATATCTTTACAATGTAGCGCACTCTTGCGCTTCATTGGCCCTGCGAGGTTATGTCATTCTCGACGCTTAACGGTCTATACGTTATACCGCTGTTATGGTTTAACATGCGCCATTCTGGCGAACCCGACATGGCCTGCAACTCTGTAACGCATAATCATTATGCGTCACTTGCAGCACCGTAATACTAGCCATACCTCTGTGTCAATGTCAAATCATGCCACCCACACCAACCGCACCAAAGCATGCCAACCATGCTAGACGCACCTCTGTGCTAATGGAAAATCATGCCATCCACACCTACCGCGACAAAGATTGCCAACCGTGCTAGACGCACCTATGTGCCAATGGAAAATCGTGCCAACCACACCAACCGCGCCAAAGCATGCTAGCCGCACCTCTGTGCCAATGGCAAATCATGCTATCCACACCAACCGCGCCAAAGCATACCAACCATGGTAGCCACACCTCTGTACCAATGGAAAATCATGCCAGCCACACCAACCGCGCCAAAGCATGCCAACCATGCTAGCCTCAATTTTTGTCCCAATGGCAAATAATTCTAGCCGCACCTCTGTGACAATGGATAATCATGCCAGCTACACCAACCGCGACAAAGCGTCCCAACCATGTTAGCCTCACCTCTGTGTCAATGGAAAATCATGGCATCCACACCAACCGCGCCAAAGCGTGCCAACCATGCTAGCCGCACCTCTGTGCCAATGGAAAATCATGCCATCCACACCAACCGCGCCAAAGCATGCCAACCATTCTATCCGCACCTCTGTGCCAATGGAAAATCATATCATCCACACCTACCGCGCCAAAGCATGCCAACCATGCTAGCCGCACCTCTGTGCCAGTGTAAAATTATGCCAGCCACACCAACCGTGCCAAAGCATGCCAACCATTCTATCTGCACACTTTCCAACGACAAATCTTGCCATCCACACAAACCGCATAAAAGTATGCCAACCATGCTAGCCACTCCTCTGGCGTCAATGTCAAATCATGCCACCCACACCAACTGGACCAAAGCATGCTAACCATGCTAGCTTCACTCTATGCCAATGGAAAATCATGCTAGCCACACCAAAGCATTCCAACCATGCTAAGCGCACCTCGACAATGGAAAATCATGCTAGCTACACCAACCGCACCAAAGTATGCCAACCATGCTATCCGCACCTTTGTGCCAACGTGCAAATCATGCCAGCCACCAACCGCACAAATGCATGCCAACCATGCTTGCCGCACCTCTGTGATAATGGATAATCATGCCAGCCACACTAACCACGCCAAAGCGTGCCAACCATGCTAGCCGCACCTCTGTGCCAATGGAAAATCATGACATCCACACCAACCGCGACAAAGCGTGCCAACCATGCTAGCCACACATATGTGCCTATGGAAAATCGTGCCAACCACACCAACCGCGCCAAAGCATGATAGCCGCACCTCTGTGCCAATGGAAAATCATGCCATCCACAACAACCGCGCAAAATCATGCCAACCATGCTAGCCACACCTCTGTACCAATGGGAAATCATGCCAGCCACACCAACCACGCCAAAGCATGCCAACCATGCTAGCCGCAATTTCTATCCCAATGTCAAATCACGCCAGCCTTACTAACCGTGTCAAATCATGCCAACCATGCTAGCCGCACCTCTGTGCTAATTTCAAATCATGCCAGCCACACCAACCGCGCCAAAGCATGCGAACCATGCTATCCGCACCTCTGTGCAAATGGAAAATCATGCCAGCCACACCTACCGCTCCAAAGCATGCGAACCATGCTACCCGCACATCTGTGCTAATGGAAAATCATGCCATCCACACCAACCACGCCAAAGCATGCCAACCATGATAGCCTCAATCTCTTTCCCAATGTAAAATCATGCCAACCTTACTATCCTTGTAAAAGCATGCTAGCCGCACCTCTGTGCCAATTTCAAATCATTCCAGCCACACCAACCGCGCCAAAGCATGCCAACCATGCTAGCCGCACCTCCGTGCCAATTTAAAATCATGCCAGCCATAACAACCACTCCAAATCATGCCAACCATGCTATCCGCACCTCTGTGCCAATGGAAAATCATATCATCCACACCAACCGCGCCAAAGCATTCCAACCATGTTAGCCGCACCTCTGTGCCAGTGAAAAATCATGCGAAACACACCAACCGCGCCAAATCATGCCAACCATGCTAGCTGCACCTATGTTCTAATGGAAAATCATGCCAGCCACACAAACCGCATAAAAGCATGCCAACGATGCTAGCCATACCTCTGTGTCAATGTCAAATCATGCCACCCACACCAACCGCACCAAAGCATGCCGACCATGATATCCGCACCTCTGTGCTAATGGAAAATCATGCCATCCACACCTACCGCGACAAAAGCGTGCCAACCATGCTAGACGCACCTATATGCCAATGGAAAATCGTGCCAACCACACCAACCGCGCCAAAGCATGCTAGCCGCACCTCTGTGCCAATGGAAAATCATGCTATCCACACCAACCGCGCCAAAGCATGCCAACCATGCTAGCCTCAATTTCTGTCCCAATGGCAAATCATGCTAGCTGCACCTCTGTGACAATGGCTAATCATGCCAGCTACACCAACCGCGACAAAGCGTCCCAACCATGTTAGCCGCACCTCTGTGTCAATGGAAAATCATGGCATCCACACCAACCGCGCCAAAGCGTGCCAACCATGCTAGCCGCACCTCTGTGCCAATGGAAAATCATGCCATCCACAACAACCGCGCCAAAGCATGCCAACCATGCTAGCCGCACCTCTGTGAAAATGGAAAATCATATCATCCACACCTACCGCGCCAAAGCATGCCAACCATGCTAGCCGCACCTCTGTGCCAGTGGAAAATCATTCCAGCCACACCAACCGTGCCAAAGCATGCCAACCATGCTAGTTGCACTCCTGTTCCAACGACAAATCTTGCCATCCACACAAACCGCATAAAAGTATGCCAACCATGCTAGCCACTCCTCTGTGTCAATGTCAAATCATGACACCCACACCAACCGGACCAAAGCATGCTAACCATGCTAGCCGCACCTTTATGCCAATGGAAAATCATGCCAGCCACACCAAAGTATTCCAACCATGTTAGCCGCACCTCTGTGGCAATGGAAAATCATGCTAGCCACACCAACCGCACCAAAGTATGCCAACCATGCTATCCGCACCTTTGTGCCAATGGAAAATCATGCCAGCCACACCAACCGCACCAATGCATGCCAACCATGCTTGCCGCACCTCTGTGACAATGGATAATCATGCCAGCCACACTAACCACGCCAAAGCGTGCCAACCATGCTAGCCGCACCTCTGTGCCAATGGAAAATCATGCCATCCACACCGACCGCGACAAAGCGTGCCAACCATGCTAGACGCACCTATGTGCCTATGGAAAATCGTTCCAACCACACCAACCGCACCAAAGCATGCTAGCCGCACCTCTGTGCCAATGGAAAATCATGCCATCCACAGCAACCGCGCCAAATCATGCCAACCATGATAGCCACACCTCTGTTCCAATGGCAAATCATGCCAGCCACACCAACCGCGCCAAAGCATGCCAACCATGCTAGCCACAATTTCTGTCCCAATGTCAAATCATGCTAGCCTTACTAACCGCGTCAAATCATGCCAACCATGCTAGCCGCACCTCTGTGCCAATTTCAAATCATGCCAGCCACACCAACCGCGCCAAAGCATGCGAACTATGCTATCCGCACCTCTGTGCCAATGGAAAATCATGCCATCCACACCTACCGCTCCAAAGCATGCCAACCATGCTAGCCGCACATCTGTGCTAATGGCAAATCATGCCATCCACACCCACTACACCAAATCCAGGATTTTGTCACAGGGCATTTCTGTTACTTTTTAAATTTGTAACACATATACGCCGTTACAGAAATGCTGTGATTAAATTTGTTATTGTTTTTGTAACAGTTTTCTTGTGACAAAAACAGATTGAAGTCACACTAAGTAACCGTTACACAATTAAACGTGCGCGATTAACCTAATTTTAAGGTGGCGACACGTGTCGAATTTGTCACAATAATTCCAACAGTTTTAGGTGTGAGTGAATTTTTCAATGATTCAAGATGACAACGTGTCTTTTTTTGACTAAGATTGCTGGTCCACACCTATAAGTGTTACTATTGCTTGTTACAAATCTTTGTTTGGCACGTGTTATCCTCTTACATCAACACTCCAGATGATGACATGTGTTCTTTTTAACTAACACTTTTTCTTACAATTATTCCTGTGACAAATTTTTAAATTACGATAAAAAAATGGATAGTCCAGTCCACTATCACGGGCCTGGACTTCCGGTTCTGAGCCTGCAACACACTATTCGTATACACATGCCTGCAATATAATGAAACCCGAATACGTAAGCCCGTAATACAATGAAACCTGGAATACGAAGCACTGCAATACAATGAAACCTGGAATACGAAGCCTGCAATCACATTTTTACACTCCACAAAATGCAATAAAGAAAGGAAAGAAAAAAAATGATACAAACAAGAGTAATCGGATAAAACATTCAGCAATTAGCCATCATGACATCATTACACACCCACCTCCAAGAACATACATCCAAAGTCATACCATTAAGAATAGGGCACAATATAGGCATGACTCATCTTAACACAAAATGAACAAACTAATTGTTTGCACAACTCAACTTCTCCATAACATACCAGGTTTCAAATCTCTTTTTACAACTCCATTGGCATGTAAACACTTCATGCCCGGGCAACATCAAGTGCATAACCTATAGCCACACGAATATCAAGTTGTTTCGGTCGGTCTTGAGTAAGTAGTTCTGTAGAGACATACCAGGCATCAGCTCTTTAGCTATCACCATAATGGGATCCTTACAAGCTCCAACAATCTGCAATAGCAATAACCCCATTAATATCATCTTAGGTTTGGGTGACCCTTGGTGGTGCTATGGCATATTATTTTCCTGAATTATCAAAGGACCACACCCACAACTAGAATCAGTGGTAGAACCTCATTAAACACCATACCAACAACTAATAATTGAAGGAAATACGAAGAAAAACGAAGGACATCAAAATTCGAAGTAGAACAAAGAACATCGAAACCGATTAGACATGAGTAAAACTGTTAGTAGGTACATCATTGCAACCGATTAATTCAAAAACAAATATGCAAAGAAAAGAAGAGAAAGAACAAAAAACCTTGAATTTCACCTTAATTTCTAAGGAAAAGGTGAGGCAAATTCTATATAAAAAAATATGCAAAACATAACATCACAACAACAACAACGATATCGAACTCAAAAACTTGCAATGGACTTTACTTGCATATGCAAAGTGAAGTTGTGGTAAATAAACAGACGAATCACTTACCAGTCGGCCCTTGGCAAAAATAAAATCCTCTAATAACACGTAAGTATGAGGATTAGGCAACATATGGTTCCTCGAGTACTCATCCCCGTCCTGTACCAGAAAGAAAACACTATGGTGTCAAGCGCAACCATAACAAAAAAAGAGATGACGTTGTTTCCATAAGGGGTTGATCAACATACCTTGGTTATCACACAGATATCAACATTGCTACCACTTCCTAGATCATTGAAAATGCATGAGCTGATAGCCTCACTAACAAGATAAATGCGTTCCTCTCTCTGCAATAATTTATAGAACAGTCAACATCAGAATATAATAAAGGTTACATAAATTAGGAAAGACAGTCCACATAAAAGTATTAACCGTAGCAGAAATAACAAGAGTTACATAATTCTTTGGTAGATGAGGTTCACGAATAATACATCAAACAGATAATAAACTGCTGGCCCAAACATAAAGTATCAACATACATGTGGAAAATAAATTGTAACTACCTAGGACTATTCAAGTTTCAGGTGAATGACAGCATTGAGAACGTGAGTTGAAACAAGAGAAGAACAAAAAATGAAAACAGACCAACAAAATCAAACAGTTTATAGAATCTCCCCAGTAGTACAAACAAGCCACTATATCAATAACGGTTTAGTGTTTAGGCATGAGCGATCCAGATAAATGAGGACTGAGGAGAAATGCTGGTTATCAGCATTTTTCCCTTACCCATCCAATTCTCTTCACAAGCAACAGAAACTTACAGCCATGGATAACTATTGAGGTCGATCATCCCAATGCAATGTTCTTCATTATTCCTCCATCACTTTACATGGCCTGAGAAACCTAAGTTATCTCAACTAGGATAGCAAGCGACACAATAACATGAGATCTTCAAAACCTAACAAACACTGCACACAAAATCTGAATCTAGTTCACCATCTTTATATCCGAGATGACTAAGCCACGGTAACAATGAGATGGTTCCTAAAAGTACATGTTCAATGTAATTATAGTTGAGAAACATATAACTTGACAAAGTTATTCAATCCTCTTTATATTTTGAAGATTCGACCAAGACGGTACAGACTGATAGAAAAATGTGACTCTTCCAACAAGTTTGACACAATCTCCCTAGGCTAAGACTCAAAAACACAAAGAAGAAGATCTGAACAAGGAAAAAAGAGAAGCAATAATAACAACTAAGGGAAAATGCATTTGTCTAAACACATAACTCAAGACTAATGGCTGAAGTTTCCCAATGGTCCAACAAAAGAAGCATAAAAGGTAAATCGTGTAACTACACACTAAAAGTTATCACAATTATCTAATTGAGTAACATAACCCAAACAGTGTGACAACTTACAGTCATGCCCTCTCTGTAGTTTGATTCGAACATAGCCATAACAACAAGAGAACCAGAACCCATCGTGGCATAAGGAAGACTATCAGTTGAACCATGTGGGTGGATCTACAAAAAACAACTTCCATTTAAAAAATCGAACACATATAGAGAAGAAACTAAAGGACATAGCAGTGTGATATGATTTGAACTCACAGTATGCAAATGAGGTCCAGTGACATCAACTCCACCAAGAACCGAAGCAGCACTCACGTGACCCTGATAATTGTACAATAATGCAACAACCTCTGGTTATCCAGATTCTTTCGAACTATGCAAAAACAAAAACATCTGAGTGCAAAAGATAAATATACCTGAAAAGGTGAGTCTTCGAAAGTGTAAGAGCTGATACATCCTAACACCCTTGCTTTCTTCTCAAAAGTAGAGAAGAAATCAACTACGAGAACTTGAACAAACCCCACTAACATAACACAAAAGCTCAAAATCATCTTTATGCGTTAAATCAGAGGATAAAAATCAAAAACTAGAATGGGCCTTTCATTTGTACTACCAGTTGGAAGTTCGATCTTGACTTGAAGAGTTTTATGCTCGTCTGGTTGGCTCATATTTTAATGAGCTTCTCCTTGATCATAAATGACTTATGGAAGGCCGTGAAACATAAAAACAAATACCAAAATAAAATTCTTAACTGAAGCGGAAACAAAAGACAAAGATGGATACAGAGACAAGCAAAAGGAAGGGTAAAGAGAGGGTGGAGTCACCATTTTCTCTTCTAGTTGTCGAACATCTTTGCATTGAGAGAAGCGGTCTTGTTTGGTATTTCACTCAATACACCAATCGTTCTGCCATCCATTCAAGAGGCCAGTGAACATCCTTCTGCAAGAGGGTGTACTCTTGATTAATTTCATGCATGTTGATTCAATAAGAGAAATCATATCAAGAATACTCACCGAAACAACTCCATTTTCTAAGTATTTAACAAACCATTTCCATGAATTGCGAAAATTAGTTGATATAATTAACAGGACCATTTCATTAACGATCCGATATAGTTTGAACAAAAAAAATAGATCTATGGAAATCACTACTTGAATATCTTACTGATAGACAAACCTTACATATCTAATTCCTCAAATGAAGATTTACATTACATCTAGCTAATGGCATTTAAACTTCAAAGGGTGGAAATTTATAAATCACAACTTCAATCAACACGCAACATCTCAAAATCATTCAAATTCAAAAACCCATCATCTTAAACATCATCTTGCTAATCAAATCACAAAGTAAGCCCCAAGGAACATACCCACTGCACAAAAAACAACATAAATCAATTGAGTGACCAAATACATTCAACCAATACTAATAAACAACAGACCCTAATCTAATTCCTCCTTCAAAATTGCAGAAACAATGAAAAATCGGCAGAAACAATGAAAAATACGATAACAAATTTGGGTTTACAAATCCTAATTTTGGAAACATCAATAAAAACAGAAAATCATGAATCAACCATATGGGCTTATCAAATCACGATATGGGTTCATCAAATCATCATATGGGTTCATATAAATATCTACATGGGTTCATAAAATAACTCCAAAATAGGATACGAAATTAGGATTTAGAAAACCTACCTCTGTTTCATCTCTTTCTTCCTTTTCATAGCGTCAAACGTTTTCTTAGATTATTTTGCGTTGATTTATAAATTTCTATAAGAAAATCTATTGTTTCTTATATTTCTAAATTTCTTTGGAAATACAGAAAGGGGAGAAAACAGAAAATAGAAAGAGAAGGGAAGAAATGAAAACTCCCTATCAAATTCATAGAAACATATGTGAAGATGTACATAAATCAAATTCGAAATATTAGAAAAAACCCTAAATAATGAAGAACCCTAAATGGAGACAACAGTTAAAAAGAAGAAAAATAGAGCCAAATATTAGAGCATCGATTGATAAAAACAAAACCCAAACGAATAAATCGGTAATGATTCAGTGAAAGTGAGGGATAAACAACAAAAAAAAATAAACGATAGTGATGTAAGATATAACTTACATCTTTCAGAAAGAGTTATAGATCTGTAAAACGAAGAAATTGGTTAAGCGAAAGTTCGGATTATTTCTTGAGACGAGAGGATCTGAGCGAAATTGGTTCAGAAAAAGTCAGGTTTTTTTCTTTCTTTACAGACGAGAGGAGAAAGTGATAAGAGGTGGGAAAGATACGAGAGGAGAAAGTGATAAGAGGTGGGATAAGGATAAGGAAGAGAGAGGCATAAGGGAATGATGAAAATCAAAGAAAGTAAAAGGAAAGGTTGAATGGTTAAGATTTTTCCATCAAAAATATGGACGATTGCCATTTGGTTTAAGGTCATAGGGGTGGGACTTGGGTTGGTTGGGCGGGTTAGAAGGCTTGGCCAAGGTAGACCCGAGCTAGGAATTCTTTGCCCAGATTGCCCATCGAACCCGTGGAACCCATTGAGGTGTTTCCCAAGTCCGCCCAAGTTATGTTCCTCGGGTTCCACTAGACATACAAGTTTGTTAATGTCATAATAATAAATTTAGTAATATTAAGATTTAATTGCTCCATTTATTTTAAATTTCCAAATAACTGAATATTATTTACAATATATAAACTCTTTTCATATCGAATGATTAATGAGATAGATATAATTTATATTTTGATTAATAGATTTGAAGATAATATCTAAGATTTATCTAAATAGATGATAATACTAATTATAAAAAATATCTTATATATAGCTCTTCGGGTTGGGCGGGTTGTTTGAGTTAGAAATATTTATTCCCATGCTTGCCCAAATTTAACTCGGGTTCATAAAATTATGCCCAAGCTTGCCCAAAGTTTTGAAATACGTTGCCCATGTACGCCCAACGTTCGGGTTGGGCATGGGTTGGGTGGGTTGACCCAACCCAAGTCCCACCCCTAGGTTCTCATACGGATCAAGGGAAGTGTGTGAGAAGCATGTGTGTTCTTTTGACATATCCGAAGTTATGATAATCCTGGTATTGATTTTGTCGGGTTAGAATTTTCTCCTTTCAATGATTATATCAGATTTGAACATCATAGGTTCAAAGACAACTAGAGTTAGACTAGAGTTTATGGTTTGGATGAACTGAAGATGAAATATATCAGAATTGCACAACACAATTTCAAAGACTACTAGAGTTAGACATGAGTTTCGCGTTTGGATGAACGGAAGACGAAATATATCATAATTGAACAAAACGGTTCAAATATTACTAGAGTTAGACACGAGTTTCCCGTTTGGATGAATCAAGACGAAATATATCAATTGAACAACTCAAAGACTACTAGAGTTAGACTGACTTTCCCGTTAGGATGAATGAAGACGAAATATATCGAAATTGAACATCACGGTTCAAATATTACCGATTAGACTTTAGTTTCTCATTTTGGATGAATTAAAGACGAAATATATCAGAATTGAACAACACAGGTTCAAAGACTACTAGAGTTAGACTTGAGTTTCACGTTTGGATGAACTGAAGACGAAATATATCAAAATTGAACAACACAGGTTCAAAGACTACTAGAGTTAGACCTGACTTTCCCGTTTGGATGAACTAAACACGAAATATATCAGAATTGAACATAACAGGTTCAAAGACTACTAGAGTTAGACAAGAGTTTCAAGTTTGGATGAACTGAAGACGAAATATATCATAATTGAACATCACAGGTTCAAAGATTACTAGAGTTAGACCTGAGTTTCTCTTTCGAATGAACTAGCGATGAAATATATCGAAATTGACCATCACAGTTCAAAGATTACCGAGAGTTAGACCGAGTTTCTCTTTAGGATGAGCAAGAAGGCGAAATACATCGAAATTGAACAACACATGTTCAAAGACTACTAGAGTTAGACATGAGTTTCGCGTTTGGATGAAATGAAAAAGAAATATATCAGAATTGAACAACACAGGTTCAAAGACTACTAGAGTTAGACCTGAGTTTCGGGTTTGGATGAACTGAAAAAGAAATATCTTTGGTATTGAATAACACGAGTTCAAAGACTACTAGAGTTAGACCTAGTTTCAAGTTTGGATGAATGAAGACGAAATATATCGAAATTGAACAACACGGGTTCAAAGACTACTAGAGTTAGACCGAGTTTAGCGTTTGGATGAATCAAGGCGAAATATATCGAAATTGAACAACACGGGTTCAAAGACTACTAGAGTTAGAGAGTGAGTTTCGCGTTTGGATGACACTGGAGACGAAATATATCAGAATTGAACATCACGGGTTCAAAGATTACCATAGTTAGACCTGAGTTTCTCATTCAGATTTACCGTAGACGAAATATATCAGAATTGAATAACACAGGTTCAAATATTACTGGAATTAGACCCGAGTTTCTCTTTCGGATGAACGGGAGATGAAATATATCAGAATTGAATATCACTGGTTCAAATATTACTGGAATTTGACCTGAGTTTCACTTTTCGGATGAACAAAAGACGAAATATATCAGAAATTAACATCACAGGTTCAAATATTACTGGAATTAGACATGAGTTTCTCTTTCGGATGAACGGAAAACGAGATATATTAGAATTGAACATCACAGATTCAAATATTACTAGAATTAGACCTGAGTTTCTCTTTCGGATGAACTGGAGACAAAATATATATCAGAATTGAACATCACAGGTTCAACGATTACCAAAGTTAGACCTGAGTTTCTGATTCGGATGAACTGGAGACGAAATATATCAGAATTGAACATCACAGGTACAAAGATTACTAGAGTTATACCTGAGTTTCTGATTCGGATGAACTGGAGACGAAATATATCAGAATTAAACATCACAGGTTCAAGGATTACAAGAGTTAGACCTGAGTTTCTGATTCGGATGAACTGGAGACGAAATATATCAGAATTCAACATCACAGGTTCAAGAATTACCAAAGTTAGACCTGAGTTTCTGATTCGGATGCACTGGAGACGAAATATATCAGAATTGAACATCATAGGTACAAAGATTACCAGAGTTAGACCTGAGTTTCTGATTCAGATGGACTGGAGACGAAATATATCAGAATTGAACATCACAGGTTCAAAGTCTACTAGAGTTAGACCTAAGTTTCTAGTTCAGAAGATCTGAAGATGAAATATATCAGAATTGAGCATCACAGGTTCAAAGATTACTAGAGTTAGACCTGAGTTTCTCGTTCGGATAAACTGGAGACGAAATATATCAGAATTGAACATCGCAGGTTCAAAGCCTACTAGAGTTAGACCTAAGTTTCTCGTTCGGAAGATCTGAAGATGAAATATATCAGAATTGAGCATCACAGGTTTAAAGATTACTAGAGTTAGACCTGAGTTTCTCGTTCGGATGAACTGGAGACGAAATATATCAGAATTGAACATCACAGGTTCAAATATTACTAGAGTTAGACCTAAGTTTCTCGGTCGGATAAACTGAGGACGAAATATATCAGAATTGAGCATCACATGTTCAAGGATTACCAGAGTTAGACCTGGTTTCGATTTCGATGGATGGAGACGAAATATATCAAATTGAACATCACGAGGTTCAAGGATTACCGAGTTAGACACTTGAGTTTCGATTCGGATGAAATGGAGACGAAATATATCGAAATTGAACATCACACGTACAAAGATTACAAGAGTTAGACCCTGAGTTTACGATTCGGATGGATCAAGGCGAAAAATATCGAATTGAACATCACAGTCCAAGGATTACCGAGTTCGAGTTTCTAATTCGACTAAATCAGGACGAAAATGACCATATTACCCTTGTTGGAAATAAGTGAAATAAAAATTATTGAGACAATGAAAATGACCATATTACCCTTGTTGGAAAAAAGTGCAATAAATATTACAGGATTAAATATTAGGAGGCTGAAAATGACCATACTACCCTTATCGGAAATAAGTAAAGTAATTCTTCTTGATTGTGAAAATGACCATATTACCCTTATTGGAAAAAGTGCAATAAATATTATGGAGGTATGAATATGACCAAACTACCCTTATTGAAAATAAATAAAGTAAATATTACGAGAATATGAAAATGACTATATTACCCTTATTGGAAAAAAGTGTAATAAATATTAGGAGAAGTGTGAAAATGACCATACTACCCTTATCGGAAATAAGTTAAGTAATTCTTCTTGATTGTAAAAAATGACCATATTACCCTTATTGGAAAAAAGTGCAATAGATATTATGGAGGCGTGAAAATGACCAGACTGCCCTTATTGAAAATAAATAAAGTAATATTATACACTATGAAAATGACCATATTACCCTTATTGGAAATAAGTGCAATAAATATTATGGAGATTGTGAAATGACCAGGCTACCCTTATCGGTAATAAGTAAAGTAATTCTTATTGTCTGTGAAAATGACCATATTAACCTTATCGAAAATGAAATATCACCGATTGTGAAAATGACCATATTACCCTTATTGGAAATAAGTGCAATAAATATTATGGAGACTGTGAAAATGACCATACTACCCTTATCGGAAATAAGTAAAGTAATTCATACAGACTGTGAAAATGACCATATTACCCTTATTAGAAATAAATGGAATAAATATTATGGAGGCTGTCAAAATGACCATACTACCCTTATCAGAAATAAGTAAAGTAATTCTTATAAACTGTGAAAATGACCGAATTACCCGTATTGGAAAAAAAGTGCAATAGATATTATGGAAACTGTGAAAATGACCAGACTACCCTTATTGAAAATAAGTAAAGCAATATTATACACTATGAAAATGACCATATTACACTTATTGGAAATAAGTGCAATAAATATTATGGATATTGTGAAAATGACCAAACTACCCTTATTAAAAATAAATAAAGTAAATACTACATACTGTGAAAATGACCATATTACCCTTATTGGATAAGTGCCATAAATATTATAGAGACTGTGAAAATGACCAGACTACCCTTATCGAAAATAAGTAAAATGATTATTACAGATTGTGAAAATGACCATATTATCCTTATTGGAAATAAATGGAATAAATATTAGGGAGACTGCGAAAATGACCAAACTACCCTTATTGAAAATAAATAAAGTAAATTACATACTGTGAAAATTACCATATTACCCTTATTGGAAATAAGTGGAATAAATATTATAGAGACAGTGAAAATGACCATACTACCTTTATCGGAAATAAGTAAAGTAAATGTTACCGATTGTGAAAATGACCGTATCACCCTTATTGAAAAAAAAGTGCAATAAATATTACGGAGACTGTGAAATTGACCATACTATCCTTATCAGAAATAAGTAAAGTAGTTCTTGCAGACTGTGAAAATGACCATATTACCCTTATTGAAAAAAAGTTCAATACATATTATGAAGACTGTGAAAAAGACCAGACTACCCTTATCGAAAATATGTAAAGTAAATGTTACCATTGTGAAAATAGCCATATTATCCTTAATTGTCATTTTCACAGTCTGTAATATTTATTGCACTTTTCCAATAAGGGTAGTTTGGTCATTTTCATAGTCTCCATAATATTTATTGCACTTATTTTCAATAAGGGTAATATGGTCATTTTCACAGTCTGTAACATTTACTTTACTTATTTTCGATGACTAGTCCGTGTCATTTTTCACAGTCTCCAAAATATTTATTGCACTTTTTACCAATAAGGGTAGTTTGGTCATTTTTATAGTTTCCATAATATTTATTTCCCTTTTTTTCAATAAGGGTAATATGATCATTTTCACAGTCTGTAATATTATTTTACTTATTTTCGATTAGGGTAGTATGATCATTTTCACAGTCTCCATAATATTTATTGCAGTTATTTACAATAAGGGTAATATGGTCATTTTCACAGTCTGTAATATATACTGACTTTTTCCAATAAGGGTAGTTTGGTCATTTTCATAGTTTGTAATATTTACTTTATTTATTTTTAGTAAGGGTAGTTTGGTCATTTTCACAGCCTCTAAAATATTTATTGCACTTTTTTTTCCAATAAGGGTAATATGGTCATTTTCACAGTCTGTAATATTTACTTTATTTATTTTCGATAACGGTAGTTTGGTCATTTTTCACAGTCTCCATAATATTTATTGGACTTTTTTTCCAATAAGGGTAATATGGTCATTTTCACAGTCTGTAATATTTATTGCACTTTTTCCAATAAGGGTAGTTTGGTTATTTTCACAGTCTCCAAAATATATATTGCACCTATTTCCAATAAGGGTAATACAGTCATTTTCATATTATGTAATATTTACTTTATTTATTTTCAATAAGAGTAGTTTGGTCATTTTTCCAGTCTCCATAATACTTATTGCACGTATTTCCAATAAGGGTAATATGGTCATTTTTAAAGTTTGTAATATTTACTTTACTTATTTTCGAATAAGGGTAGTCTGGTCATTTTCACAGTCTCCATAATATTTATTGCACTTTTTCCACTGAGGGTAATATGGTCATTTTCACATTCTGTACGAATTACTTTACTTATTTCCGATAAGGGTAGTTTGGTCATGTTCACGGTCTCCATAATATTTATTGCATTTTTTTCCAATAAGGGTAATATGGTCATTTTCACAGTCTATAATATTTACTATATTTATTTTCAATAAGGGTAGTTTGGTCATTTTCACAGTCTCCATAATATATATTGCACTTTTTCCAATAAGGGTAATATGGTCATTTTCATTGTTTATACGAATTACTTTACTTATTTTCGATAAGGGTAGTCTGGTCATTTTCACAGTCTCCATAATATTTATGGCACTTATTTCCAATAAGGGTAATATGGTCATTTTCACAGTATGTAAGAATTACTTTACTTATTTCCGATAAGGGTAGTATGGTAATTTTCATAGTCTCCATAATATTTATTGTACTTTTTTCCAATAAGGGTAATATGGTCATTTTCACAATCGGTAACATTTACTTTACTTATTTCCGATAAGGGTAGTATGGTCATTTTCACAGCCTCCATAATATTTATTGCACTCTTTTACAATAAGGGTATTATGGTCATTTTCACAGTCGGTAACATTTAGTTTAAATATTTCCGATAAGGGTAGTATGGTCATTTTCACAGTCTCCATTATATTTATTCCACTTATTTCCAATAAGGGTAATATGGTCATTTTCACAGTCTGTAAGAATTACTTTACTTATTTCTGATAAGGGTAGTATGGTCATTTTCACAGTCTCCATAATATTTATTGCACTTTTTTTAATAAGGGTAATATGGTCATTTTCACAATCGATGCGTTTACTTTATTTATTACAGATAAGGGTAGCCTGGTCATTTTCACGATCTCCATAAAAATTATTGCAGTTATTTCCAATAAGGGTAATGTGGTTATTTTCACAATCCGTAATATTTACTTTATTTTTTTTTTCAATAAAGGTATTCTGGTCATTTTCACAGTCTCTATAATATTTATTGCATTTATTTCCAGTAAGGGTAATATGGTCCTTTTCACGGTCTTCTGAATTTTTATTGTACTTATTATGATAAGGGTAGTATGGTCATTTTCACAGCATTCAGAAGAAGCATGAATTTTTGTTGTGGTTTTGTCGAGAAAATCGAGAGAAAAGGTTGAAATTTGTCCAAGTCAATTGTCTTACAAAGTCATGACTTGTTGACTTGGTCTTGATCCTTTTTTATAATATTAAGAAAATTAAAAAATAAAAATAAAATAAATTTTGATATTTAGAAATTAAATAAAATTGTTATTTTGTATAACTGTTGCGAAAGTAGTGACAATCAAAAATCTAAGAGTGATTATTTCGGGGTTGTTTTAGATGTGGTGGAATTTTTGGGTGGAAACATCATTTTAGATTATAATTGTGATTGTCTAGATAATTGTCAACAAATATAATTGTGACTAGTAAAAAAGTTAAATATTCAGATTCATTATCACGATTACAAAATTTAGTAACAGTTATAATTGTTGCAGGACTTATCACAGGTATATCAGTGACTGAAAAATAAACTGTGACAGGTTACACTGTGAGAAAATCCTGGTTTTGGTGTAGTGACCAACCGCGCCAAAGCATGCCAACCATGATAGACTCAATCTCTGTCCCAATGTCAAATCATGCCAACCTTACTAACCTTGTAAAAGCATGCCAACCATGCTAGCCGCACCTCTGTACCAATTTCAAATCATTCCAGCCACACCAACCGCGCCAAAGCATGCCAACCATTCTAGCCGCACCTCTGTGCCAATGGAAAATCATGCCAGCCACAACAACCACTCCAAAGCATGCCAACCATGCTAGCCGCACCTCTGTGCCAATGGAAAATCATATCATCCACACCAACCGCTCCAAAGCATGCCAACCATGTTAGCCGCACCTCTCTGCCAGTGGAAAATCATGCCAACCACACCAACCGCGCCAAAGCATGCCAACCATGCTAGCTGCACCTCTGTTCTAATGGAAAATCATGCCATCCACACAAACCGCATAAAAGCATGCCGACGATGCTATCCATACCTCTGTGTCAATGTCAAATCATGCCACCCACACCAACCTCACCAAAGAATGCCAACAATGCTAGCCGCACCTCTGTGCTTATGGAAAATCATGCCATCCACACCTACGGTGACAAAGCGTGCCAACCATGCTAGCCGCACCTATGTGCCAATGGAAAATCGTGCCAACCACACCAACCGCGCCAAATCATGATAGCTGCACCTCTGTGCCAATGGAAAATCATGCTATCCACACCAACCGCGCCAAAGCATGCGAACCATGCTAGCCACACCTCTGTACCAATGGCAAATCATGCCAGCCACACCAACCGCGCCAAAGCATGCCAACCATGCTAGCCTCAATTTCTGTCCCAATGTCAAATCATGCCACCCTTACTAACCGTGTAAAAGCATGCCAACCATGCTAGCCGCACCTCTGTGACAATTTCAAATCATGTCACCCACGCCAACCGTGCCAAAGCATGCCAACCATGCTAGCCGCACCTCTGTGCCAATGGAAAATCATGCCTGCCACACCAAACGCTCCAAAGCATGCCAACCATGCTAGCCACACATCTGTGCTAATGGAAAATCATGCCATCCACACCAACCGCGCCAAAGCATGCCAACCATGCTAGCCGCACCTCTGTGGCAATGGAAAATTATGCTAGCCACACCAACCGCACCAAAGTATTCCACCCATGTTATCCGCATCTTTGTGCCAATGGAAAATCATGCCAGCCACACCAACCGCACCAAAGCATGCCAACCATGCTAGCCGCACCTCTGTGACAATCGATAATCATGCCAGCTACACTAACCACGCCAAAGCGTGCCAGCCATGCTAGCCGCACCTCTGTGCCACTGGAAAATCATGCCATCAACACCAACCGCGACAAAACGTGCCAACCATGCTAGCCGCACCTATGTGCCAATGGAAAATCGTGCCGACCACACCAACCGCGCGAAAGCATGCTAGCCTTACATCTGGGCCAATGGCAAATCATGCCATCCACACCAACCGCGCGAAAGCATGCCAACCATGCTAGCCACACCTCTGTACCAATGGCAAATCATTCCAGCCACACCAACCGCGCCAAAGCATGCCAACCATGCTAGCCGCAATTTCTGTCCCAATGTCAAATCATGCCAGCCTTACTAACTGCGTCAAAGCATGCCAACCATACTAGCCACACCTCTGTGACAATTTCAAATCATGCCAGCCACACCACCAAAGCATGCCAATCATGCTAGTCGCACCTCTGTGCGAATGGAAAATCATGCCAGCCACACCAACCGCTCCAAAGCATGCCAACCATGCTATCCGCACATCTGTGCTAATGGAAAATCATTCCATCCACACCAACCGCGCCAAAGAATGCCAACCATGCTAGCCTCAATCTCTGTCCAAATGTCAAATCATGCCAACCTTACTAACCGTGTAAAAGCATGCCAACCATGCTAGTCGCACCTCTGTGCCAATTTCAAATCATGCCAGCCACACCAACCGCGCCAAAGCATGCCAACAATGTTAGACGCACCTCTGTGCCAATGGAAAATCATGCTAGCCACACCAACCGCTCCAAAGCATGCCAACCATGCTAGACGCACATCTGTGCTAATGGCAAATCATGCCAGCCACACCAACCGCGATAAAGCATGCCAACCATGCTAGCCGCACCTCTGTGCCAATGGAAAATCATGCTAGCCACACCAATTGCGCCAAAGCATGCCAACCATGCTATACGCACCTCTCTGCCAATGGAAAATCATGACAACCACACCAACCGCGCCAAAGCATGCCAACCATGCTAGCCGCACCTCTGTGACAATGGCTAATCATGCCAGCTATACCAACCACGACAATGCGTGCCAACCCTGTTAGCCGCACCTCTGTGCCAATGGAAAATCATTCCATCCACACCAACCATGCCAAAGCATGCCAACCATGCTAGCCGCACCTCTGTGCCAATGGAAAATGATGCCATCCACACCAACCGTGCCAAAGCATTCCAACCATGCTAGCCGCACCTCTGCGCCAATGGAAAATCATATCATCCACACCAACCGCACCAAAGCATGCCAACCATGTTAGACACACCTCTTTGCCAGTGGAAAATCATGCCAGCCACACAAACCGCATAAAATCATGCCAACCATGCTAGCCACACCTCTGTGTCAACGTCAAATCATGCCACTCACACCAACCGCACTAAAGCATGCCAAGCATGCTATCCGCACCTCTGTGCCAATGGAAAATCATGCCAGCCACACCAACCGCACCAAAGCATGCCAACCATGCTAGACGTACCTCTGTGCCAATGGCAAATCATGTCATCCACAAACCGCGCGAAAGCATGCCAACCATGCTAGACGCACCCTGTGCCAGTGGAAAATTATGCCAGCCACACCCACCGCGCCAAAGCATGCCAACCATGCTAGCCACACCTATGTACCAATGGAAAATCATGCCGGCCACACCAACCGCACCAAAGCATGCCAACCTTGCTAGCCGCAATCTCTGTCCCAATGTCAAATCATGCCAGCCTTACTAACCGCATCAAAGCATGCCAACCATGCTAGCCGCACCTATGTGCCAATTTCAAATCATGCCAGCCACACCAACCGCGCCAATGCATGCCAACCATGCTAGCCACACCTCTGTGCCAATGGACAATCATGCCAGCCACACCACCCGCTCCAAAGCTTGCCAACCATGCTAGCCGCACATCTGTGCTAATGGCAAATCAAGCCAGCCACACCAAGTGCTCCAAAGCATGCCAACCATGCTAGCCGCAATCTCAGTCCCAATGTCAAATCATGTTATCCTTACTAACCGTGTAAAAGAATGCCAACCATGCTAGCCTCACCTCTGTGCCAATTTCAAATCATGTCAGCCTCACCAACCGCACCAAAGCATGCCAACTACGCTAGCCGCACCTCTGTGCGAATGGAAAATCATTCCAGCCACACCAACCGCTCCAAAGCATGCCAACCATGCTATCCGCACATCTGTGCTAATGGCAAATCATGCCATCCACACCAACCGCGCCAAAGCATGCCAACCATGCTAGCCACACCTCTGTACCAATGGCAAATCATGCCAGCCACACCAACCGCGCCAAAGCATGCCAACCATGCTAGCCTCAATTTCTGTCCCAATGTCAAATCATGCCACCCTTACTAACCGTGTAAAAGCATGCCAACCATGCTAGCCGCACCTCTGTGACAATTTCAAATCATGTCACCCATGCCAACCGTGCCAAAGCATGACAACCATGCTAGCCGCACCTCTGTGCCAATGGAAAATCATGCCTGCCACACCAAACGCTCCAAAGCATGCCAACCATGCTAGCCGCACATCTGTGCTAATGGAAAATCATGCCATCCACACCAACCGCGCCAAAGCATGCCAACCATGCTAGCCGCACCTCTGTGGCAATGGAAAATTATGCTAGCCACACCAACCGCACCAAAGTATTCCAACCATGTTATCCGCACATTTGTGCCAATGGAAAATCATGCCAGCCACACCAACCGCACCAAAGCATGCCAACCATGCTAGCCGCACCTCTGTGACAATGGATAATCATGCCAGCTACACTAACCATGCCAAAGCGTGCCAACCATGCTAGCCGCACCTCTGTGCCACTGGAAAATCATGCCATCAACACCAACCGCGACAAAACGTGCCAACCATGCTAGCCGCACCTATGTGCCAATGGAAAATCGTGCCAACCACACCAACCGCGTCAAAGCATGCTAGCCTTACATCCGGGCCAATGGCAAATCATGCCATCCACACCAACCGCACGAAATCATGCCAACCATGCTAGCCACACCTCTGTACCAATGGCAAATAATGCCAGCCACACCAACCGCGCCAAAGCATGCCAACCATGCTAGCCTCAATTTCTGTCCCAATGTCAAATCATGCCACCCTTACTAACCGTGTAAAAGCATGCCAACCATGCTAGCCGCACCTCTGTGACAATTTCAAATCATGTCACCCACGCCAACCGTGCCAAAGCATGCCAACCATGCTAGCCGCACCTCTGTGCCAATGGAAAATCATGTCTGCCACACCAAACGCTCCAAAGCATGCCAACCATGCTAGCCGCACATCTGTGCTAATGGAAAATCATGCCATCCACACCAACCGCGCCAAAGCATGCCAACCATGCTAGCCGCACCTCTGTGGCAATGGCAAATTATGCTAGACACACCAACCGCACCAAAGTATTCCAACCATGTTATCCGCACCTTTGTGTCAATGGCAAATCATGCCAGCCACACCAACCGCACCAAAGCATGCCAACCATGCTAGCCGCACCTCTGTGACAATGGATAATCATGCCAGCTACACTAACCACCCCAAAGCGTGCCAACCATGCTAGCCGCACCTCTGTGCCACTGGAAAATCATGCCATCAACACCAACCGCGACAAAACGTGCCAACCATGCTAGCCGCACCTATGTGCCAATGGAAAATCGCGCCAACCACACCAACCGCGTCAAAGCATGCTAGCCTTACATCTGGGCCAATGGAAAATCATGCCATCCACACCAACCGCGTGAAATCATGCCAACAATGCTAGCCACACCTCTGTACCAATGGCAAATCATGCCAGCCACACCAACCGCGCCAAAGCATGCCAACCATGCTAGCCTCAATTTCTGTCCCAATGTCAAATCATGCCACCCTTACTAACCGTGTAAAAGCATGCCAACCATGCTAGCCGCACTTCTGTGACAATTTCAAATCATGTCACCCACGCCAACCGTGCCAAAGCATGCCAACCATGCTAGCCGCACCTCTGTGCCAATGGAAAATCATGCCTGCCACACCAAACGCTCCAAAGCATGCCAACCATGCTAGCCGCACATCTGTGCTAATAGAAAATCATGCCATCCACACCAACCGCGCCAAAGAATGCCAACCATGCTAGCCACACCTCTGTGGCAATGGAAAATTAAGCTAGCCACACCAACCGCACCAAAGTATTCCAACCATGTTATCCGCACCTTTGTGCCAATGGCAAATCATGCCAGCCACACCAACCGCACCAAAGCATGCCAACCATGATAGCCGCACCTCTGTGACAATGGATAATCATGCCAGCTACACTAACCAC
The DNA here is from genome assembly GCA_023529315.1 of Papaver bracteatum. NCBI lineage: Eukaryota > Viridiplantae > Streptophyta > Magnoliopsida > Ranunculales > Papaveraceae > Papaver > Papaver bracteatum. The sequence continues at coordinate 574,306 of JAJJWX010003394.1, read as the reverse complement.
GCCATAGCGTGCTAACCATGCTAGCCGCACCTCTGTGCCACTGGAAAATCATGCCATCAACACCAACCGCGACAAAACGTGCCAACCATGCTAGCCGCACCTATGTGCCAATGGAAAATCGTGCCAACCACACCAACCGCGCCAAAGCATGCTAGCCTTACATATGGGCCAATGAAAAATCATGCCATCCACACCAACCACGCGAAATCATGCCAACCATGCTAGCCACACCTCTGTACCAATGGCAAATCATTCCAGCCACACCAACCGCGCCAAAGCATGCCAACCATGCTAGCCGCAATTTCTGTCCCAATGTCAAATCATGCCAGCCTTACTAACTGCGTCAAAGCATTCCAACCATACTAGCCGCACCTCTGTGACAATTTCAAATCATGCCAGCCACACCACCAAAGCATGCCAATCATGCTAGCCGCACCTCTGTGCGAATGGAAAATCATGCCAGCCACACCAACCGCTCCAAAGCATGCCAACCATGCTATCCGCACATCTGTGCTAATGGAAAATCATTCCATCCACACCAACCGCGCCAAAGCATGCCAACCATGCTAGCTTAAATCTCTGTCCAAATGTCAAATCATGCCAACCTTACTAACCGTGTAAAAGCATGCCAACGATGCTAGTCGCACCTCTGTGCCAATTTCAAATCATGCCATCCACACCAACCGCGCCAAAGCATGCCAACAATGTTAGACGCACCTCTGTGCCAATGGAAAATCATGCCAGCCACACCAACCACTCCAAAGCATGCCAACCATGCTAGCCGCACATCTGTGTTAATGGAAAATCATGCCAGCCACACCAACCGCGACAAAGCATGCCAACCATGCTAGCCGCACCTCTGTGCCAATGGAAAATCATGCTAGCCACACCAATTGCGCCAAAGCATGCCAACCATGCTATACGCACCTCTGTGCCAATGGAAAATCTTGACAGCCACACCAACCGCCCCAAAGCATGCCAACCATGCTAGCCGCACCTCTGTGACAATGGCTAATCATGCCAGCTATACCAACCACGACAATGCGTGCCAACCATGTTAGCCGCACCTCTGTGCCAATGGAAAATCATTCCATCCACACCAACCATGCCAAAGCATGCCAACCATGCTAGCCGCACCTCTGTGCCAATGGAAAATGATGCCATCCACACCAACCGTGCCAAATCATTCCAACCATGCTAGACGCACCTCTGTGCCAATGAAAAATCATATCATCCACACCAACCGCGCCAAAGCATGCCAACCATGATAGACACACCTCTGTGCTAGTGGAAAATCATGCCAGCCACACAAACCGCACAAAATCATGCCAACCATGCTAGCCACACCTCTGTGTCAATGTCAAATCATGCCACTCACACCAACCGCACCAAAGCATGCCAACCATGCTATCCGAACCTCTGTGCCAATGGAAAATCATGCCAGTCACACCAACAGCACCAAAGCATGCCAACCATGCTAGACGTACCTCTGTGCCAATGGCAAATCATGTCATCCACACCAACCGCGCGAAAGCATGCCAACCATTCTAGACGCACCCTGTGCCAGTGGAAAATTATGCCAGCCACACCCACCGCGTCAAAGCATGCCAACCATGCTAGCCACACCTATGTACCAATAGAAAATCATGCCAGCCACACCAACCGCACCAAAGCATGCCAACCTTGCTAGCCGCAATCTCAGTCCCAATGTCAAATTATGCCAGCCTTACTAACCGCATCAAAGCATGCCAACCATGCTAGCCGCACCTCTGTGCCAATTTCAAATCATGCCAGCCAAACCAACCGCGCCAAAGCATGCCAACCATGCTAGCCACACCTCTGTGCCAATGGACAATCATTCCATCCACACCAACCGCTCCAAAGCTTGCCAACCATGCTAGCCGCACATCTGTGCTAATGGAAAATCATGCCAGCCACACCAAGTGCTCCAAAGCATGCCAACCATGCTAGCCGCAATCTCTGTCCCAATATCAAATCATGTTATCGTTACTAACCGTGTAAAAGAATGCCAACCATGCTAGCCTACCTCTGTGCCAATTTCAAATCATGTCAGACTCACCAACCGCACCAAAGCATGCCAACTACGCTAGCCACACCTCTGTGCGAATGGAAAATCATTCCAGCCACACCAACCGCTCCAAAGCATGCCAACCATGCTAGCCGCACATCTGTGCTAATGGCAAATCATGCCATCCACACCAACCGTGCCAAAGCATGCCAACCATGCTATCCTCAATCTCTGTCCCAATGTCAAATCATGCCAACCTTACTAACCGTGTAAAAGCATGCCAACCATGCTAGTCGCACCTATGTGCCAATTTCTAATCATGCCAGCCACACCAACCGCGCCAAAGCATTCCAATAATGTTAGGCGCACCTCTATGCCAATGGAAAATCATGCCAGCCACACCAACCGCTCCAAAGCATTCCAACCATGCTAGCCGCACATCTGTGCTAATGGCAAATCATGCCAGCCACACCAACCGCGCCAAAGCATGCCAACCATGCTAGCCGCACCTCTGTGCCAATGGAAAATCATGCTAGCCACACCAATTGTTCCAAAGCATGCCAACCATGCTATCCGCACCTCTGTGCCAATGGAAAATCATGACAGCCACACCAACCGCGCCAAAGCATGCCAACCATGCTAGATGCACCTCTGTGACAATGGCTAATGATGCCATCCATACCAACCGCGACAAAGCGTGCCAACCATGTTAGCCGCACATATGTGCCAATGGAAAATCATGCCATCCACACCAACCGTGCCAAAGCATGCCAACCATGCTAGCCGCACCTCTGTGCCAATGGAAAATCATGCCATCCACACCAACCGCGCCAAAGCATGCCAACCATGCTAGCCGCACCTCTGTGCCAATGGAAAATCATATCATCCACACCAACCGCGCCAAAGCATGCCAATCATGTTAGACGCACCTCTGTGCCAGTGGAAAATAATGCCAGCCACACAAACCACATAAAATCATGCCAACCATGCTAGCCACACCTCTGTGTCAATGTCAAATCATGCCACTCACACCAACCGCACCAAAGCATGCCAACCATGCTATCCGCACCTCTGTGCCAATGGAAAATCATGCCAGCCACACCAAAGCATGCCAACCATCACTACACCAAATTAGCCATTTTGTTACACAAATATGTGTGACTTCCTATTTAATGTCACACATATAAGTGTAATAAATATGGTGTTATTCTTTTGTTACACTCTTCTAGTAACACTAATAAGTGTGACTTAAATTAATTTAAGTCACACTTAAATGTGTTACCAAGGAGTTACACATATTGGTGTGACAAATCTCTGGGAAAAGTAATAAAAAAAATATAAATTTTATCATTCCCTAGTTCGGGATTCCTGCACCTTCCCATCCGCAGAATAGAAACATACTGTCTAAATCTCCATTCACATGCAAAAGGTGCATATATGCTACAAATTTACAGTTTTGCCAAAAATTGTGTATTATAATTGACTGAAATGAAAAAAATTATATATTATAATTGACAGCAATGACACCGTATCAGTGCAATTTACACCATTATTTCATAACACTAACCTAGCAATTTAACTTAATAATGAACTAGCCCAGCAGTGAATACGACTATATCCTTTCCTTGTTTCTTTTTCCTGCTTAGCAAAGCAGATCAATTATACCTCCATATTTGATTTAGGATGTAATGTAGCAGAGGGATTTGTAGATGCATATGCTAATGAAAGTCTTCCTGCATGTAGCATACAAGTACAAGGACGTAAAAAGTAAACGAGTATAAACTGGGGACGCATCATGTTTAATGCTACATCAGATGAGAATCAAGTTTTTACCCAAAAAAAAAAACAGACCTGGGCCTAAGTCACATTGTAGCCTTTCTTTTCCTAGCTCGGATCCTCCTTTGCTGTAATAATGTTGATAATGTTCCCAAGTAAGTTACGAATTGCGAGATCACATTCACAACAACAAAAAAAAGAAATGGAATACAAGTAAAGCGCGTAGATGGCTCAAATAATCGCAAATTTTAAGAGAAGAAATTTACTAAACACGCAACAAGGAGAACAAACCTTATCAATCATTACTTGCTCGATTATCATTAGCTCGATTCCGGTTACCCAAATTGAAGACATTGAGAATCTGAAACGACCAAACATTAATACTAAAGGATTATGATATGTTGGTCAAGTCATATAATTTAACCGAAATTTTAATACTAACAAAAACAAATTCAACTTGTAAGCAACTTTTAGTGTCTGCTTATTTGCATAATAGAAGTACATCTTTTTGTCCAATTTTCTTAGGTTTAACTCTTGCATGATTTCGAAAAATGCATGTTAAACAAATGAAAAAAAGAAGAAGAAATAAGTGAATTTAGCAAAGAGGCTAAGTCAGATGCACAACTAAAGCAAGCACGATTGAAACTGTAAAAAGAAAACATCCGCAAATGTTTTAATTAACAAAACCATGCATGTCTATTCCAATTGCAAAACAGAAAGGTACGGTTTATGATACAGCTAACCTACAGATGGAACTCAGAAATAATGTACATGACCAGGGGAATTTCAATATTTAATTATCAGGTTTATGATAATTAAAGAAACATGAAATGAAACATGCCATCCTTTTTCTGTAACTCCATTGACAAGTTAATTTTGATAAGTGTCGGTAATTCTTGCATAAAATAAAAGCCATTCAAGGTACCAAAAACCAAGACTACCTCCACTATAGCAACTTAAACAATCATAAATAGCCTCCAATTAAAAGACAACAGCATATCCTCAAAATAAATTCCTAGACTAATGATCTTGAGTACAGGTCGTAGAAACTTGTTGGCAAAAAATACACTTCCTAATAGAGATAAAACAACTTTCTAATTGGAAAAGAAAAATGAGTTCTTTTGTCAACAAAATCTAGTCTAATTGGTCAATTCTCATTGGATACAAACTTTCTCACCCATAATCGAGACTTATTTGAAGGATCGTATATAATGAAAAAATAAGTAACGATAACTGGTCCAACTAGTTATGATCTACATGGGAGTCAGATTGGAAAAACCCAATCTACAAAAATCCCAAGCCATGCAATTCACTTCTCATTTGACTTTTAGGTTAGGCACGCATCAACGTCATTTTCGTTTTTTAAATCAGTACTATAGCAAGACCAATGAGATAGTTAAAAGTTCGCAAAATTTAATGGAACAATGACAGTAGAAAAAATAAGGTGATAATCATAAAATCATGGGAGATGTTAGTTACCTTATTAATCCGACTACGGAAGAGTTTCCTTTGTTAACTGTGGAATCCCAAAGAGCAGTTGTGAGTGATTCTTGCTTAGCATGCTTTTGTGTGCAATATGGTCAACAGAGTTTATGTGTCAGCAAATGGATCTACCATCTAAGAACTACAAAAGACAGTCATGACAATGTTAGGCTACACCATAAGCACCACTAGTCAACTGTAAATAACTATTACACAATCTTAATGCTAGCTAGTATCATTCTCTTCAGTCAAGTGAAGTATCAAGTTGGGGAAGAAGATTCAACGAGTATATTATGAACACTGTTAGATAAATTGATATAGAAAAGTATGGGGCAAATGAATTATCAAAATATATTAATTACATATCAAAGCATACCCATACGGCCATGAATATCAAATGTTACAGGACGAGCATCCTAGGATACTGTATTTCACTCCCTAGTTCACCTAGATGGCAATATATAATGAAGTGTTTCAATAGCATAGTCACTAAGAAAACACACAACTGTATCAAGTAAATATGAATCCTTGTTGCGATTCATCAAGCAACTTGTCCACAAAAAAGTTAAATTACTCTATATCGTATAAATTAAAACACCAAAAAGAGTATGGACATAGCACGAAATCGTATTGCACATGATGAGATACCAAAATCCTTGGAATTGTACCAAATATTTGTTAATATGAAAATAGAAATTAGGGAAAAAATAAATAAAATTGCAAAAGAAGAATAATAGTAAACGAATCTCCATCATAAATAGGATAATCAATCTACAGAAACCCCTAAAAACAAATCTATAGAAACCCATAAAATCAAATATAATATGAGACACTATTTATCATTCATAACTTTTCTAGAGGAGCTTTCACGGTAAAGGAAAAGATGACTTTCTGCGTTTTTCGGCAATTCAGTTTTTTTTAGGTTTTGATAATAAGAGCAAGGAAATATGGTTACATAGATAAGGGAGAATCCACTACATATTCGTGGGTAGTGGGAAGATTTGACATTTTATTTATATAAAAAGCCTTAGAAGGTCAGATTACAATAAGTTGGTGGGTAGCCTGGAAACAAGCTGGGCACCAACATTTTATTTATTGTTCGGGAAAATAATTTTTTATATTATTTCTGTTATTTTTTCAATATTATATTAATATTTAGATTTGTTACACAATTTAGTGTGACATAATAAATAAAAAATTAAATGAAATAAAATTCGGGTTTATTGTTACACTTTCCGGTAATGTCACACAAATTTGTGTGACCTCTACTATCACACTAATTAGTGTAACAATTCAGTGTTACAAATTACTGAATTTGGTGTAGTGCATGCTAGCCGTACCTCTATGCCAATGGAAAATCATGTCATCCACACCAACCGCGCCAAAGCATGCCAACCATTCTAGATGCACCCTGTTCCAGTGGAAAATTATGCCAGCCACACCCACCGCGCCAAAGCATGCCAACCATGCTACTCACACCTATGTACCAATGGAAAATCATGCCAGCCACACCAACCGCACCAAAGCATGCCAACCTTGCTAGCCGCAATCTCTGTCCCAATGTCAAATCGTGCCAGCCTTACTAACCGCATCAAAGCATGCCAACCATGCTAGCCGCACCTCTATGCCAATTTCAAATCATTCCAGCCACACCAACCGTGCCAAAGCATGCCAACCATGCTAGCCGCACCTCAGTGCCAATGGAAAATCTTGCCAGCCACACAAACCGCTCCAAAGCTTTCCAACCATGCTAGCCGCACATCTGTGCTAATGGAAAATCATTCCAGCCACACCAAGTGCTCCAAAGCATTCCAACCATGCTAGCCGCAATCTCTGTCCCAATGTCAAATCATGCTATCCTTACTAACCGTGTAAAAGAATGCCAACCATGCTATCCGCACCTATGTGACAATGGAAAATCATGCCTACCACACCAAATGCTCCAAAGCATGCCAAACATGCTAGCCGCACATCTGTGCTAATGCCAAATCATGCCATCCACACCAACCGCGCCAAAGCATGCCAACCATGCTAGCCGCACCTCTATGGCAATGGAAAATCATGCTAGCCACACCAACCATACCAAAGTATACCAACCATGATATCCGCACCTCTATGCCAATGGCAAATCATGCCATCCACACAAACCGCACCAAAGCATCCCAACCATGCTAGTCGTACCTCTGTGACAATGGATAATCATGCCAGCCACACTAACCACGCCAAAGCGTTCCAACCATGCTAGCCGCACCTCTGTGCCAATGGAAAATCATGCCATCCACACCAACCGCGACAAAGCGTTCCAACCATGCTAGCCGCACATTTGTGCCTATGGAAAATCGTGCCAACCACACCAACCGCGCCAAAGCATGCTATCCGCAACTCTGTGCCAATTACAAATCATGCCATCCACACCAACCGCGCCAAAGCATGCCAACCATGCTAGACACATCTCTGTACCAATGGAAAATCATTCCCGCCACACTAACCGTGACAAAGCATGCCAACCATTCTAGCCGAAATTTATGCCCAATGTCAAATCATGCCAGCCTTACTAACCGCGTCAAAGAATGCAAACCATGCTAGCCGCACCTCTGTGCCAATTTCAAATCATGACAGCCACACCAACTTCGCCAAAGCATGCCAACCATGCTAGCCGCACCTCTTTGCGAATGGAAAATCATGTCATCCAAACCAACCGCTCCAAAGCATGCCTACCATGCTAGCCGCACATATGTTCTAATAGCAAATCATGCCATCCACACCAACCGCGCCAAAGCATGCCAACCATGCTAGCCTCAATCTCTGTTCCAATGTCAAATCATGCCAACCTTACTAACCGTGTAAAATCATGCCAACCATGCTAGTCGCACCTCTATGCCAATTTCAAATTATGCCAGCCACACCAACCGCGCCAAAGAATGCCAACAATGCTAGCCATACCTCTGTGCCAATGGAAAATCATACCATCCACACCAACTGCTCCAAAGTATGCCAACCATGCTATCTGCACCTCTGTGCCAATGGAAAATCATGCTAGCCACACCAACTGCGCCAAAGCATGCCAACCATGATATCCGCACCTCTGTGCCAATGGAAAATCATGGAAGCCACACCAACCGCGCCAAAGCATGCCAACCATGCTAGCCACACCTCTATGACAATGGATAATCATGCCAGCCACACCAACCGCGACAAAGCGTGACAACCATGTTATCCGCACCTCTGTGCCAATGGAAAATCATGCCATCCTCACCAACTGTTCCAAAGCGTGCCAACCATGCTAGCCGCACCTCTGTGCCAATGGAAAATCATGCCATCCACACCAACCGCGCCAAAGCATGCCAACCATGCTAGCCGAACCTCTGTGCCAATGGAAAATCATATCATCCACACCAACAACGCCAAAGCATGCCAACCATGTTAGCCGCACCTCTGTGCCAGTGGAAAATCATGACAGCCACACAAACCGCATAAAATCATGCCAACCATGCTAGCCACACCTCTGTGTCAATGTCAAATCATTCCACTCTCACCAACCGCACCAAAGCATGCCAACCATGCTAGCCGCACCTCTATGCTAATGGAAAACCATGCCAGCCACACCAACCGTGCCAAAGCATTCCAACCATGCTATCCGCACCTTTGTGCCAATTTCAAATCACGCCAGCCACACCAACCGCGCCACAGCATGCCAAACATGCTAGCCGCACCAACCGTGCCAAAGTATGCCAACTATGCTATCCGCACCTCTGTGCTAATTTAAAATCACGCCAGCCACACCAACTGCGCCACATCATGCCAAACATGCTAGCCGCACCTCTGTGCCAATGGAAAATCATGCCAGCCACACCAACCGCTCCAAATCATTCCAACCATGGTAGCAGCACATCTGTGCTAATGGAAAATCATGCCAGCCAAACCAACTGCGCCAAAGCATGCCAACCATGCTATCCGCACCTCTGTGCCAATGGAAAATCATGCTATCCACACCAAGCGCGCCAAAGCGTGCCAACCATGCTAGCCGCACCTATGTGCAAATGGAAAATCATGCCAGCCACACCAACCGCGCTTAAGCGTGCCAACCATGCTAGCTATTACGGTGATGCAAGTGACGCATAATGATGACGCATTACAGAGTTGCAGGCCATGTCAGAGTTCCGCCGTAATGGCGCATTGCGAAGCCATAATAGCGGTATACTGTATAGACCGTTAAGTGTCGAGAATGACATGACCCTACAGGGCCAATGAAGCGCAAGAGTGGCGCTACATTGTAAATATATTTGGCTAAGGAATGAAACTTATTGGCCGACACAATAAAGCTTCATTAAGGAGAATGCAAGACGAAGCCAAAGTGACAGATGCAACATGTGATGTTGGCATTAATGCATATCCGTGGAATTGAGTTGGCCCAAACTCAAGGATGATGCAAGAGTGTAGAATAGATCAATAGTTGGTCTATGGAATTAGTTTAAGGCTGGCCAAAGCTTGAACAATGCAAACAAGTTGGCAATGCAAGAGTTTCATTTCTATTGTCAAGCTTATTGGCGAAATGAAGCATATGTGACGCATGAGTAACTAGAGTGATCTTAAGGAGTTGGCCTCGACAAGTAAAGCCTGAAGAGTGTCCTTGCATTAGCTTAGAGTAATAAAAATGCAGGGCCAAGAGGGTCATACGTTGGCGCAAGGCGAATCCAGATGAGGCCAAGACAAGTGGCGCAATAAGGCTCAAGTGACGGTTATGAGTTGGTTACGAGCTTCATAAGCATGACAATGAAGTGAGACAAGAGAGGAACGGTTATAAAGGAGTTTATAACCACGTGGAAGGTTCATAACCACCTAGAACAGATGTGGCATCTGTTGGCTTGACAAATGGCTGTCCCATGCGTGTGTAACGGTTATGCACAGTTTGGCCAAGGAAAGCTACTGTATAAATAGTCCTAAGGCATGGGAAATTCGGTAGCCTAGCCTGTGTGAGTGAAAACTAACATATGTGAGAGTGTAGATTGCATATGTGAGTGAGTAAGAGAGTTTTTGTAAGACTTAGACTTGGTTCAAGGAGTGAAAAAGTCTGCTTAAGTCCCCTAGTGGGCAAGTTTTGTATTTCTTCCATTTGATGCAATAAAAAGAGTTGATTGTGTCATGTTCTAAGTGTTCTTGGTTGGCTGATTGTTGTTGGTAAAGTATGGCATGAATTGGGTGCATTATGGTGTGCATTTGATGAGTTTAGAGAAGTGAAAGAAGGTCAGAAAGACTTCCATTGTTAACTGAAGTGTTGGCTGTTTGCAAAGGTGCAAACTTATAAGGCTGAAGTGCAAGTGGGTGAAGCTTTATTCATAGAACCATTGTGCTGCCGGGTTACACTTTCACAGAAAATTCCTAGGGCGTTTGAAGGTGTGACAGTTCGGGTATCAGAGCCGTGTTTGGTACACAGTTCGAGTGTATTTGTTGGATAATACACTAGTGATTCTTTCCCTCTAAATCTATTTTCCGTGAGCAAGTAAGTGGCGCATTATTTTCAGAATATTGCATTAGAAATGAGTTCTAATGGCATGATGATCGACGAAGAACTACCGGGATACGTTTGATCAAGCTTAAGGAGTATGGCGATAATCTTGATGATTTTGTCATAGACATGGGCTGTGATAGCCTTGTAAATCCTCTTGTTTCCGAAGATAAGGGCAGGCTAGACCTACTTGAAGGAAGAACATCAGATTGGTTTAAAGAATTTGACGAAAGGGTTGGTGTAGTCGAGGACAAGGTGTCCGATTCAACCTTGTTGAATTGCGAAACCAATGCTGAAGTGACTGAATTGAAGGTGCAATTCAGTGACATAAAGACCATACTAACAATCCATGCGAAGAAAATGTCTGAGGAAGTGGCAAGCATTCGCGGGTTAATCAGTAACGGCATGTTTGTAGTGGAAAACGTACATGGAGAAAGCTCAAATCGAGTCTCCGAGCCAAGAATTTACGTAGGTTCCAGAAATGCTAGAGAAATTGAGAATTTCTTGTATGACGTTGAGGCATACTTTGAGGCAATTGGAACTGGGGAAGGACAAAAAGTAACTCTCGCAGGAAATTACCTTGGTGGTGATGCAAAGGTTTGGTGGAGAACTATGCTGCAAGAAGATGAAGCGGATGGTTATACCAATCCTATGTCATGAGATGACATGAAAGAGGGACTCAGATGTCAGTTCTGGCCGAGCAATGGTGCTTGGTATGCAAGAGAAAGTTTACGTAGGATGAAAATGACGAGTACACCACAGGCCTATACTGAAAACTTCCTTGCATTGTTGCAAGGAGTGCGTGGCATGAGTGAAGAAGATCAGATGTTCCAATTTCTGGCTTGCGCAAGTTCAAGTGTGATTGCTGAACTTAAGAGACGCAAAATCCAGAGTATCCAGATGGCTATTCTAGCGGTAAGAGGGCTTAATAGTTGCACAACGACTGAAGATGTGCAAAGCTGTGAAGGTGAAGCCAAAAGGAAGGAAAATATGTAGGCAGTAAGCGCAAGCATGAACCGAAGGAAGATGAATTATTCCCTTTAGCCCGGACGTATAGGGGATGTTTCATTTGCAAAGGTTTGCATTTCACTAGAAGCTGTCCACTCAAAGCACAACTCAACGCATCAGTTGGGAATGACTATGGGGGTCATTCTAGCAAGACTCATGGAGGCCGAAGTGATGGTTCAAGGAAGAGACCACGCAGCGAAGTTGTCGCTCACTTCGACAAAGAAATAAACTAAGCTAAGAACAAGAGTAAGTGTTGATGTCTCCATTGGCGACACTTTGATGACAGAACAAAGAGTGTTCCTGGCCTTGTTCTATATAGCTTGAGTTGTTGGTTGATGCAAACTCTGTGTGTAGAGTTTGGTTGTACAGACTTTTATTTGAGTCTTCAAGTTTGTACATACTTTGCTTTGGTGTAAGCAAGTTGCTTTGTTAATGAAGTTTTAGCTTTCCAGAAGAGATCAGTTGATGATCAATCATGTAATGGTACATGGTCTTGTTGTGTAAGAGCAGTAATGAACGAGGGTATTTTCGTTTATAAAGCATTGCCTCTTTATTTACGATGTAAAGCTAGTTCATGGGAAGATGCTGCAAGTAGCATACTTAGCCTAACGTATGCAATAGCAAGACAAGTTGAAAGCTAATAAGAAAAGCATAGGACAAGGGTCCTAGTTGGTGTAGAAGTGATGTTGCTGTTTGGGAATTGCAGAATAACACGACGGCAGATGGGCAGCGACGGTGCAAGCAATGCAGCAAGTAATAAATCACATCATCAGCAAGAATGAGTTGGGTAGAACTCATGGCCTTAGAGAAAGACACACACACTTTCCAGGCAATTAGCAATGCAGTTCAAAGAAGTATTTGGAGACATATTGGCTTTGAAGGCATAGCATATGGACATCTTAAGGGTTAGCTAATGATATGTCCAAAGGGATAGTTAGTCATAGTTTTAAATGGGCTGTGAAAATCAATTGTTTTGTTGCATGGAAGTTAAGCAAAGAAAACTCACCATTCCAGTTCGGGTATGCAAAATGGCATAAGTATAGAGTTTATACTTGGTGGCCACATTCATAGAAATGAGTTCTTGAATGTTACTTGCATAATCAGAGTTTGGCGAGGCATGATGTGTTGAATTCAGGTGTCTAATGCGAAGAGAACCCCTATTCACTTTATGACGTGCTTAATGAAGAGCGCGGAGAACAACAGTTCAACGGAAAGTTCCTAACAAAATTGATTGAAAATGAAGCCAAGTCGTTTATAAGCCCTTGTCACATTGAGTGGAGGAAAAGTCGGAAAGCGATGGAAATGATCATGGTGATCAAATTGAGAAGAATTACTCAGTGCGTACACTTAGGCACAAATGATTCATGCGAAATTCAAGTAAAATTCATGGAATTGGCAAAAAGAATTTCCAAGTAGCATTTGGGTGTTGATATACGGTTGTAGTGGGAGTTGGAGCGTATGAGCAATGTGAAAACAACAGTACAAGTCATTAGGATCAATAGCAAAGCAGTAAAGCTAAGTGGTAGCATGTGGTACTAGGCATAAAGTTTTGGCAAGAAGGAATGCTAAATAAGTTTGCTGAATTCTGAGTGGCTCAGAAGTGTACAAGGACGAAGAACAAGTATGTTGAGTATACTTGGTTGCGTTCAACGAGGGCGTTGAACAGATTAGGTGGGGAGGTCTATTATGGTGCTGCAAGTGACGCATAATGATGATGCGTTACTGAGTTGCAGGCCAAGTCGAGTTCCGCCGTAATGGTGCATTGCGAAGCCATAATAGCGGTATCTTGTATAGACCGTTAAGTGTCGAAAATGAAATAACCTACGGGGGCCAATGAAGCGCAAGAGTGGCGCTACATTGTAAAGATATTTGGCTAAGGAATGAAGCTTATTGGCCGACACAATGAAGCTTCATTAAGGAGAAGGCAAGACGAAGCCAAAGTGACAGATGCAACATGTGATGTTGACATTAAGGCATATCCGTGGAATTGAGTTGGACCAAACTCAAGGATGATGCAAGAGTGTAGAATAGATCAAGAGTTGGTATATGGAATTAGTTTAAGGCTGGCCAAAGCTTGAACAATGCAAACAAGTTGGCAATGCAAGAGTTGCATTGCTATTGTCAAGCTAATTGGCGAAGTGAAGCATATGTGACGCATGAGTAACTAGAGTGATCTTAAGGAGTTGGCCTCGACAAGTAAAGCCTAAAGAGTGTCCGTGCATTAACTTAGAGTAATAAAAATGAAGGGCCAAGAGGGCTGTACGTTGGCACAAGGCAGAATCCAGTAGGCCAAGACAAGTGGTGCAATAAGGCTCAAGTGACGGTTACAAGTTGGTTACGAGCTTCACAAGAATGACAATGATGCGTGATGAAGATGAGAGGTTATAAAGGAGTTTATAATTGTGGGAGAAGAGTTTTAACTGCCAAGAGAACAGGTGTTGGACGATTGGCGCAAGTTAAAGGAAAACTGGCCAGTTGGCATAGTAGTTGGTGGTTATGAAACTGATCCCCGAGACAGATGGATGTCTCTAGCGTGTGTAACGGTTATGCACGGTTTGTCCAAGCAAAGATGCTGTATAAATAGTCCTAAGGCATTGGAAATTCGGCAGCCTAGCCTGTGTGAAAGTTAAGCTAGCCTGTGTGAGTGAAAGCTAACATATGTGAGAGTGTAGATTGCATATGTAAGTGAGTATGAGAGTTTTTTTTAAAACTTAGACTTGGTTCAAGGAGTGAAGAAGTCTGCTTAAGTCCCCTAGTGGGCAAGTTTTGTATTTCTTCCCTTTGATGCAATAAAAAGAGTTGATTGTGTCATGTTCTAAGTGTTCTTGGTTGGATGATTGTTGTTGGTAAAGTATGCCATGAATTGAGTGCATTATGGGGTGCATTTGATGAGCTTATAGAAGAGAAAGAATGCTATAAAAGACTTCCGCTGATTGACCTGATGTGTTGGCTGTTTGCATAGGTGCAAACTTATAAGGCTGAAGTGCAAGTGGGTGAAGTTCGATTCACAAGACCATTGTGCTTTAGGGTTACACTTTCAACTAGCCACACCTCTGTCCCAATGGAAAATCATGCCATCCACACCAACCGCGACAAAGCGTTCCAACCATGCTAGCCGCACATTTGTGACTATGGAAAATCGTGCCAACCACACCAACCGTGCCAAAGCATGCTAGCCGCACCTCTGTGCCAATGGAAAATCATGCCATCCACACCAACCGTGCCAAAGCATGCCAAGCATGCCAACCATGCTAGCCACATCTCTGTACCAATGGAAAATCATTCCAGCCACACTAACCGTGACAAAGCATGCCAACCATGCTAGCCGCAATTTCTGTCCCAATGTCAAATCATGCCAGCCTTACTAACCGCGTCAAAGCATGCAAACCATGCTAGCCGCACCTCTGTGCCAATTTCAAATCATGACAGCCACACCAACCTCGCCAAAGCATGCCAACCATGCTAGACGCACCTCTTTGCGAATGGAAAATCATGTCAGCCACACCAACCACTCCAAAGCATGCCAACCATGCTAGCCGCACATATGTGCTAATGGCAAATCATGCCATCCACAGCAACCGCGCCAAAGCATGCCAACCATGCTAGCCTCAATCTCTGTCCCAATGTCAAATCATGCCAACCTTAATAACCGTGTAAAAGCATGCCAACCATGCTATTCGCACCTCTTTGCCAATTTCAAATCATGCCATCCACACCAACCGCGCCAAATCATGCCAACCATGCTATCTGCACCTCTGTTCCAATGGAAAATCATTCTAGCCACACAAACCGCATAAAATCATGCCAACGATGCTAGCCACACCTCTGTGTCAATGTAAAATCATTCCACCCACACCAACCGCACCAAAGCATGCCAATCATGCTAGCCGCACCTCTGTGCTAATCTAAAATCATGCCAGAGACACCAACCGCGCCAAAGCATGCCAACCATGCTATCCGCACCTCTGTGGAAATGGAAAATCATGCTAGCCACACAAACCGTGCCAAAGGTTACACACACCACTTAGTAGTTGTATCAGATTACAAAGGTTACAAAGGTTATAATTTTATAACTTTGTATAACCTTTGTTTGTAAAGGTTACAAAGGTTAGTGGCTAGCATAATAACCTTTATTTCAAAGGTGACAAAGGTTACAAAGTTTTCATTATATAACCTTTTCCACTGAAAAGGTAAACACACACCACTTAGTTTGGGACAAAGACTGAGAATATTGGAATGCCAAAAATTATTTAATGACGACGATGATGAATCTGATAGTGACTCTTTGTCCCAGACTGAACATATATATGACCCTGTGGAAGATTGTGTGGAGGATTCTCCTAATTCCATAGATGAATCTACCTCACAAGATCATTCACCCGACTTAGTGGTTGTTTCTAGACCCCTAGACTTCCAAAAGTTGCCTAATTTAGGGTTATAATTGTGTGCTTCTAAAATTTTATTGGAATAGTTTTCATCTAAATACCCGGAGGACTTGCCTATTCCTGATATTGAGCATGAATCAATTAATATTTCCCCAGTTTCAATAGAATCCCCATACTTTGTTCTTTACGCACTTCCATGTGCAGTAAAAACTTGGTTTAGGGGTAAATTTTGTTTTCTGACAATTTCAATGTCCCATTTTTTCCATAAAATAATTGTGAAGCTGTCATTTGTAAATATTGTATTTTGGGTCGATCCCCAAGTTTTCAGGTTATTAGTTTACGGGGATCTTTTATGTACATTCCAGTAGGTATAATTAATTATTTGTTTATTCATTTTTGTTTATTTTTATTTCCCATCTTAATTTTTACGTTGGATGACTCAATTACATTGAGGACAATGTAATATTTAAGTGTGGGGGAGTGGTTAACATTTTATTTTACTGTTTCAGGAATTTTCTTGCTTATCATGACCAGCTGTGTAGCAGGTCTAAATTAAAAAAAAAAAAATTGCATTTGCATTTGCAGTTTATGACCAGCTGTGTAGCGGGTCTTTTCTTTTTTTTTCTTGTATGTTATGACCAGCTGTGGAGCGGGTCTCTAAAAAGAAAAAATTGTGTGTCTTGTGTACGTGGCAATTGTCATGACCAACTGTGTAGCGGGTCTAAGTCTATTTTTATTTGACCAGCTATGTAGCGGGTCAATTTTCTTGTTTTGCTCGGGACTAGCAAAATATAAGTGTGGGGGTGTTGATAAGCACGTAAGTGCACCATTTTATACCCATATTTATATTAGCTAGGTCTCAATTTTATCACTAATAATCTTCTTTGTAGGTGTTTTTGTCGAATAAGCTCTTATGGAGAAAGTTGCTCGAAAAGTGGTTTTTGTACCCTGGAGGACAAGTGTTATTCGGATTCTCAATGTCGGTTAAGGGGCACCTCAATTACTAAGGGGTGTCTAATTGCTAAGGGGCACCTTCTTTGTTATTTGGAACCTGTGGTTACTCGCACCCCAGGAATTGCTGTTTACACCCAAATTACTAAAGGGACTCCAGTTCAGGATATGGGGCACCTCATCTTCAACCTTTTGAAATACGTTTTTGGCGGGAAAATGGGTTTTGAAGCACCAGAAATAGGGTTCGATATTTGGATGAGTTTTAGTGAGATTGAAGAGCTGAAATTAAATGGGTTTGTTCTAATTGACCTAACAGGATTGGTAATGGCTTCCGTTTAGATTGGAATTGGCTAGAGTGATGGATTTAAAGTAAACCATTTCGGGAAAATTAGGGTTAGACTCTTGAAGAATTTCAGTGAGATTCAATCACTGAATTTGGTTGGAATGAGCTTAATGGAGTGAAACAAGTCTGGTAAGGTCCTTGGAATCGATTAAATTTGGCTGGGATCGTAGAGTTGAAGCAACACAGTGAGAAGTCTCGGAGTTGCCTCGATATTTTCTAGAAGAGTTTTGGGTGCGACTCAATGACAGATTAGTAATGGTTTCGGCCTGTTTCGATGAAACGGTCTTGGTAATGGACGTTGATTCGAAGAAGTTGAGTTATCCACTAAGTTTTGGTAAAATAGGGAGGTGAGAAGAACACGAGTTATTCGTAGGTTGATTTGCTGAAGTGACGTGGAAATTTCGGCCTGGCAAGAGTTTGACTTAACCAAGGGATGTGTAAAAACGTGCTGAGATGCATAAGATGCGTTATTAAGAAATAAAGGAAAGATATTTCCCGTATCTAGAAAGAAAATAAAGAAAATATTCTCAAATAATATTGAGTTACTGTGAAGATTTTTGGGAAGTTAATGTGGAGATTTGGATGTTGCCGGGTATAAAAAGGATTGTATGGGTCACATAAAGGGGATCGAGAGTTGGGGAGAGAATTGAGAGTTGCAGAGCAACTTCTCTGCTTCTGCAGAGAAGAAGAAGAAGATTAAGAACAGACGCTTTTGGTCTGTCGTTTTTGAACTGTCGCATTTTCAAACCTTAGCGACAGTTTATCTACGACAGTTTCCATTTATAGTTTTATGTAACAGCTACACTAGCAACAGTTTTTGAATTTCATTATAACGGTGTACTGTGTAACACCCAGAAAGCGTTGCAAACTCGTTGTATAATTAATTTTCTCTAATAAAAAAACACCATTTGAGATATGAATTATATTTTTGGGTGTGTTTTTATCATGAGAAGCTAAACCCCAACACTGGGTCGATGGAGGAAGCTTAACTTTACACATGGGTGAATTTTATTTAATTTTTCTATATGACTTTTGCATTAATTAAAATAGAATTATGATTTGATTAAATTGGTTGTCATTCATTAGATAGGTTATGCTTTGTTTAGATAATCTATGCTTAGGGATACAATCAATCTTTTGAGAATCTACCTTGGAAAAAAAATAAGATTCCTTGTTTATATTGAGCTATAATTGTTGAAAAATAAATAATTGAACCTATTGATATGAATTCGGTGGAATCCTAGGCCCAGTGAATCTCTCTTCTTTTTATTATTTTTATTTAAACCTTTTATTTTAATCTTAAAAACTTCTGAGAGAATGAATATTTTATTGCTACTACGAACACTCAGAAAAACCTTAAATCACAATCTCCACTTAATTGATATATGGCTCACAAAAATCTCGCATCAGAAATGATTTCATAAAATAAAGGAAGGTTAGGGTAAAAAAGAGGAATGGTAAGACCAGCGAGAAGCTGACCAAGCGAAATAATGACTTTTGCATTATTGTATTAATGATCAGAAAATAATTAATAAGAAATAACGGATTTAGCATTTTGATTAGGGATGGTGGATAGAGTAAAACCTTTCTCTTTGAGATCTTTTTGAACCCCTTCAAAAGATGTTTCATATTTGTAGCCGCTTGGAGGTATCTCTAAGTATGGGAATGATGAGGTGAATATCAAAAGAAGGGGGGAATTGAAAATTGCAGTAGCAGAAGCGGAATTTGCGGAAGAACAAGAAAGAAAAGTTTCATAGAAAGTAAGAAGAAGTTAAAAAGGAAAAAATAGAAGAATAAAAAAGATATATATAGAGAGGGGAAATTTTCAAGAAGATAAATTCATTTAATGCGAAGAGTAGACATGAATGGTTAAGAAATGACGGTTGAAAAAGACGTGTCAAGAATTGAATGAAAGAAGGGACGCATGTAATTGATTCTTCATAGAGTACGGAATATCATACCAGAGGATAAGAATGTGGAAAGATGATCGGTTACGGAAATTTAGAGTGGAAGTTCTCATATCATTCTCTTCTTCGCAGTGAAGACATGAGAAGAGGCAAGATATAGGAGTAGAATCTCGCAGCACTTACGTATTAGCGAAATTATGACCAATAAGTACTTGCGAACATTTCGCAGGTTGTTTAAAGAAGTGATGTAACAAGTGATGTCAGACTAATCATGAAGAAAGTGTGAAAGCTTTGCGAGAATGAAGAAGCTTGTGAAGGAAAGTCTTGTAAGCTTGCGATAATGCCGCAAGTCAAATCCGAAAATAAAGGGTAGCTTAGCTATCATCCACTATGTAATACCCTATATATAGGGCATATTAGTTTTGAGAGGGGGAGTTCTTTTGAGTGTGGGTTAGAAAGCAAGTAGGAGAGAGAAAGTATGAGAGTTATTGTGATTCATGTGTATTCTGATATTTTGTGTAAGATCTTGAAGAGATTCTAATAAAAGTTAGATTATAATTCTTAAAATTTTATTGAATATTCTTGTGATTCTAATAGGGTGTAGTTGTAGGATTTCCTGCAACTACATTGTGAATCATAGGTGATATTGATGCTCATGTACACCTCTGGCACATTGCCTTGCAATTTCCCAGGAAGCTCTAATCTCTACTCTACTTCATAAGAATCATAACTGATTCTGAAATGTAGTGTTGGTTAATTAGCATTTGGTTAACACAAACTTACTTTATATTCATTCGTGCAAGTTGCCTTTGATTGCCAAAGAAGCATTGATAATCGAAGATTTATATGCAACCATGGATTTCTCTTAACCACGAAAGAGCAGACGGCATGTAGAAACTCAGATTGGTGTTTAAGGAGAGAACTAGTTACAGACCTAGGAGTTCAGTGTGGTAAACTTACTTGCTGACATTTGGCAAGGATCAAGTCCCTTTGAGAGTTAAAATGCCTCATACTTTCTACTCTAAGTTCTGTAATTAGGACTTTTTGTTGTTGTTGTTGTTTCTTTTTGGATATCTCGATAGCTGTCAATTATAATTTATAAAGCTTTGAATTCTATATAATACCTAGAGTTGTGAATCAATAACATTATGTATTAAAATAAAGATTTATGTTAAAGGGAAAGCAAAATGTGATCCGAGGAGAGCAAAAATCGTAGTTAACTCGATAAGTAGGACCAACTCATTATAATCATCAAACTCGGACTAAAATACCCATACATACCACACATATTCCTTGCACACGTTCAAAAGATTTGTCATCTGCCTCTCTCGCACAACAAACTTAGGAAAGAACCCTAGAAAAACTATTTTTACTCTAAAACAATATAGCAAAAACAAGCTTCATGATTTCATGATTAAATGTAGAAAGACCAAAATACAAAATAGGAACAAGAATATAAAAAAAAAATTAGAACTGAAAATTCAAAAATAAAATTGTTTAAACATAAACTGAAAATTCATATTGTTGAAACGGTATTAAATTAACAAAGGAAAAAATGAATCATTGACGCAGTAGCTGTAGCTGTAGATGTGATTATGGCTGGCCTGTTGTGATAAAAAGCGGTTATTCGTCACCATCATAGTTTTCAATTACTGTATGTACATATTTTCGCTTGTATGGTAACCATATTCTAATTCATGTTAGCACTGAAAAAAAATATCTTGAGAGGGGAAATGGTAAAGTATCCTTTTAACGTTGTTGGCATCAAAGAACATCGGCAATTGCTTGTTCTTAGTTGAGTGGATAATCATCGAATTCAGTTTTTTTCTATAAGTTTCTGTTTTGTTCTGTCCATTGAACCCCAGGATTGATTAGTTGTGTAATAATAATAATTATTACAAAAAGATAGGAGACTTGTTTCTTCTCCATTGTTTTACATCAAAAACTAGATTTGTGCCCGTGCTACGCATCGGGCATTTTCTTTTCTTTTAACTTCGTTTGCGCAGGGCTTCGTCCAGCTCCGTGGCGATGCACTTTTGATTTGGTGTGCGCGGGGTTTTCCCCCGTCCCTTGGCGGTGCATTTCCAGCTTGATTAGCACGGGGCTTCTCCCCGCCCCGTGATGATGCGACTTGGTATGTGGAGTTTCGTCTTGCTCCGTGGCGATGTATTTTTAATTTGGTGTGGTCGGGAGAATATATTAAATAGGTGGAGAAAATATAGGAAATATGTGTGGATTTTATTGAATTTTTCTTTTTATTTTCGTAAGAAAATGATCCCACGTGAATTAAAAGCGTAAAATATATGTACATGATCAATTTTTAAAAATGCATTCAGGGGTGAAATATAGATTTAAGTGGACTGCAAGCTTCTTAGCATGTAACACAGCCGCGAGAACTTGTGAATAAAAAACGTTTCAAAACAAACCCTATGACTCAATGATATTCTAGGTCTTTCTTCCAAAAAAAAGATTATCGATATAAAAATTACCTTAGCAATTGAAATGGGTCTTCTTTTAATGTTGAAACAATACTTCCATAAATTTGGGGTTGGGATCATGTAACAAAAGTGTTTGACAAACGCCTCTGACAAACCTCCCAAGACATTGGATGTTAGTAATCTAACCTCCAATATTTGTGCTGAAGTTGTAATCACAATTAGATATTCTTAGCCAAGCCAAACAATATTCTCATCCGAGAAAACATAAAAAAGAAAGAAAATATTGACTTATTTTCTATCCGATTATTATTGTTCATTAATGAAACTCATTTATATTTAATATTATTACATGAAACTAGTTGGAAGTCTAACAAGCTAAGCTCCAACGACATACTACTACATTAATTGAACAGGTTGATGTGCTAGCCTACCAGCGGGCCTCATGGGTAACCTTGTCAAGGGGAGCCGAAGCGGGAGGGGGGCGAGATTGTGTCACAAGGGGGTCAAATTAACACTACCTTCCATGTTAATTCCTGCAATACTACGCCATTGGGGACTTGAACCTGGGACCTTCTGGAACGCATGAAACTTCGGGAAACGGGGATGACCATCTGAACTAAGGCCCATTCTTAATAAATTAATAAATTAATTCTCCGTAAGAATGTGGATCCAAAGTTTTGGTGTTGTATGGCTAAGCTTTAAAATTTTAGTTTAGTTGGACCGACAATGGTGCATTGTGCCATTGAGGTTCCTTAACGACGGAAATTGACATTAGATAAATTAAAACATCCATGATCAACCAATTAAATCATCTCGTTTAATGTTGTAATGGTAGACATAGCTAATTGTTTGATTTTTTTTTCTCAAAAACCTAATCGCATGATTTTATGTTGACTTGCATATATATATATATATACAAAGAAAGGCTAATTAAGGTGAATCCCTGATTTCCTTCTTAACACGAACTTCTATATTAAGTGAAAACATTAACAGCATTTCCTTAAATTAACGAAATCATAAATTTCCTTTTTAAGGTGAATCATTGATTTGATTTTTAACAGGAACTCCTATATTAGGTGTGAAACGTTTTTTTTTTCCTTTTTCTTTTTACCTTTTATTGAATAATTTAGACGGAAGTTTTGTCCACCCTTATTAAAGTACTATTAAGTATAGGTGTAAACACGGTATAATTAAATAATTCAAGTATAAATTCTAACATAAGTATTGTCTACCTACTTTTTTGTCAACACCGTTATTAATAAACAGTTAAGTAGCTTATGTAAACAAAGTGTAACAAAATTTTAATTATGCTAACCAATAGAGTTATGCCAAGTGTCCTCACCATAGCTCCCGCATTAGAAAAGCTCTTTCTAGACCAATAGGAAGAGTGGGTTTCATCACCGTTTAACGTGAGAGCATATTTTGTCAAGGCCTTTAAGGAGGAAGATATATATTTTTAGGGTTCTTAAGTTTGTTGCGCGAGGAAGATGATAGAATTTTTTAACGTGAGGAAGGAATATGTGTGTATGCATAGGTATTTTAGACCAAGTTTAATAGAAATAACGAGTTGGTCCAGTTAGCGAGTCGATTACATTTTCTGCTCTGCTCAGATCACAATTTGCTCTCCCTTTAACAAAAGTCTAAAAAAAAAAGAGTTCTGTCATTAAAAACCAAGATGAGTGCATAAAAAACATACTATTAAACAGTATAAAACATTAAATTTCAGAATTCGCAACAGAACTAATTTTTCCTTTGGATAGAGAGGAATCGTATTATGTTGCAAAGTATGGCCTCCATATAAATAGGTATCCTGCAACATTACTTCTCAATGTTGCAATAATTTACAATTTTAACCCACAGTCTCACCCATTATGAAATCTCAAAGTCCTTATTTTTATACTATAATATATATAAATTTTATTAATTATTCAATAAATATTTGATCCAGAAAAGAATCAAGCGCGACTGCATTATAGTGAAGCAACGAAAATTAAATATTCAATGTGTTGAGACCTGAACTGTACCATAAAATTTTCAGTACATTCATTAGTAAGAAAACATCTGTTTATAAGGAAACTTAGATGACTCAGCAGAATCCCCGAAGTAACCCCATCTTGACGAATGCTCCAAGAACAATCAAGATGACAATTATTCTCGTCTCTTTGTGCACTGAAAGCTGTAAAGTGTACTGAGTTATTAGAATCTGGTACTTGAAAGTAATACCAAGTTGAATCGCATACAAATTTTGTTGTAGACTTCCAATTAACATAAAATTTCCACATGAAAGTTTGTTTGTAATATAGTGTATGCTCACCAAGATCATCCTCACTTGACCAGCAATGAATTTCAAAAGCTATTTTTGGATCTATATCATTTTGTACAGTGACATTGATTTTTCCATCAACAAACTGTGGGCAAATTATTGATAAACTAAGAAGAGTTAGGAAGAAGAAGATGACAGAAACTAAAAATGATGATTTTGACATCATGATGGAGAGAAAACTGTGTAGAAAAATGCTAATGGTTGCTACTTTATTTGATGGTTTTTCTTATAGTGTTTCAATTTCGTATGATGCATGAACGTGTATATATGACAAGAAATATATACCTCGATTTTTGGAATCCCATTGAAGTCAGAATTGATTGTAAAAAATATATACGTTGAGTTTATTATGGTATTAAAGTTATAAAAAGAAGTAAAATATTGTTAACACCGTTTATGGAAGGGTCGACACTGTACACACAAATGACGAACAAATCTTAATAAATTTTGACATTCAGACTACTTAAATGACATTCCCCGTTAGTCTTAGTATTAGCCCATATCCTCTTCAAATTATACTTTGGGTAATAATAAAAAACACCGAATTCACAGTCTTTTAGGTCAAAAAAAAAACCGCATTCACAGTTTTTTGGTTATATGCTCCAATTCCTGTCAGAACAAGACAATATAATGGCTACTCTGAGAAACACATTGCACACACATTACTATTTCCTAACAAGTCTTTATAATGTTAACACATCATCATCCATCCTTTGCTTACTTGACTTCCATAATGGCTGTTTGCTATATGTAATCGTGAAGCATATTCATCTCGCAATACCAGGGAAAGTGCAGAAACCATGCTATATGATATCTATGCAAAGACTGGACCACTTGGTGATCACCCATATGCATGGATGGTGCATAGGTGTTTCTTACTTGACTATAACCGCCAAAGGTGCACTAAGCGTAGGCCCAGCGCCTGAGTAACTAAATTTTTCTCTACTATCTGCGCGGGCGCCTTTGGTGTATCGCGGAAATTTAGGCGCCCAATAAGGCATATAATTCGACCAACCTAGCTATATATTCTCCTGATCATCTTTACAACTTTGTTTCCTTTTTTCCCTCGGATTCCTTAAAAAATTTGAATTACAAATGTGGTGATGAGAATATAGAAGGTTTATAAACGTGATTGATGGGATTAGTTGCTAATTATTAATTAGTAAGATGGAGATTTAATAAACATGATTATATTATCAATTAATGCTAAAATGAAGATGGTAAGAAAAGGTTGGATTTACTAACAACTCATGAACAGTGAATATTGTCAGTGGGAAACTAATAACTGGTTTCACTAGGAAAAGAAGTTATTAAATTAAAGAATGAAGGGATGAAAAACACGAATTTCTTTCTTCTAAACAAGTACAAGTACAAACTACTCTGAAGGGTGTATATATTGTTATTACAATTTAGATAAACGAGAAATAATACTTTGATTATGAACAAACAACTCAAGAAACGTCTTATAATTTATAGTATTTAAAACTAAAGGTAATATTGCTAGTCATTAACAAATTACCTGTCCAAGAATTGATTTACTAACAACTCAAACTACAGTGTTTTTGAATATTGATGTTTTTTATGTTTCGGAACTCCTATTTAATGTTTTTGTAAAATCGAGAAAGGGGTATGGTTTTCAAATGAAGAATTCATAATAAAAAATTATTTGAACGTGACTTAAGAATTCATTAGGAAAAGAAAAAGTTATTAAAATTCTTTTTTGTTTGAAAGAATTCTTCTCGAAAGCACGAAATGGATGAGAAGATGCTTCGAAGAACACAAAACCGAGGTTAAAATTCTTTGCATTTTCAGTAAAAAGATAGGGTTTCATTTAAAAATGCAATAAAGGTTTAGGCAACCTTCCATAGTCTAGGCTTTCCCCATACAAAAGGTCTAAAGACCCAAAGGGCCATACCCTTAAAAACCAATGCTATTTAAGTCTTAAATCGAGATAATACATAGTTGTTTCACCGTCTTGTGTCTTCTTCGTATCATTACATTGTTCTTTGCAACCAAGAATTGATCCACATTTGCGATTGAAGACTAATGGAATTCCTCCCGGAAACATCGTATCCATTCGACTATCTCTCGACTTTTCCAAGGCTATACACTCCATAGTGGATTTAGATACATAGACTTGAAATGTAAGAAGATGTACCCACTAGTAGACTTGCACTCTTGATCGATATCCGATTGGCATCACAATACCCTTCGATGCATGCTACTTCCCAAAACTTAGGTTTGAGGTCCTCTCGGGTAACGTAAAACTCTAAAGGAGCATACGGTGATCCTGCTGGGTTGCAAGTATACCTCGTACTCATTAAATTAAAGATCAAATACATAAGACTACCAATAATGCGAGAATACTCAAGTTGATCAATACCCTCACCCTTGTTCTTTTTCAATTTACAAGTGGGATCAAATGGAGTAGATGCAGCATTTTCATAATTAAATCTCTTTAATACGGTTTGGATAATGAGATTGACTAAGACTATATCCATCGAACGTCTCCCATCCCTAAGATTACATCGATTAAGTCTTTCATTCAAAATTAAGCATGCTTTTAATGGTACAAAGGTTAGTAATATGAGCATATCATCAACATATAAGCTAATAACTCATCCACAAATGTAAACACATTTATCGATTCATTAACCTGAAACCATTAGTTATCATAACAATGTCAAATTTTTCATGCCATTGTTTAGGTGCTTGTTTTTGCCTCAGTCACTTGCATACTTTGTTTTCAAAACCTTTTACAATAAAGCCTTGGGTTGATCCATATAAATTTCTTCATTCAATTCACCATATAAAAATGGTTTTTAACATCCATCGATGCATAAATTGAAGCTGTAGCAATCAACATCCTAATCGAGGTGATTAAGTAATAAGTATCGAAGAAATCTAATCCTTCGTTGTTTATAGCCTTTACTACCAACCTAGCTTTATATTTAACTATAGTTCCATCTCGAAGTTTCCTTTTGAACACCCATTTGCACATTCAGAATCCCATTCAGAAGCTAGATCATAGCTTCTTTGTAGGTTTAGGAGTTGGACTCTGCCGTTAGAGTCAAAAATCGTTCCAAAGTTGAGTTTGACTAGTCAGATAAAGAGTGTTTGATTTTTATTTCCAATATCAACTGTCAACGATGAAAGTCAAGAAACTATAAAAAGAAAAATTGAGATTACTAACGTGAATGAAGAACGTCTTATAATTTATCGTGACCTATTCATTCTAGTCATTTGTCCAAGAATTGATTTACTAACAACTCATGAACAGTGAATATTGATGTCGGAGTGGGAAACTAATAACTGGTTTCACTAGGAAAAGAAGTTATTAAATTAAAGAATGAAGGATGAGAGGAGAACACGGGTATTCATTTCCCTTTTCATTTCTTTCTTCTAAACAAGTACAAGTACAAACTACTCTGAAGGGGTGTATATATACCCTCAGTCACCGAATATGGCTAAGCCATAGTGATGCCACCTCATAGCTTAGGTGTCACTATAATAACAGAAGGAAATTACATGTTTATCCACTAAGGAGGATAATTATCCAATTTATTCTTATCTCAAGTTGCATGCAGAAGATATTAGGACGGTAAGTAAATGGTGGGACATCAAGGCCGTGTTTACACAATACTCCCATTGGACCACCATTTCAAGAATGATGTGTCGTCAAAATCTTTCCAGAAATGGTGGTCCAACGGGGATATTATCCTAAATGTTGTGGTTGTAGTTCCGTTGGACCACAATTTCTCCTCTTGTTAAAGTTGCGCCAGGAAAACCATTTAGGATAATATCTGAACGTTGGAAGCTTAAAACACTATCGGTGCAGATCGTTTTTCTTTGTGTAATACTTATCAGGAAAAACCGTGTACGGTAAAAATCTGACTTAAGAGTAAGGTGTGATAATTCGATCACTGATTCTGCCAAAAGTTCTATGGATATCCATCTCTTTGAATGATACTCATCGTTCTAAGTTGTTATCTCATTAAAAACCTCGTCAGGAAAACCCATAGGGACAAAACCTGAACGTAGGAAAATATGAGTTCTCAGAACAATGATAAACCTATAGATGTTGCCTCGTTAAAACCTTGCCTGGAAAATCCCAAAGGGACAAAAACCTGACGAAGGAAAAAGAGTACAACATGTCGAACTACGGATATCACTGGACTCTTATGCCTCGTTAAAACCTTGACAAGGAAAACCCATTGGGACAAAACTTTGACTTAGGAAACAGAGTAAATGGTATGAAATCTAATAGATTTGAATTCACCAAATTATTGAATTATTCTCACTCATGTTCTACTTTGTATGATCTACGCATATGTATATACTATACCTTCTAACCCAGTGAATGAAACTTATACATATTGATCCGTAATTTGATATTGTTGATTTGTAATCAAGAGGTCGCATGATTTGAGAATATAAAATATAAAGAATATTCTATAAACATCGGAGGAAAAATTTAGATTTATGATTCAGAGTTTTTTATTATCATTTCAAACAAATATAAATACATATTCCTAGTCAATAAGGTTTTATATCGGAAATTGAGTGAAAGTACATTGTTGTCTTTGTAGGTAGTTGTCGCGAAACAACTCGACACTGATGGTCTTTCAGGAAAAAGAATGTAATAGTATTTGAGAGAGCGATAATGTTCTCTTATGTGGGTACACCAATTTCCTTCATATAATACGGATACCGTTTCGGTGATCCAACAGTCATGATCATATTGTCTTATACGTTTCAGTATCATACTTGAAATATTTGGTTTTTGTCCTTATCAATCGTGCTAAAAACAACCAATTACATCTTTACAATACAATGTTGCATGTTTTATGAATATTATTTTTTTACTTGGTCAATAAAACTCACTAAAAAGCAAAAACTATTATTATCCACTACTATTACCAACACCCACCACCATAAAAACCATCCATCGCCACTATTTCTTCCACCAATACTAATGTTACCACCTCCACCATTCACAAACACCCACCAATGTTAGAATTAATATAACTTTTAGTAAAATTATTTATTAATAAAATTACGTATTTATGTTAGATTATTAAAGGGACATTTATAATAGAAATTTAATTAATCATTATGAACAATCAATGAGATACTAATTAATAAAAGATTTAAAAATGGTTAAGTTGAAAAAACCCCAGAGGTAAATTTATCTTTGCCAAGGACAAATCCTGACCACTCTTTACATAGGAAAATTGATAATAAATAATTCCATATGTTCTGATCTTGATTCGTGTCGTTCGTTTAGTTATTACATAATTGGGCAATTGATTGCACAAATTTTTTTAAAATTTACATGTGTTTTATCGAGTTTATTTTAACATTAGAATGATCAACCACGTTTTATACTTTACAATATAACATTACATATTGGCATTACGAAATTAGCATAATCTGTTTTTGTTCACTAATACCCGCCACCACCATAAAACCATATGAATCCTTTTTTTTATCCACCACCACCTAGTGGCAGAGCTAAGGGTTGACTAACCTGGCTATAACCCCTTAAATTTTTAATACCTACATAAATTTTTTAGTTTATTTTATAAATAGTACTTTGTCCATATATCTTTATGGTTTAGTCCATCAAAGTTTACATTTTTTTTTAAAGTAGGCCTCCTTAATGTCAATTTTTAACTCCACCATTGCCACCATCACTGCCTCCCACCCAATGTAGGTTGTTGGACGCAATTCTTATTTTCAATCACAAACGCCATGTATGAGGTTTATATTGACCAAAATGTCGTCAATTTATTAGTTTCATTTTTTTCCGCTTATATATTCTTTTTTGTATTGCAATCAAAAAAAAAATTAACATTGAAAAATCATGATTTATACGGTATAGTAGCAAAGATAACAGGGGTACCATTTGGGTGATCCAACTATGATCATGAAAATATTATCTTGTATGATATCATCTCTGAAATATATGGCGTTAGAGCATAGCTTGGTTGAACCCACCAAGCGTTGGTATGTCAAGTTTGGTTGTCATATTTTAGTGAACCAAAACACATTTAAGAGTCGCTTGATTTAAATGTACTAGAGTCAACTTCGTATAGGTTAGCTTGAAAGTATTAGGGTAAGACATTACAAGTATTTCGAAGACTTGAAGAAGTGAAGAAGTACGGAGCTACAACCACAACATCATCCTTACACTTGAGGTTAGTGATATTTGACTTGAACTGTTTCATTCCCTAACGTATCCTTCAAGTCGTGTATATTGAAAACATAAAACTTTGAAGTATATGAACACTCTAGATAGACATAGTATTAAGGAATACAATATGAAGTTTCTTGCTTAACCATTAAACTTTGTATATAAGACATCAACATAATCGTATGAATGATATTGTGATTATGTATGGGTATGAGGTGAGGATTCCATCCTAGGAAACAATGTTTTTACATGTGTTTTAAGGAATTAAGTTCATGATATGTGTTGTGAACCGAAAAAGAAATCGCCAGGCGATATTGGGGTTGTTCTTCATTCCAAATCTTATGAATGACCAATATGTGTGATTAGTATAACCGCTCATGACTTGTTTTTGTTCTTGGTAAAACTATTTACATGAGTCCTGACTTATGTATTGGTATCACTTTTATTAGTGAAACCGATCTTAAGTAATCACATGGGGTATGATCGGGTTTGTGAGTGTCTGAAAAATATTGGAAGAGGGGGAACCAATCCTAGTAAGAGGTGCAGTACATCACAAGGGGGAACCGATCCTTGTATGAGGTGCAACAAGGTTTATAGAAGAAAGGAGAACCGATCATATGATCATGCGTAACACGCTTTTAGGCAAGAGGGAACCGATCCTATGGACATGTGCAGTGCATACAAGTTATATACCAAATATATATGGGGAACCAATCCTAGTACCTAGTCAGCCGAATTTTGGTAAGCTAGTACGACTATGCACAGTACTCACATAGAGGTAGAACCAAAACTTCTTTTGGTATAACCGTTACACCCATGGTTTGTGATTGAGTGTTACTTGATCAATCACATAGTTCTTAAAAGTCATATGAACCAATTCTAAACTTGTTAGGAAGTGTGGTAAATCGATTTCAAGTGAGTAAGTATGAAAAATGACTTGCAAGAGTAAGATCTCGACACACTTTGGACACGCGCATTAATGTGTATTCTTTTATTGTTCAAATATATTCCTTAACAGCTAAGAAGGATGTAAATCCCAAGATCGATTTGAATAAGTTAAGAATCTTTTAATTAAGGTTTTTAATTATATATGGAAAATAAGAATTAGTAATGTGCATTTGCTAGTCAAAGATTTTCCAAGGATATTTCGATCATTATTTTTAGAAAGTGCATTCACAGGAATTATGAAAACCGAATTTGGGTTAATATGGAAAAATATCTTGAGAATATTTTCAGTTTAGGAAATTCCTTAGTGTCCAAACTTCCTTGTCTATAAATACTTTGATTTTGCATTTCTAGCAATCTAATTTTTCGTGACAATAAACTTCCTCTGTTGTACTGTTACTGGTGAAGCCGCCTATCAGAGAGGAGAGTAATCTAATTAGGTGAAATATCTTACGGCCGCTCAATTTAAAGTCTTTTTTGGGATTGAGAAGCTCTAGCGCGACCCGTTGTTGGGAAACTAGATATTGAGGTTTATCTTTAGTTTTCTTATTGATTTGATTGACTAACGGTGGTTGATCTTTGATTGCACCTAGTTTTTTTATGCTTGAAAATCTTGTCTTCTGATATAAGATTCACTCAAACTAGTTCAAGGTTTCGATGAGGATCTTTATACTGTTATTAAATATAAAGACGATCTTGTGATAATCCATTGTTAACATACTTCATTCTGTGTGTGATTGATCACAAGAGATTCGAGTAGTTGCGTGTAGGTGTTTATTGTAGATCTAAGAAGATTTAAAGACAAAGAAGAGATAAAATATTTCAGACTTGGTTTTATAATCTTTGGTGTGCACAATACTTGTTTTGGTAAAAGAGGATCCAATTAATAATCGGTTTATCCTTGTGGTAGATTGGATTGATTAATTGAGAATATCGACATCAACACAGTTCTTTGGATTAAGAGTGTTTTTTGGCTTAATATTAACTATTACCTTTTGATGATTGAACATAAGATAGATCTTGGAACCTGGTAAAGGAGTTTATGTTAAGATAAACAGAAGAGCCTTTGTGCAACTCGTATCACTTGCTTGAAGAGAGATGATAACAAACAGATTTGTTGTTCGTTTACTGTTTGGAATACGAACCAAAGGAATTGGTCCAAGTACGTGACTTTTTTACAGGTTGGAGGCGTGGGAATACAGACAAAACTAGGTGAACTATAGGTTTAGTTGCTTGGTCTCAACTATACGAAGTTGGTTTATATTGTATAGCGGCTTAATCCTGAGAGAATTAAATTCTGGACTAGGTCCCAAGGTTTTTCGGCATTTGCGGTTTCCTCGTCAATAAAATCTTGTTGTGTCATTTACTTTATATTTTCGCATTATAATTGTTTATTATAATTAAAGTAAATAACACAAATGTTAATTCCTATTTACTTGATACGTGAATCATATTGAGTTTGTTTAAGTCCGACCCTTTGTATCAAGTAAAAATACTTCATTGTTGTATTGTCTCGATCTCGTATCCATAGACGATCACACGAAGTACGAACCGATTAGTTGCATTGTCTTGACTCAGTCTATATACAATCACTTCGGAGAAAGGACTTATATGAAGGAAAAGTTTTAGCTTAAAGGTATATTGGGGTACCCTCTCCTTTT
Source organism: Papaver bracteatum (assembly GCA_023529315.1). Taxonomy (NCBI): domain Eukaryota; kingdom Viridiplantae; phylum Streptophyta; class Magnoliopsida; order Ranunculales; family Papaveraceae; genus Papaver; species Papaver bracteatum. The sequence continues at coordinate 541,356 of JAJJWX010003394.1, read as the reverse complement.
CAATTGGTATCAGAGTAGGAAAACACAAAAAGATCTAATAATCTGTGTTTGGTGCGATCCATCCTATAAGAATTGAATCCATGTATGATTCAGTTAACGTTAAGCAAGTGTATGACTACTCAAAGGTTGAAGATGTTACAACTTCGTTGAATCATGACCCAGGAGTTGCGAAAAAATCTGTGTCTTTTTCTTATGAAAAAGAAGATATTGATAAAGAGTTGGTAAAATTTCTAAATCCTATAAAATCTCTGTCTTCTAAAATGGTTATTTTAAAGACAGAGTCAAATCTTCTTAAACAGGAGATCAGAAATAAAGACAGTCAACTAGATGACTTGGCTGAAGAGAATATGAATCTCACTGTAAAATTAGAACCTCTTGTTAATTCTCTTAATAAAGAGACATGTCCAATGACTCTAACGAATGATGATGTCATTTTAGTCACATCTGAAAAAGATCAAGATGATGGTGGTTTGCCGAACTACATCAAGTCAGAAGAGGATGAGAAACAAGCTTCTACATCTACTGATGATCAAATTAAATCTTGTCCAAAGGAAACTTCGAACCGATTCCATGACAATGATCTTAAGGAATACACTTTTCAGTCACTTGACAGGAAACTTATACTTCTTCAACATACTGTGGTCAAAATATTGAAGGAAGTTTCTTATCTTAAAAAGCTGGAGAATGGACAGAGGCTGGCTGGAAACGCGGCAGAGTACTTAGATGGAAACTGGATGGCAGTACCACTGGCAACATGGATGGAAATTGGTTGGCAGCACCGCTGGCAACGTGGCTTCGACAGTTAACCGACAGTTGACTTTGACCACTGACCAAAGGTTGACTTTAACCATTGACCGGTCGTTGACTTTGACTATGGACCGACTGAAAGATTCGGTGGCCTGATTACTGAGTTGGTTGGCTGAATGACAGACTTAAATCAGGGCCAAATGGTGGTTAAAGTAGCAATCTGGCCCAATATATGATATTTTTACTCATGTCACAAACAACTTTGTCTAACGCAACTTTATAACTTGAGTTTATGGGGATATTTTTTATTAGGGTGGTCTGCCAAGACATCAGTGGTGGCAAAGAAAAGATTCCTATCAGAGCAATTAATTTGGTTGATCACCCACAAAGACTTGTTGCTCCCACTGGTAAATCGACCACGTAATTAGATACCATTTCTCTATTTCAGTTTGTCCGTGGATAGGATGGTGGAGCGTAATGAATATTTGTGTGTGATGATATTGAATAACCATGCACTAGATACTTATATCTTGAACCTAATTTGGGTTTCGATTATATAGGTTTGACATACATTACTACTTCCCAATGTTCTGCAAGTGTGGAAATGCCTACAGATGTCTATTGGGTGCAAATGCAAGGGAGATATTACTGATCCCCGGATATGTGTCTGTGCAAGGCTCAATGGGTCTGATTTCCCAAATGTCCCCTTTAAAAATGGTGGCAGGTAAAAAAATTCGCTTTCTCGAAGAAGACAAGATAAGTGCTGCAGTTAGTCGAAATAGTACTGGCTTCACCAAATTGATTTGCTCACCAGAAAGTTTATGTTAGTATTGGCTTCACCAAATTGCATTAACAGAGCAACTCAGCGCGGATTAAAATACCACCTGAAGGTTCGCCTTATTACTATAGCAGCATATTTGGTGCAATTCTTTTTTTTGTTAATCTTCATTCTTCACAATTATCTTATACTTAAGATTAATTTTCCATTCTATATGTGGCTCTTTGAAGGTTTTTCGTACAACCAAAAAAAAGATGGGGAGTAAGGTCACGCGATTTCATTCCCACCGGGGCCTTCGTTTGCGAATACGTTGGGGTGATCAAGAGAACTGATATTGACGTTTGCAGACAATGAAGGGGATAGGCCAAAGAGAGGTACTTTATATTAGTAGTACTCATATGTTTTATATGCATGTTCAACGCTAATTCATATGGTTGCTCCTATTAATGGAATTTCCTTGGTCTATCTTACAGAAGAGACTTGGCAATGTTGCTATAAATCCAAGTACATTCTTGGATAAAGAAGATAACAAGGTTGACTTTTGCATTATCAAAGGTTTTTCGATTGAAGCAACATCGTCAATGGAAGAAGTTAAGCCCATCCAGGAGGAAATTTCAGCTTGCCGTGAAGTGAATCAAGACGAGATACGAAGAATTGAAGATGTTGGCATCGTCGATGCTCACATGAATGCGTGCTTGGGGGGTTCAATTTCAACAGGTAAAAGTTTTTCTAAGGAACAACCAGATTCTAGGGTTTTCAGTTCTCAATTTTTTGGGGATGATTGGCTAGATGATAGGCATTGTGAAATTTTCCCTTTATCTGATCAACTTGAATCAATTATAGAAGAGAATCTATCAAGTGAGATTGTTAGTTTTACAAGGAAGAGATATTTTGATGAGAAGGAAGCTGCTGAAGTATTAGTGCCAATTTAGGGGGATAAATGTATTAATGGATTTTAATATCCTAAGCTATAATATTAGAGGTTTGGGTACTGAGGGCAGAGATACTGCTATTAGATCTGTTGTGAAACTTGAAAAAACGGCGGTGATTTTTATTCAAGAAACAAAGATGGAGAATATGAATGATTCCATTGTCAGAAGCCTCTGGGGTTCGGGTATGCATAAATGGGCTGCAGTTAATTCGATTGGTGCTTCTGGGGGAATGCTAACTATCTGGGATGATGCTATATTTAACTGTGTAGAGGTGTTCGCACAAACCCATTGTTTATCCATCAGAGGTACTAGGATTTGTGATGGTTTTGATTGTGTTCTTACAAATGTCTATGGTCCAACCGGGGATGCAGATAGAACAAGAATATGGTCCTAGTTAGATGAGGTGAGATTAAAGTGGCTGGAGTTACCTTGGTGTATTGGTGGGGATTTCAATGTTATTAGAGTGGCGTCGGAAAAGAATACCCCGAGTGCATGTGAATATGAGTCGGTTGGATTATTTCTTGCGTAGACATGAGCTCTGCGACTTTCCGTTGAATGGAGGTTTGTTTACTTGGTCAAATATGCAAACTACCCCCATTTTGTGCAGGTTGGACAGATTTGTTGTTAGTGGTGAGTGGGAAGACAAATTCCCCTTGATGGCGCAATGTGTTATTACAAGGACAGTGTTTGATCACTCGCCTTTGTCTCTAAGAAGTGGTGGTATTGTTTTTGGCCCTTTCCCGTTTAAGTTTGAAATTTTCTAGCTAGGGTATCCTTGTTTCAAGGAATTGATGTTTTTCTGGTGGAATAATATGTGTTTGTTTTTGAGTTTGGGTCGTTGACCCGTTAGTCAACGACGTCACTAGTCAAGCTGTTAGTCAAGTTAACTTCAATTAGCCAATGTATTTACCCGTTTGTCGAGGCTCTCTAGACTTCGTTAGAAGTCGGAATTAAGTTTGACCCCATCTTAGAAATCCGAAATAACCACCTTCCAAACTCACTTTAAAAATCCAGATTCCCGAGTTCAAATGGTCAATCAAAAGTATCATAAACTAGGTCACAAAGCTGCGTAGCTCTGATTTCAGCTCGGGCAGCTAGTTTCAGGGGAACAGATCTCTAAACGATAAATCCGATTGCTAAGACCTTTTAACTCATTAAATACAAGACATAGAGGCGTTTTTCGTTAACAAAGTGTCGCCCTAAATCCCTACACATTGGTGCCGTTTACATAAACAAGGGGCGGAAAAGCGAGAAAACTCTCGAATCGGATTTTCTTCCACAGTTTTCGCCCCCATGTTGTCTGCGAAACTGGTACCAACAGGTAGGGATTTAGGCGATTGTGTTTTGAGGTATCTCCGAGCTTTATATTCGCTAAGAAATTGCAAATGCTAAAGTCGATCTTAAAAAGTTGGAGTAAAGAGGTCTTCGGCAACTTGGATAAGAAGTTGAGAGATCTGGAAGCTTTAATTGATATCCTTGAAAAAAGAGAAGAGGGTGCGGCTCCAATTTCAGAGGCTGATTTCCTAGAAAGGGCTGGTTTTCGTCGGTCATATAACGAAGTGCTTTTTCTAATTACGTAGAGGTGGAAGTCTAGAGCCAAAACTAAATGGCTTGTTGACGGAGATAGGAATTCAAAGATTTTTCACAAAATTGCGAATGGTCATAGAAGAAGAAATGCAATTTTTAAGTTAAAGATAGAAGAGGAGGAGGTTGTGTGTCAAGATCGAATCAAGAAAGAAATCGTTGAATTTTATGAAAAGTTATACTATAGAGATCAGGAGGAGCTAGTGCACTTGGATGAGTTCACTTTTTCTAGCATTTATACCATGGAGAACACTTGGCTTGAAAGAGATATTTCAGAAGATGAGATTCTTTCAACCATCAAATCTTTCAAGTTGAACAAGTCACCAGGGCCCAACTGATTTCCTATTGAATTTTATAGAACAACTTGGGATGTCATTAAAATCGACTTCATGAAGGTTGTGGAGGAGTTTAATGAGAAAGGGGGTGTTGACTGGCGATTAAATTGTAAGTTTCTTTCCTTGATTCCAAAGAAAAACGCTGCAGTTGATTTGAAGGACTTTCGGCCTATTAGTTTGGTGAGTACCATTTAAAAAAATTTATCAAAAGTTCTTGCAAATAGATTAAAAGTGGTAGTGCCGAATTTGATATCTCAATCTCAAGGAGCTTTCCTAGCAGAAAGGAAAATTTTAGATGGTATATTAATTGCAAATGAACTTATTGATTCAAGAAAAAGAGAAGGAAAGGAAGGGATTGTTTGCAAGTTGGATATGTAGAAAGCTTATGATCATGTGCATTGGGGGGATGTTGATGGTGTCCTTAGGAAGATGGGGTTTGGTTGGAAATGGAGACGATGGGTCCGCTACTGGATCACTACTGCAAGGTTCTCAATGATTATAAATGGAGCGGCGAAAGGTTTCTTCAAGGCTTCTCGGGGGCTGCGGCAGGGAGACCCTCTCTCACCATTTTTTTTCATATTAGTCGCTGAAGTGTTTAACAAACTCATGAATAATGCGAAGGTAGAAGGTTATTTTAAAGGTTTCTATGTCAAGGAAAATGGTATCAAAATATCGCATCTTCAGTTTGCCGAAGATACAGTTGTCTTATTAGATGCCGAGGTAGAAAAGGTGCAGAAACTTATGGAGGTTCTAGAGGTATTCAAAGCTAAAACGGGTCTGAAAGTAAACCTGTCCAAGAGTTCCATGATGGGAATTGAAATTCCGCAGGAGCAAATTCATTCATGTGCAAGAATAGCGAGGTGCACAGTCGCCGAGCTTCCTTTTTCTTATCTTGGAATTCCTATTGGGGCTTCTACAAGGCTAAAATCTGTTTGGAACGTAACAATTGAGAAGATGAGACTTCGACTAGCTCCTTGGAAGAGGAGGTACCTCTCGAAAGCCGGAAGAGTGGAGCTCATTAAAAGAACGTTGGCGTCTATTCCTTTGTATTATATATCTCTTTTCCAAATCCCTGTTTCAGTGGCAAAGAGGTTAGAAAGACTTATGCAAAATTTTCTGTGGGGAGATTTTATTGATAAGAAACGCTTGCATTGGAGGTCTTGGAAAAAAGTGAGTATTCCGAAGAGTGAAGGTGGGTTAGGAATAAGAAATTTGAAGGTTACGAATGATGCTTTGTTAGCCAAATGGTTGTGGAGATACGGAGAAGAGAAGGCTAGCTTATGGAGGAAATTAATTTGGAATAAATTTGGTGGTGTTGAAGATGCTTGGGATCCTAAAGATTCAAAAATAACTTATGGATGGGGCTTTTGCACTACAAGAAAAACTGGATTAAGCAACAAGGCATTTTTGATTGCAAAAGCCCATTTCAAGTCGCTCTAACCCATATAGCTACTTAATTTGGCTCTCTCTCGTTAGTTGAAAAAAGTGGAATTTGTATAGACCTAGAGCAGCTAGGCACTCACTCTAAGCATGTTTCAACTACCTTGAGTGATTAACTAATATGATTGCTTTAACTTTATTCCAATTATCCTAGAGCGAGTCGTTCTAAATGTGTTTCAACTACCATTAACGGCTAACTAATATAACTGCTTTAAGTTTATTCCAATTATCCTTAATCGATTCGCTCTAAATATGCTTCAACTTCTGTAAGCGGCCAACCAATATCATTGCTCTAAATTTATTTCAACCATCCTTGCGAGTGACATGTTAAGTTGACAAAGGTTTAGAGCGACTTAGCTGACCAATAATCAGTTGCTCAAGGATTTGGATGTAGGAGATTTTAGTCGGTACAAACTTTGAACTTGCATGAAATTAGTTGATCTAAACTTTGAACTTTCCGGACATTAGTTGCTCTAATTACTAGTCAACATAGATTGTTCCAGTTCCTTAGAATGCTTCGGCCAATTTTGACTCGGATGAATGAAAAAATGAAATGAAAATTAACGCAGATATGAACCAAATTAAATGCAAAATTAATTTAATTTAATATTAGTAAATTCAATTTACAATGTCATTTTCTATTCAGAAAAATTACAATCTCATTTTACAAAAATTAAATAAAAATACAATCTCATTTCTTTGAAAAAATAAAAAAAATTAGAATCTCGTCAAATTTAATGATGAACACGATTGATACAAACTACTTCAACTTTGAGAGATCGATAGAGTTCTTTGAATCTTCCTGGGCATGCTTAAAAATTCTGCATCTTAAAATTCCTTTTAAAAGAAAAAAGTACCGTATGGCCTACATTTTCCATACCATCGCTACTTTCCCGTTGATAATTAATGGAAGCATTTTCTTTTGTTATATGACCAGGGAACATTGTGATTCCTTTAGTTAAAACATCCGATTATTTAATTTCCACTGTCACCGCTTTAGCTCCTTGATTAGCGGGTGTAACACTTTTTTGACTTTGAAACTTTTTGTAATTTTTCAAACTCAACTAATAATCCCCTAATGGTGAAATTCCCATTCAATAATGACGATTCATATTGCTCCAATTTATTTTTTGTGCGTTGGCGACACAAATTTGTAATCCCATTCAATGGAAAAAACCCATGCCCGGTCACCTTCTTCAACAACACAAATTTATCATCATGATTCATATTGCTCCAATTTACGGTTAATTCCTTGTGCGTTGTCCGTTGGGACTTTGGCTGTCAACCATCGTAGTTTAGGGACATTGCGGTCCTCTTCGTAGTTTTAGAACATACGGGTTCCATCGTAGTTTAGGGACATTGCGGTCCTTTTCGTTTCAGTAGAATACTAACTCTCACAATCTTTCATTTCGTCAAGCTTCTACCACAAGCTCGACTATTCTTCTTCTTGTTATATTGATGTTACAATTTTGCCACGCTATCCAGTTTTCCACCTCTTGTTTTTTTTTTTTTACATCTCATGTCTTGTCTCGGTGGGAAGTTGTCACTTTTTTTTCTTGTCTCTCTACCATCTCGAGCTTCGTCAATAATGGCAAAAATCAATGCAAATCCGTCGCTGACCATCATCATCTCCGACATTCCATTGTTTCACGACTTCATTCATCTCCACGGCAATACTGTCATCTTCTCTGTTAAGCTTGATACAACCAACAGAATTTGTCTTCATCTTTGCCAACAACCAACAACGACAAAGCACCACGTCTTCCCTATTCTTGCTAGATCCGTCATCATCATCACAGAACCACACATGAATTCCCAACACCGGTGAATGAACAAACAACATCATCACCATTCAGCAGCATAACTGGTTGATCATCGTTGCTATCTTGGTTTCATTTATTTGTTGTAATCGAGATAGTACCCATGTCTCCTACCACTCCTAATGACCGAGTGGTGTGCTTGGATTTCAAGAATTCATTAAGAAGTATAATCATCGCTTCCTTCTCGAATCTAAAGCAAGAAGCACCTTCACCGACAAACTCTCTCAAATCTTTGTCGTCTGCTTCTCTGCGCTACATCCCTTTTCCACACTCTTTTTTTTTTTTTTTTTTTTTTTTTTGCATCTTAACTCTTCCAAAACAGATCCAACTCGAGACTCAGATCGGAAGAGCTTTATCAAGAAAGAAACCTTGATTCGACAAAATTGGTAGTGATGAAAAGATGGAACTTGAACTTTGTATTGATTGATTCTTGACGCTTACAAATGATCTTTGAACAACATTCTATGCCTTTGGAGGACCATTTCTGCAAAATGAAATCTAGTATTCTTGTTTGATTTGTCTAACTCTACCTCATTTTACACATGTTTCAACATTGACTCTAAAAAAAATCAATAAGAACCAGAATAAGACATAACTTCTTCAAACAGCAATCAAATATAGGACTAGATCGGAAAGCTCCCAAAATTTATTCTCGCAGATCCAACAACCATTTCTGCAAAATGAATCAATATACCCTTGTTTCAACCACAAAAAAAAAAATCAATAAGAACCAGAACAAGACATAACTTCTTCCAGCAATCAAATATAGGCTTCGAAAACTCCCCTTTATTCTCGCAGATCCACAACCTTTGCCTAGTACGAGTTACAGCCACGTACAATTGCTTCAGTTCAGAGCAGAGTATTTTGTGTTTGGTCTTGCTAAAACTTGGAAAAGAGATCTGTTCGTTGGGGTCGAGTAACTTGTGTTCCATCATATATTCATAAATAACTCTCCACTGATTCTTTAAAGGAGATGTTCCAAAATAGTTGTATAATAGGACATCCTGTGAATGTCGCCATAATCCAGATAAAGTATAGTAAGAAAATCATGGTTAATACTTAATAGATAAGGACAAACACGTATTTCATAAATGGAAAACCAATACCAAAATTTCTCACCTGAAACTCAAGGCCCTTGCACTCAACTATAGTCAAAACAAGCGCTTGCTTTCCTGTTTATTCAATTATCTCTTTCTTCACCGATTCATCACGTACTAAGATAACCTGTTCCGCTCCAGAAGGTGAGCGGCGGAGATCTACTGAGATTGAAGAAGAAGAAAAGACTGTGAGGCGCAAGAAGAGAGAATGAGAAAGAAAGAGAATAGATAAGAAAATTACAGCCGTAGATTAATATATCCGTATGAGTTCTGCGTTTGAGTTTATATTCGTCGGATTCCATTTTATTTTGGATTGGTTGGACTAATATCATACGGATTATGTGTTTTCTTCATGCATATTTGTGTTTTCTCCGTGCATCATATGATGATTTGTGTTTTCTTGATACATATGTAGAAAATTAGTGATAATTTCATATTTATATTGATTTAATAATTTATTTTATATATAATTAAATTGTATCGCGTAAAATTAATAAATACTTTAAATGCAAATTAAATTGTTACATACTTGTGGGTGAATTAAAATTTATTTTTTTGGACCAAAATCTTTTTAAAATGTTTCCAATTTTCATCGGATCGAAGGCTAATAACGATATCTTCCAGTTTTTCTCATTTTCTAATTTATTTCCATTCAATTGATTCATTCTCATTTTTACGATTTAATCCAAATGATGTTTTTTCCGATGATTACTCTCGGGTTCATTCAATCCCCATTGTACTGACTATTCGAAATTCTGTTTTGAAAATAACAATCGAAATTGTTTCTTATCATTCTCATTGTCAAATACTCATGGATTTATATTGTTCGGATAAATAATCGTAGTCATTGTTTGTTTTTTTTGGTAATTTTCACCTTTTTATGATCAACGGAATACGGAAACAAGCAAATTTTGTTGTTCATCAATAGATTTGGAGTTTCAGTATAGATATAAATTTTTTAATCTGACAATTATTAACGCAAAATCAAGAATCACATAGACTACCACCCCATCGTCTGGAAGTCCCGGACTCGGATCAAAAGGGTTTGCATACTGATGGTAAACAATTGGTTTTTTTTTTGCGAAATTTTCCAAAAGATCATTTTTAAAGAAAATAGTTTGTGAACAATAAATTGTTCTAACTAAGTTTGCTAAAGAGCTATGAATATTCATTGCTCGAATATATTTGCAGAGTTTAAACAAGACAAGCTTGAAATTGAAATTTGTCTTGGAAGTGTGTATGAAAAAATTGTGTAAATTCCAAAACAGACAAGGATTATGATTCTTAAACTTATTTATCCGTCCATTAGAAAGCCAAGATTACCCAAGAATGATATGTATGAAAATAAAATGTGAATTACTTTTTTTTTTCTTTTTTTTTCGGTGAAAAACATAACTTAAATCCACTTAAAATATAACAATCATCATCCTTATGACATTAATTTAACCCATATGAATATTCCCCGAAACCTTACTGAAACACACCCCTTTTCGTTAATTTTGATACTGAACCTAGCTCCGAGCTCGAAACCTGGCTACGAGTGGACTATTATAAGTAGAAAACTTCGTAAGAACGATGAATACACCTGTTTATAGGAAGATTCCATAGAAATATTTTCTGAAACCTTACTACACATCCCTTTTCGTCAACTTCGATATTGAAACTGGCTCTGAGCTGGAAACCTGGCCGTGAGTGGACTACTATAAGTCGAAAAAAGTTGTAAAACATGAGACGTTCTACAAATTTTAGCAAAAAGTTGTAAAACTCTCATTTTCTTTAGTCAATTTCACCCGTTATCAATCAATTTTATCCAATATCGCTCGATCTCACTTGAGTTTTCCTGGATTCCACGAGTTTATATTGTTAACTATTAAATCAAACCGGGTATCCATCTAGTTCACTTAATTTAGTTTGCTATCCGTCAATCTTACCCTATGTAGTCCGGACTCACTTAATTTCTCCCATAATTTTACCCATTATCCTGTTATCAATCACTTTGTTCGTATCGAATGAGATGAGCAAAGTCTGTAGTCCAGAACGAAATCTCTCGGGATCGACTTATGTGTGTATACAAAATTTCTTAATGAAAATATAGTATTATGCAAACTAAAGATTTGGCATTTAAATAAGCCAATTCTAGAATTTGTCAAAGGTGACTAACATCTGCTTTATGAGCCGAAATTTTTATTTTTACTTTTACTTTTACGGTTAAGCCCCGGTGATGCATAATTACTAAGAAATGAAGACGAATACGTTAATAATCAACCCGTTACAATTAACCAGGTGCCATTGTAATATAACGGTAAAGTCACTGAGTGATATATTAGTGATCTGAATTCGAAACTCGGAAGCACCAATATTTTTACCGATAACAAGAAGAAAAAACCTTTAACGATCCGTATGATATTCATTTTGGCCAATAAGAAACCTCAAAATCATACATATGGATACGGAAGCGCTCGACTACCAGATTCTATCCACAATAAAATAAAACTTGAAATAAACGTGGTTAAAGAAAATAATACTTCATGGTTCAGGACTTTGAAATCATCCCTAATAAATTAGAAATTTAACTACTCATAATTAAAAAGTACTTGTAAATAAATAAAGAAGAAGGAATTAAATGAAACTAAAAACAGGAGAAACCAACAAAAGTCAGGAGCTCTCTCCGTTTCTCGCTACAAGAAATGATATATACACGACCTCTAAACCGTCCGATCCTCTAAAAACTCTATGTGATGCTTACGTGTCTACTTCTGCACCATTAATACATCCATCTTTGTTATGCCAATTCGCACCAAATCCTCACTTTCCTAAATAATTAAACAGAAGTCAAAAACTTTTCTCATTGTTGGTCTCGCATGCAAATTCTCAGAATTAGTTGAAGTGAGAAACAAGTGCTGATGATACGGTGTCACTTGAAACAACTTAATTATATGAAGACGTCTTCTTATTAGATAAAAATGTAACGGGACCCGGTGGAGCGTATGTGTCTTCTTTTAACGTTGACTGTACATCCAACTCGATGTACTAGTACACAATAAATCCTAACACATCCATAACATGTCAGAAACATGTTTCTTCCCATTTCTTGTGACCAGCACACGTAAACCAACTTTAGGGGACCCACCATTGGCAATATTTTATTTCTTGGGACCCACCATTATTTTATAAATTTGAATCTTCTGTTGAGAAAGGTAATAGAGGTGGGTGTTGATCCAATGCTTCACGTTCTCTCCAAGTAAAATACATTGGAAATTTCTAGCCATTAGTAATCTTTCTGGAGACATGAAATGTCTATTTTACCCCTAATCTCAAAACTTCCACCAAACACCATCACCCACCACGACAAATGCCTTAAACTCCAATTTGTTTTCCTAGTTGTGACGAGCAAACAAACTTGGTCGCCCCTTAACAGATGGAAGGGTTCCAATAGCAGTTGCCCATTAAATGACCATTTTACCCTTTTAGCCGTCCAAGTTCTTGTTTAACTCCGAATGACTCCGTTCTTTCGCCATTGCCTTTGTCTTATCGTTCTCTACAAAATGAAAAGTAGAAATCTTGTATTTGAACGAGTTCTGTTTGGTATTTAGCTCTTCTCCATTTGTACCTGGTTTCATTTATTGCACAATTAAGTGCAAATTCACTTCTTTTGGATGATTTACCTAACAAAACACAAATAAAAGAAAACAAAGGTAACATACAATAATTTTCAAGAAAACCAACAAATATTAACATGGAATTGACACCAAATATATGTGAAATATGCACTTATCAATACCCATCTTACCAGATTACTAGAGATATACCTCAAGTCTCATTCCGCGGAGCTGACATATAAAATATTAGATGTTATGGTTCTCCAGTGGATTTAGCGATCTTACCCAATACTTCTGGTAGTGGTTGTGAATTAGTGGATCTTAGGTGAAAGCAACCAAATTTTTGGGTAGTCGGAAATTTAGCTGCTTGACTATTCAAGCGACCAAAATTTTGTCTCTTTAATGAAAGGGTGGTCGCTAAATTTAGTCGCTTAGATAGGTTTGACCAACCAAATACTTATTGAATCGCTGGTCATCCTAGTTCGAAGTAGGTAGCTACCAAACCTAAATGGCGGTTGCTATATTTAGTCGCTCAGATAGGTTTGACCAACCAAATACTTATTGAATCGCTGGTCATCCTAGCTCGAAGTAGGTAGCTACCAAACCTAAATTGTGGTTGCTATATTCTTACCAGGAAAATCATTTTACCGACTAAACTACTCTATGTGGTCGCTCAAGTTAGTGGATATATATGAATACCGAGCCGCTAGTTTGATGGTCTCAAGTTTAGTAGCGTGATTCTTAAAGCGACCAAAATTTTGGGTGCTTGCTAAGATTTTAGTTGCTTAAGCCATGTTTTCTTGTAGTGTTGGCGAGGTATTCTTAATCAGTCCGAAATTATTAAAAATGGGTCGAAGATTTCAGTGGGAAGAGGTAATAGAACAAGATTTTGGGATGATGTTTGGTGTCACGAAAAAACTCTTAAAGAGTTATTTCCGAAGTTATGGAAAGTAAGTAGAAAGAAAGGAGCTTTAGTTGAAGATGTGAACAAGGGAAATGTAGATATGCCGTGTTGGAATATAGATCCTTGTAGGAGACTTAAAGAGCAGGAAATTCAAGAGGTAATGGAGTTCTCTAGAATTTTAGACAGTCAAGGGATGCTTGCGGCAGACGACAAACGGGAATGGATATCAGACTCGGAGGTATGTTTTCGGTCAGGTCTTGTTATTCTTGGCTTATGCATGATTATGGACGAAAACCTCCAACAAAATTTCCTTCTAACTACATTTGGAACAAAACAATCCCTCCCAAAATTAGCTTCCTAGTTTGGGCAGCAGCTAATAGGGTTGTGCCAACTCTTTCCATGCTGTCGAGAAGAGGTATGGTAGTGGTGAATGTGTGTCCTTTTTGTGATATTAGTGAGGAGTCGGTGGAACATCTGTTCCTCCATTGTTCTTTCGTCCGTCGGATTTGGAAACATTTTCTACAACAATTAGGCATTACATGGGTTCATCCTACGTCTGTTCTCGAGTTCTTATGGAAGTGGAAATTAAAGATATCTACCAAGCCTCTTGTTTTCTTGAGATATTGCTTACCTTTTGCTATTTGGTGGGTTCCGTGGTTGGAAAGGAATGATATTTTGATTGCTAAGAAACAAGTGAAAAAGCCTCTAAATTCTCTTCTTGTAGACATCAAAGTGTTGCTTCTTAGTTGGTCCATAAATGTTGAATCGTTTAGAAATGTAAAGTTTGATGATTTTGTATTTGATTGGCAAGATTGTTTAGAGAATAGTTTGTTGTAAGTTCTCTAAGCACTTTTCTAATGTTTTCTTGTACCTTTTGAGGGTGTTATCTTAGCATCTTTTCTTATTTATTTCATCTTTGCCTTTTTCAAAAAAATAAATAAATACCGGTAACATAACCAGATATATAAATCATAGCTGTGCACCAAACCTCTATGTTCAATGTGTATTGAGTGACCATCATGATGCTAGACTAGCTCGTATAGTGCTATTTGCAGCTGACAATATACCTCCTTACCAGGTAATAATAGGCATGCGTTGCTTCTGGACTAGCTCGTATAGTAAATACATCAAATAACAGGGAACCCAAATCGGAAAGAGAAGTTTGAAATACCGATAAAATGTACAAAAGAGTACGAGGCACTTTAAAATAAATTTAATTTATTTAATTTATTTTTGGAAAGAAGACCCCAACCTACAGAAAGAGAAGAAAAAAAAAAATGAAACAGACAACAATCCACAACAGCTTCTAAACAAGAAGCACACTACTCAACAATTCAAAAAATAGACTTTGCCTGCAGCATCTCCCTTAACAGTGGTTTTGAAATCCTCTGCAAAGAGCTAGGGCCTAGGGGTGATCTCAACAAACTCTCCATTGGATAAATAACTCCAGTAGGTCCCCTGCTCAACAATCGTCTTTAAAATGAATATTTCTGTGCGCGCTTACTTGAAAATAACTATGATCATTCCTTCAAAGTAACTACGATCACAACAGTCTAATTACTTTTCTCTTTGCTTGTTTCATTATAATAATTCTCCTTGTTAATTTTCCTTCTTTTTCCCCCTCAATTTGTTGACTTTCTTCTTCAACGAAAGATCCATATATCGGTGTTTTCGAAAGAGACTACCCCAATATGTAGAACGAACCATTTCAACAAATAGTGGTAATTGCAACCATGCAAATAGGCCTAAAGGGCAACAACTTAACAATGCTATTGGAATTAAAGCTTGCCCAAATCTACTTCCAACAACGATAAACATTGAAGTACCAAAAGCTACCAATATAGCCACCATGGATATGAAGAGAGTTACAAGACCGAATATTAACTTTTGTGGTAGAGACTTTAGAAAATCCATTTCTGAATACCTCGAAGTATATATCGCTAAAAACATGAGCACTGATGTGATTGAAGAGAATAGGGCTAAGGTATCTGCCACCGCAAAAATTGTAAATGAGGGCTTTCCCAAGTAAATTGGGGTACCGTTCAAAATGTTATTACTGTCACTAATATTACCTCCTGGAACAGTAAAAGCCGCGGCAAACGCTACCGTCGCAATTAAGGCAGCAACTATCATGCATGATCCAGATGTATCCTTTAACCAATCTTCTCCTTCTTTCATCAAATCTTTGTGTGCCATCGTAAATATGGTTTGAGCTGTATCTCCCTTCTTATTTCTCTTGAGCCTATCACTTTCCCTTAAAATACTTTCCACCCCCTGTAAGAAACAAAATTTCACTGAGTATAATAATTTAGCCGACCAAACGGTGCAAGAAAGTTAGGTGAAAACATACAAGCTGAAGAAATTAAAGAGATAATGTTGCACTAAAAGGCGGAGCCAGCCTAGCTATGGCATGGGGTAGCAGTTGTGATCTGCATCCCAAAATACTTCGTATACATAATAAGTTACATTATCATAAAATCTATCTTCTACGGAGAACATTTTAAATATGGAGCGGAACATTTTGAATGTAAAGCTTTGCTGATGGCAGCGGATTGGATAAAATCTCTGGGTTATAATCAAGTTATTTATGAATTGGACTGTGAAAATGTAATGAAATCACTTAATAGTGAGGAATTACAAGTTCACTGGTAAAATCGTAATCTCATTTTTTCAATTAAAAATAAATTTATGAACAATAAACTTTGGTTTTGTAAGTGGGTTATTTGGTTTTTGGTACTTACTTTTTTACCTAAACCTGGGTTTGGTCTAACATTTGTCCAGGCTTTGTGTTTGGTCTAAAGACCAACGTTGACCCGCGTTGACTATATTAAATGGTCAATTACTAAAATATATATAACTTTGCTAACAATGACCTAACAAGTCCTTAACCTTAGATCTCGATCCAGCGGCTGCACTTAGATCTATACCTTGCCTGAAGATCTATGGCTACGATATATTTTTTCTTTTGATATTTTGAATCGGAAAGAAAAAGAACTAACCTATATTCTTCTCGTCTTCCCCTACCAGACTACCATCCCTGTACCTTCCCCAAATCTATCCAACCTAGATTCAGTTTATTATGTTCTTATATAATGTTAATCAAAGATGATTGAGCAGAATTCGCGAATCCAGATGCACTTGGAAGTTAGGGTTTAATCGGAGATTGGAAGTTAGGGTTTAATTCTGCGGGTTTGTTATAGAAGACACATGCGGATTAAATGATGGATTAAGATAGGAATTGAAGTTCTGCTGGGATTATGAAGAATGGGTATTTATTATAACTCGAGTTGATTATGGTTTTGAGCACTTCGATGGAGAAGATTGAGAAGTTAGGGGGAAAATTAGGGTTTACAGTGGTGGTAGATTGAAGATGAATTTACAGAATAATTGAAACTTAGGGCTCGAGTTTGATTTGTATGGTTTAATGTCAGTGATTGGAGACATGGAATTGATGCTCGAGTTTGGTATGAGGCAGTGGTGCTAAAGCTAAGAATAATGGAGAGAAAGAAAGGGAAGCTGAGAATTTGAGCTGCAACAGAGGCAGTAATGGCTAGTCGGACCGGTACGACTCGGTTTGGACAGGTGTGAAGAAAGGCCGAACGGGAAATAAATGAACTAAAATACTTATCTATAGTTGTTTGAGAAAAGGATATAACTTTTTGAATTGTTATCCGTCATCAAGTATCAGCGGCAACCTAGAATTTTTATTTACCATCAATACGCAAGCTTCGAGGTTTCCATACTCAGCAGCATGTTTGAGAAAATGATGATAACTTGTTGTTTTTCTTAAGAAACTCAATTGTCTAAAACATTTCCAACTTCACATAATAATAGATCCTCTTCTTAACAAGACAAAACACAAGAAAAACGATTAATACTAATAAAAAAGAAACTACAATAAAAACTCCATATATTAATAAACTCTAAATATTAATAAAAAACCATAGTCCCAACTCGGGCCAGTTATAAATAGTAATAACCTCATATTTTAACATTAATAGATTTTTCTTGCATGTTAATTTTCTTTAAAAAAAAAATAAAATTAGATGAACTAAAAGACTTATCTATAGTTGTTTGAGAAAAGGATATAACTTGACATGAAACTTTTTGTATCTATGTACTATCATCATCAAAATTATCTTCCTCTTATTCTTGTCTACTTCCATCTATGATTTGTTCTTCGGTTAAAACATATATGACTTGTTGCTCATTTGGATGATTAAGGAAGACATTCACATCTATTATTATTTACATACTATAAATTAAAAAAGAATTTTTTTTTTTGCCATACCTCCCTTTATTGATAAACTATATATATTAATAATTTTGTAAAGTCCCAAAACTATTAATATATGGAGTTTTTACTGTAGTGTAATTTTATAGTTGACTGCCACACTTGGGTCCTAGTCAAATAGTTGACCGGTCAATCTATTAGTCAACGACAAATTAAATAAAAAAAATAAAAATTTAAAGGTAATTTTCGTGTTTTTTTTGAAGGGAAAATATATAGTTTTATCATTTTAATTTTTTTGTATAAAATCGATTTGTATATATTAAAACAAATATATGCCTCAAAAAATAATAATAATTAAAATAAGGTATAATTGTAAAATCTTAGAAAACTGTAGTTTAAATGCTATGTTAAAAGGTTTAGAAAAATAATTGTATTTATATAAATTACAAACTACTGCTTTTTTAATTTAAAAAAAAAATTAAGAACTTTCAAACAAATTAATTTAATTCTTAAATGTAAATAGGTTTTCTAAGCATCTAAATAATTTCTTACTTCTAATCTCATTTTTAGATTAAGAGAAAAAAATTCTAAATTCTTTGAAAATAATAAAGCAACAACAAGAATTTCTAAAAAATATTAAAATAAATCCTATAACAGTATATAATGCATTGGCACACCAAACGTTTGATTTAGGGGTGCCAATGGGTCCCATCGACCCATTAATTTTATTCGGGTCCGATTCCTAAATTAATGGACTCGGAACCGGACCCGATAAATTTTTTAAATACTCGTCGGGTCCGTGTATTTATCGGGTCCTCAAAAATCAACTATTGTTTTTGATAATTTATTCGTATGATTGTTATTATAGCTTGAATATAGTAATTTTTTAAATAAAATTATTATTATATCTATGTCAATGTTCTAATTAAGATTAAACGTAAGAAAATAAAGAAAGACTGAAAAAAAATTGAAGCAAAATTATACAAAATCCTCCGATTGTCAAAATTATACAAAATCCTCCGATTGTAAGTAAAATTAACAAGTAAAAGCTAAATATTCGGGTACCCGATACCCGACGGGTAATACCCATTTGGACCCGAAAGCTTATCGGTTCCTAAGAGGTCTACCCGCCGGATAATGATTTTTCTAATGGGTCCAATTTTGGAACCCGGAATCGGACCCAAAACACCCAGGTCCGGTTCGGTTCCGGATAATCGGGTACCCGTTGGCAGCCCTACTTTGATTAGAACCTAGATATGACAATATTAGACATTTTTGAAACCTTTATTAATATTCATTTTGGTGTAATCCAAAAATAACCCCAGAAATTAACATAAATGAAAGCCATACGCACTATATGTATGTTATTATTATTATGGTAGCTTACCAACTTTTGACGGAAGTTTATCAGTGTTGTCGTCATCACCATCATCATTACCATCATCATCTGTGCATGGTGTCAATAACATTGTTTCAATGAACTAACAACTTAATGAAGAGTAGACTATAACGCTATCCTGCTAAATTTAATTACACATAAATATGCGAAATCTATTTGACATTTAAATTCTAATCTTTATATTTTTAGATCAATATTTTGAACATCTTCGAGATATCTCTTTGTTTATGTTTATTTAGATTGTGTCCAGACGAGTAAGAAACCACGAAACAAATGATAAATTATACCTTGTTGTTTATTACCAGCGCTGTTAATGCTTATCAGCACCTCTAGCATTTTACTTTGAAGATTTTCTTGAGATTTTGCTTGCTCTAGCATTTGATTTTGAATATTCTCTTGAGATTTTGCTTGAGCCTCTGCAAGTTTAGCTTGAGATTATTATTTTTTTAATAGGAAAAATAAGAATCTTATTAATGCTTAAATCGATACACTCAGTTCATCTCTGACCAGAGTTTTAAACCAAACAGGAAAATGAAAGGACCAACTTTGAGATTTTGCTTGAGCCTCTGCAAGTTTAGCTTGAGATTGAATGAGTACTTTAAGTAACTCTTTAATCTCTGTCATTTCTTCGAGAGGTCGATTCTCACGATCACTGCCCAATTCTTCAGCGGACATCGGGATGGAAGAGCTTTTCAAAATAGGGATATGAAGCGAACTTTGTAAAGATAGAAAGGAGGAGCTGGAGTGGCTATCATGTGGGCGAAGAAGACCTTTATATATAAGCATGAAATTGTAAGTCTTATGGGCTAGATATCCAGCTGCTAGATTGACCATTCACGTCATCCTGGGCAACTTCCTAAGTTTTATCGGATGGAAAATCTAGCAGTGGAATGTTGAACCGTGCAACGTCAAAAGGTGAACGCCGAACCGAACAAACGCTAAAAAAATGGTCCAAACGCTGAACGGTTCAGCGTTTTGCGAATATTTTTGCGTCAAACGCTGAACAGTTCAGCGTTGATGCCTTGGGATATTCGCAAAACACTGAACTGTTCAGCGTTTGAATCACTTTTTGGACGTTGAATCATTCAGCGTTTCAAACTCGCTGCTAGTTGGACTGCGAGCAATTGCTATGAGAGAGAAGTAGATAGAAGCAATGTTAATTTTTTCCCACATTTTTTTTTTAATTTGCAACACTTTTTGGCCAATGCAGCTCAATCTAGCCCATAAGACTTAGCCTTAACATATAAGGGTTTCATGAACCTGAATTTTGTTATTTTTACTCTTACTTATAAGTAAGCATTATGCCTTCGTCACCATTTGGCATCTTTTGTAC
This sequence comes from Papaver bracteatum, assembly GCA_023529315.1. NCBI lineage: Eukaryota > Viridiplantae > Streptophyta > Magnoliopsida > Ranunculales > Papaveraceae > Papaver > Papaver bracteatum. The sequence continues at coordinate 521,154 of JAJJWX010003394.1, read as the reverse complement.
ATCTAGTGTGGGCCACTGTATACGGAGGGAAATTAGAGCAAATGGGGTATCCTACCCCACTTGATCTTCTGATTTAGCTTAATTAAACTTAATGTTTTTGTAAATTCCATATTTTATCCCGGCTTGATTGGGGTATACCCAGATTAATTGGGGCAACCAAATTTAAATGGATCTGGATCCCTTGTTATGAGATGGTCAAAATTGGTGATTTTACTTTTATACCCTTCAACTGATTAACTTAAAACTAAATCCTATATTAAAAACTAAAAAACACTTAATCTTTCCTAATCTCTTTGCTCTTCCCCTTACCCTCTATCTTCTTCCATTTCTTCCATCAAAAAAAATTCGTGAACCCAAAAATTCAATCATTGAGAATGTTGAAAAGAACCCTCTACCGGCGAAAAGAAAACTTTAAATGATGTCTAAACTCAAACTCATTATTGTGTTGTTTGTTTTGATTGTTATATGATTGTTATATTAGGTTAGAAATCGAAAATTATGATTTCTGTGTCTTTAGTCGGCAAGGTCGTAACATGCATATCTTGCCAACATTTCATAATAGCCATGGGGACTGCAAAAAAATTAACAGCCGGAAAGGTATTTTTTGAATACCTTACCGACTAATACATGATTCCATATTTTCTCAACAGCCGGCAGTGTATTTTTTGAAGACCTTGCCGACTAATACATGATTCCATATTTTTTCAAAAGCCAGCAGGGTATTTTTTGTAAGATCTAGCTTTCCGACTAATACATGATTTCACATTTTTCTCAACAGTTGGCAGGGTATTTTTTGTAGACCTTGCCGACTAATACATGATTTCACATTTTTCTCAACAGCCAGCATGATTTTTTTTATAGACATTGCCGACTAGTATTAGTCATCTCATATGTGTCAAAATAAATAAATTCGACGTTGTTATTTAAGAAGAACATTGCTGGCCAAAGTTTGTCGGCATGGTCTTCATTTGTCGACCTTGTCGAATTTTCATACTTTCAGAACTGACAATGTTGATTTCTGGTCTAATTTTGAGTATGATTTCATACAACAACTTTGTAATCCCTTTTTTAGAAGTGTTTGGGTAGTGTGCTTTCATTCTCGTTGCAAAATATTTTCTCAAAACAATATTTTTTTCATCAAAAATCTTCCCAAATAAGTTCAATCAAAAAAAAATATTCATAACTCAAATTCATAATTTGAGAAGTTTTAATCTACTTAAACAATCAGTCTAAACTCAATTAATTAAGCTAATCGTATTTTTTAGTGTTAATTAAACAAGAGTATATTAGACATTTAGAATATACATGGTTAAGGGGTTTCCTATTTTATTTCAAAATAACACAGGTTTTATCTCATTAGGTATACTCCAATTAATCTGGGTATATCCCAATTTGGCTAGGTATTTTATGGGGGCAAATGCAAACGATAATTAAAATTCTATTCTTGATTAGGGAAAATTATAAACATGATTTACAAAAAAAAAAAACAATTAAAAAAAATACATCAAATATATGACATAGATATCATTTTCAGTCAAAAAGATCATTTCAAAATCAGTTAGAATGAAAAATAAAATAAAATTGGGACGGCTAGGCCGCTTGAATGCCGTTATGGGCATACTCGTATTGTACAAATTTGCCCACACTTGAGAAGAAGTCTGGCTGCGTCATTGGATGTGGCCCTGTGGAATGTGAGGATTTTGAAACCCTCAAAGTCAACTTTTGAGTAACCCGTATTACAGTTGTATATGGCCTATATATAGCACGTTTATATTCCTTGTATGATATAACAAACGGGAATCTGAATTTGTACACACTCCTTAACACGAGGATCATGATTCTAAACATAAAGAATAGTGGGGTCATCAGTTAAATAATTAACTAATCAGAATAATATATTAAAAATATACACTCTTTAAAGAAATATGAACAAATTTGCAAATTTGGACTCCACCAAACGGAGTCTTCTTTCAACCACACACTGGTATCAATTATGGAAGGCAACTGTCTGGTCATTATCATCATTTATCACTACTATATACCAAATTTGACAAATATTCACTTAAGCGACCCTTGGCTAAAAAAAAGTTGAGGGACGTGTAAAGTGTGTCATGCACAGGGCAGGGCTCTGTTTAGCCCTTCTTGTAGTGCATGCATGGTCTTTTCCAAACTTAGGATCGGCTCTGCAAACAAAGGAACCCAAATTAGAACTCAATTTCCTCGTAATGCATTAACTAAGAAGCGAATTAAGTGATTCCATTGTTTTAGTGGTGCAGGTTAAACGAGCAGTACCAATGAATTTTCATGGTGTTTTTTGGCTTCCTTTGTCGATTCATCAAGAACATCAACGATTTTGCTCGGCGTTGCTTTGGATTTATCTTCAACATGAGAGATTTAGGGTACCCAGATTCGTTTGGATCTACAAAAGTTTGGGAAAAAAACTCAATTTTATTTGGAGTGTCTCTTATTGAAGAAGAAAATCATTTCAAATGGACGGAGTTGATTCCAGTTCACACCATCATTCATCACTACTACATCTACAAAAATTGGACGTCTTTGCGGTTCATGGCTATTTATCCTTGTTGTGTACATGAATTGGTGTCGTCATTTGTATTTGGGTTTTGATTATCTTGTATTTTGGTGTTGTTTTTAATAATCATGTAAGCAATCAAGCAATCACTATTTTGGTTTGAATGAATTAAAACGTGATTTCCATCAAAAAAAAAAAAAAACTATAAAATAATAGATAGCGGGATCAACCAAATTGTGCTTAATCTTGGTTTTGCTTCACGTGGTTTACTCAGGAGAATTTGTTTTTTTTACTCAGGATAACGGTTGTTCCGCATTGGTTAGGAAGTTGTTGCAACAACCACTTAGATTTGTCTCTAAGAAACCGGATGATAAAAATGCAGAGGACAAACGTATCGGGGCTGTTATTAGTGCTTGTCAGCGGAATATCAATGCAGGAAATTTTGCTGCAGCTTTAAGAGTTTTGTCGTCATCTGGTGTTGCACCCTATGATGAGAAAACTTACCTAGATTTGTTGGAGAAACATCCTTCTACACCCCCTCCAGAGATCCCCGCATGTGATATTGATGTGGATCCCATTTTGGTGGATCATAAGGCTGTTTTGAGTGCGATCAAAATCTTTCATAAGGATACGTCTTGCGGTCGAGATGGTTTAAGGGCTCAACACTTAGTTGATGTTCTTGGTGGTGCGGCGGCAGCAGTGGCGGATGATTTGTTGGTTTATATTGCTGGGGTTGTCAACCTTTGTTTGGCTGGTAAATTCCCTCATGCCTTGGGTGAATATATTGCTAGCGCCCCTTTGACTCCTTTGCTTAAGCCTGAGGGAGGTCTTATGCCAATTGCGGTTGGTACGGTATGGAGGAGATTAGTCTCTAAGGTGGCTACGTTTGCTGTTGGAAATGATATGACTTCTTATCTTGGAGATTACCAATTCGGAGTTGGTGTTCCCGTAGGAGGGGAAGGTATTTTAGATGTTGTAAATTGTCTTCTGGAAATGAAAGGAAACTCGGAGAACATGTCAATGCTGCTTATTGACTTTTCCAATGCTTCCAACATGGTGAGTAGGTCTCAACTCATCAAGGAAGTACGCCTTCACTACCCAGGTATTTCTCATTGGGTAGAGTTTTGCTACCTGCGGCCTGCCAAGCTTTATTACTCTCATTATATTTGTTCTTCTTCTCTTGGTGTACAACAAGTTGACCCGCTCGGTCCCTTGTTATTTGCATTGACACTTCACCCCTTAGTGAAGACTATTGCTGCTCAATGCAAACTTGACTTGCAAGCTTGGTACTTTGATGATGGTACAATAGTTGGAGACACCTTGGAGGTGTCTAAGGCTTTGCGGATAATTTAAACAGATGGACCAAGCAGTGGTTTACATCTCAACATTAAGAAGACGAAAGTTTTTTGGCCTTCTATTGATCCTAGGAGTACAATGGAGGGTGTTTTCCCTACAGATATTGGTAGGCCTACCAAAGGCATTAAACTTTTGGGCGGTCCAGTGAGTTTGGATATGGTCTTTATCAGCGACATGTTGTTGAACAGGGTTCACAAAAATGTTCAGCTAATGGACGCGATTAACAATCTTAGGGACCCTCAAAGTGAGATGCTTTTACTTTGCAATTGCACTGGCGTGTCTAGACTTTACTTTGGTATGCGTACTACTAATCCAGCTGCTTTACAACCTTCCACCGATTTGTTTGATGATCAACTTTATCAGTACTTGAGACTGCTAATTACTGGTGATGGCGCGGGTTTTGGTCCTTTACAGAAGAGATTAGTCACATTACCTATCAAGGATGGCGGTATGGGAATTTATACTATGGTTGACACTCGTGCCTATTGTTATCTTTCTTCTCACTTTCAGGATACTTCAGTACAGAAAACGATCCTTGGTAACTTTTTCTCAACAGATAAAGGACCATCTTTTCAGGTGTCTCTTCATACCTTTACTCAGGTATGTGGTTTACCGTCTACTTACAGTGTCGGTGATACTTCCCCTCCTTCCATGCATTCCATGTCAGTTATCTATTTTGACGCAGTTAAGAAGCATATCCCAGACCAGTTTCATATGTCTGAAAGAGATTCAACCCTTTGGCAGTGCAATCGTATCAAACACGCTCAAGACTACCTTTTGGCGGTCCCCATTAGTGGACTTAACCAATGCCTTGGTCCTAGACAATTTAGAGATGTGCTTTGTTATCGTTTGGGTATTCCGTTGTTCGTGGAGAATAGTTTGTGCCCCAGTTGTAACAAATCTATGGATGTCTTTGGGGACCATGATCTTCATTGCGCTAAGGATATTGGGTACAAGTTTCGACATGATGTGGTTCGTGACATTGTTGCAGACATTTGTTATAAGGCTAATGTCCCTCCACGCAAAGAGGTTCCTCTTGGTCTTCAGTCATGGAAAAGATCTAAAACCTGCTGATATTCTTGTTCTTAATTGGGATAACGGGAAAGACGTTTATATGGATGTTACAGGTGTATCTCCATTCACTGGTGATGGTGTACGCTCTTTCGCCCCAGGTAAGGCTATTTCTAGTGCAGTTTCACGAAAATGTGCCAAATACTTGGACAAGTGCGCTGCATATCGCTATGGTTTGGGAGTTCTGGCCTTCTCTACCCTAGGAGAGCTTGGAGAAGACACTCTAGTTTTTTTTAAGCGTCTAAGGAACTGTTTGGTTAGCAACGACACTAGTAGTGGATTAGGTAGTTTTATTTTCTATCGTTTAGGTATTGCTATTCAGAGAGGAGTTAGAGCTCAGCTTGTTGTTAGGATGCTAACCAAAAGCTCTATGTAATTTATTTATTTTGAGTAAATAAAAAAAATTAATCTAGAAAAATGAAAATTACTAAATGTCACGGAGATTCAAACTCAGTTGCTGCAGCAGGTAGTATGTTATTTCGGACCGGAAGTGTTACACTTCCCCCACTCCCTTCCTCCATTAAGTATCATCGTTCTTAGTCTTTGATCCCTCGATTGAGATTAGCAAGGGATCTCATTATTACTAAATTTAACCAACAGATGTTTGACACATAGCGGGGGAAAAGAGTTGGGATGTATATCATTTTGGATGTTATTTTCTTTGTACACTAGTAATTCCGGAGCAAATAATAGATTTAATACTAGCCACCCACGAATATTTACATGCACATATTTAACTGTTAGATATTTTATTTACCTGCAAAGAGTTCTTTCATTTCCTCGTGGAAATGCATTATCGAAGGCATAACAATGTATAGTACATGTTAGGGACAGCTGTGATATCACATAACCTCATTAGTACAGCTTAATTTGATTTTCTCAACCAATTTTTGATTAGACAGGTAAGAAAACATTACTAGGGTTTGAATTTCTCCAACCACACCACCTGTATATCAACTTTATGGTTCGAAGTAATTTCCTTTGTCAGCTCTTGAACAATTCATTACAATTATTTACACACCTATTCAATTATTCAACCAACAACCATCAAAAATCCGAAAGCATTCACAAAATCCAGTACAAAAGTATGACAAATGTCACAAACCAACGGAGCAATTATTTGTCTACTTTCCTTGTGACTTCTTTCAACCACATGTAATGGAACGGGTCTCAACTATCAAAGGAAACCTTGCTAAATTGGGGCCTATATGACTTAATTTGTGCCTATAGCTAGATGACAAAAAAAGTCATTAGAAATCATTACACACCACCCCTTATCAAAATAATTATCTAAATACATATTTTATCCCTGATTAATTAGCATTAATTAATCGTATTATGGGTTAATTATGCTTTGGATGTGAGATTAACTAATGTTAGAGAGTTCATTAAAACATCAAACATTTTGATTTTTTTTTCGTAAACAGTATACAGAATCGGTTTATGTTCATCAACTTGTAAAGCGATTATGTATTGGTGTTTACGAATTAACAGAGGACATCTATCATAGGTTAACGTTTATATGTTTATAATCCGATTTTGGTAATCGGATTTTACTTATAACATATATAAACTGATTGTTTCCTTTCAATACCAATTTCTATTCATTGCATTATTATTGTAGGATGAATTTAGCACATGTATCAAGCCTTTAAACCGCTAGGAAACCCTAGTGGATGAGTTATAGTCTCGTGAAGGTTTACATAGAGGTCTACACACAAAACCTATACAAAAATTTCTAAAACCATCAATCTTCCTCCTCCGAAGACGATACAACATCCAAGTAGTCTGGGTTATCCTCCGGGATTCTTTTTGCAAAGAAGTGATAGCTTGCATCGAAAGCGAATGCTACCCCCTTTTCCTCCAAGTAGCGCGCTTTCACGACTTCATGCTACAAAAACAAACTTACATTTTTTAGTGGTGTTTCATTGGAAGATAAAACAACATGGGTTATGGAAAAAAAACCATAAAATTACTTACAAATTCTGCAATGGACAAGGTGAAGGGGCTAGTGTTAAAAATCCGAGGTTGGAGAGGCAAAAAAGCAAGTATCGTTTTTTCGATGACTAGGTGCCTAGCGTGGATTTGTTGAACACTTATTGCATTAGTATTCCCAAACTCCTTGATAAATTTATTGTGTACCCTAGCCCAAAAGGTTGTGGAATCCTCCCTTTCGGAGGATCGACGTCTAAGTCGATTTTCCGCATACCATGCTTTGGTGATTTCCAAATCTTCCGCGGAGTCAAACAATGTCATTTCTTGTACGTATATGTATGGAATGAGTAGTTGTGGAGTATATGGAGTAAGGAGGGATGAAATGATCAATTTTTGGGAAAATGGGTTCCAAGGGTGAGGTCTCTATTAATAGAGAAAGTCCCTAACGACTATTTTTTTTTTGAAAAACGGGAAATAATTTGATATAATCGGTATTTTAAGAGCTCTGTATAACCCGATTGTGTTGATATGCCACAAGGAATCGGTTATTATTATGACCAACGTAAACCGATTAAAGATCTGTTCGATTTTGAATTTTCACCCACAACAATCAGTTTATATATTTTAATATGTGATCCAGGAAAAATGACTTGCACAATCGGTTTACGTCAGCATATCGAGTCGACCGATTGTTGGCATGTCAGGCTAGAATCAATTTAAACATTATGTGCCAAGAAGTTCAACACAAATATTAACCAAATAAAAACATCAACCACACAAAGATCATCCATATTACATATATAAACCATCCCAAAAGACTTAAAACAAAAAACAACCACAAGTCTTATAACTTAAAGTTTTAATATTAAAAAGTTAAACTTAAAAACTTAAGGAGCACCAGGAGCATTTGCAACATGAACAACATCAGGAGTAGCAGCACCACCACTAATGGCACCAGCATTAGGGGAAGCTGCACCACCACCAACAGCAGCATCATCCATTGCAGCAGCTTCATCCATTTCTTCAAACATACCTTCCAATTCTTGGTGGAAATCCCTCTCAGCTGAAATACTGTTTCGCCTCATCCGAGCGAACCTGATGACCTCAACAAGCTCTTCCAGTGCTATCTTATCAATCAATTCCAACGCTTGTTCAAGATTGGTCTCACCTCCGAAAGCAAACTTATATAAGCTTCTCTCTGGAACTCTTTGTGGTTTCCTCAGAGCATCCTCCAAGGTTAATTCTCGATTGTAAAATGCTAGGTGTGCAAAGTCCATTCTACGCTAAAATATAATAAAAATCAAGTAAAAATCAAGTAATAATCGGTACATAAATAAATAAAAGTAGTCCAATTCTGAAGAGACTACCAGAATCTACTTATGTGGTACATGTATAAAACCCAATTCTGGCAAGGAAGATGAAAATTCTATGTAATTGGATTATACATTTTACATATATAAACCGGTTCTGGTGATTTATTTTCATATTTTATTTCTAACCAAAAATCAGTTGATGTTAATCATCATGTAAACCGATTATTGTGCATGCTCTTCATGGCCGAAAACAAAACCCAGAATCGGTTTATTCGATAAGTCAATAAAAACCGATTCTGGGTGTAATCATAGTTTTGATTTGGAAAAAACGAAGATTTAAACATGTGAATCAATAAGATAAGAAGAATCATAGAATGGGTTGATGGATATTTACCTTTTTCTTGTGTGGATCGAAGATTTGTTGGAGAAGAAGATGAAAATTAGGGTTTTGAGAATTTGGAAAGATAAGGATGAAAATAGAAAGTTTTTTTAGGTTTAGGTTTTTTTGTTTTTGGGTTTACTGAAAATGAAAAGATTAGTATTTATATGAGAGAGTTTTAAGAATTAATGTGCGGGTGAATTATTATTTCTTAGAAATTTGGGTGCCCAAAGTAATTTGGTGGTGTGGGAATGAAAATTTGATAGGCCCCAATTTAGCAAGGAAAGGAAACAACACTCGTAAGTGTGTACTCAGTAGTCCTATCCTTACTTTAAATTCATTTATTGTACACAAAACTTGAGAAATATCTCTTAAGAGACCCGCAGGTCAGTCATCGCCTATTATGAGTGCATGTGAATCACATTCTATACTCCTCCATTTCGGTAATGAATAATTAAAATGTTATATCTCCTAAAGCCCGGTTCCTATAGGTATAGCAAACTGGCCAGTTTGCCAGTTTTGCACTCATTATGAAACTGGCAACTAGCAAAAAAATCTGGCTAACTGACAAATTTGCCGCTTAGCCAGGTGAGCACGAGATTCTACCGAGCGGTTGAGTATCGACCGGGCGATCTAGTATAGATCACTGGCGGTTGAGATTCCACCGCTATGTAGTTTTGTAATATTTTAAAACCTCTTCTCTCTTGTTTTTTATTTTATTTTATTTTACTTTTACTTCATTCAGGTCCCACTAAATATATTAAAATCTTATAAATATCCCACATATACACAGAACATAAATAAATTTTTTATTAACAAAGATCCCACTTATCATATCAAATTTATTATTTTACCTAATATTTGTCAATTTTACCTAATATTTGTCATTTTTCACATAATGGAGAAACCGATTTGCCATGCCAACTTTTATGCCATACATCATAGGAACTGGCCTAATAATTTGTTTATAACTGGTGATATTAATTCTCACAGTTCCATTTGTACCGCATTCAGCCTGCACCATAAAAACAATTGTTTTATTTATTGAATTCTCTTCTCAGTTATTGCATTCCGAAGAAAATGAGCTGCAATGGTCAAGTCATTGCTGCCAAGCTACAGGGTACTAGCGTTGGTACACAGGCACCAGCCAAGCTACTTGGTCAAGTCATTATTACTATTTTAAAATGGAGGACCCGATTATGATGTTAATTAAGGAATTTTTACCAGTAATGAATCTTAGATGGTTCGTTGTTGTTCATATAAGACAATCGAGCGATTTCCCTGTTGGTTCGACATACTCTGTTCATCCGAAACAATATTCAGTGTACCTTGTGGTAAAAATAATCAGTGTACCTTGTTGGTGTGGTTGGAGGTGGACTACGAGAAAGTAAAAATAATCAGTGTACCTTGTGGGTGATGTGGTTGGAGTTGAACCACAAGGAGATAATGCTCCCATAAGCAAATGAAATGGACTAATAGAAAACGGAGGAAGAAGACAAGGGGTGTTTAACTTTGATGAAATTACCAATTTATCTTCTGTTAAGTATTAATCTACCAATTTACCCCATTAAATCCTAATAATCTTTCTTTATAATAAGAGACCCCAAATTGCCACATGTCAACCCCACAATCACTCTTGCATTTGGTGAAGCCACATCAGCATTAACTTTACATGTCATCGTAATCTAATTGGCTAACCCTTAATGGGAAACTCCAACCGTCACTAACAACTTTCCACAAACAACAAAAAAAAAAAGATACAAACATTGGAAAACACAATACATCAAGGGTTGTGCTATTTTTCATTTTAACATAATCATTCGTTTCTCAATGCAATAAATACGCCTTTTGGAAAGTTGTTCTTTTTTTTTTATCGGTAAAGAAGAATAGATTGATCAAAAAGGAGAGGGCACAAAAGGTTTGTACCACCCTCAAAAGTACAAAGGAAGCCAAAGAAAAGAAAAAAAGAAAGAAGTTACAGACAACTTCAAGACAAGAAAACCAAAATTACAAATGGTCAAAGTAAAGCTTGGGCCAGTTGGTCATAACATCTTCAAAACTAGGATTTTCCAAATTTTTAAACACCAAACACCAAGTGAAGAGTTGGTATTTGATCTTTTGTTGAACAGTAACCGCAGAACTTGTTTTGCTGATGAAAGCTCTTGCATTTCTCTCCATCCATATGCTCCACAGAATAGCAACAAAAATCATGCTCCATATAAAGTATTGTTGCTTGTCTGGAAAATTGATGTTCCAGGAGAACATCATTGAAATTATATTGTCAGGCATAGTGAACTTCCACTGCAGCTTTTCCTTGAAATGATCCCAAATCTTAACTGCAAAATCACAGTGCAAGAAGAGATGATTTGCAGATTCATTCTGGGAACAAAACAAACAGTTTTGTGGAATATTCATTTTTCTCCTCAGAAGCATATCCCTTGTTGGAAGACTGTTATGAGCAATTGTCCAGAGAAATAAAGATATATTTGGAGGAAATTTATGTCCCCAAATATACTTGAAGATGTAGCTTGAATCTTGATCCACAGATTCTTGAAGAAGAGAATTATAAGTAGACTTCACTGTAAAAACATTTCCCTTTTCCAAATTCCAACCAATTACATCGTCCACCTCTTTGTTGATAGAGACATGAGCAAGACTGGTTTGAAGATCTGTCAGCTCCTTTCTTCTAACAACATTCAATCTTCTACGCAACAAAAGATTCCAAGTTTGACTCTCTTCTAAGAAAACATCAGAGATACAACTTGTTTTAGTCCTAGAGACAGCATACAAATTTGGAAATTTTACACTGAGAGGATCATCAAACAACCATTTGTCCATCCAAAAACTGATCATGTTACCAGACTGAACTTTGAATTTCACATGATTTCTGAAAATTGAAGTGCACTTAAGAATACCTTTCCAGACAGACTTTCCATAAGTCATCCTTGAAGCTTTTGTGAACCAATTAAGAGGATCTGTCCCAAATTTGTCATCTACTATTTATCTCCACAGCATATCTTTTTCTGTAGCAAATCTCCAATGCCATTTAGTTAATAAGGCCTTGTTCATTTTTTGTAGACTTTTGATACCTAAGCCTCCAAATTTTTTCCTTTTATTAAGAGTTGGCCAATTAACTAAGTGAGTCTTTTTTCTCCCTTTGTTGTCATTCCATAAGTAGTTTCTCATTATTCTCTCCAACATTTTAGCCACAGAGGCTGGCATGACAAATAAAGACATATAATAAACTGGCAAACTAGACAGAAGACTAGTGCTCAGTGTCATTTTACCTGCTCTGTTTAGCACTGTTCTTTGCCAGCCTAGTAATCTTCTAACAAAACTATCAACCACCTTATCCCATTTAGCCACTCCACCACTTCTGTCTCCCAGAGGCAAACCCAAGTAAGTTGTTGGAAGAACACCAGAGTAACACCCCAGAATAGAAGAGAAATCACTAAGATCACCCTCAAAAGCTACACCAAAAGTTTTACTCTTGGCAAAATTGATCTTAAGGCCAGTAAGCTGCTCAAAAGAAAGAAGAATAAGTCTCAAATTGTTTACCAGATTGACATCTTCATCAAGGAAAATAAGAGTGTCATCTACAAATTAAAACTGACTTATAATCTTTCCTCCTGTTGTAGTTTGAAAACCAGAAATAAGTCCCTCTTCTTGTGCTCTCTGAATCATAAAAGATAAGGCTTCTCCAACTAAAAGAAATAAGAAGGGAGATAGGGGATCTCCTTGTCTAATTCCTTTTTTGGAAGTAAAGAAACCTATAGCAGAACCATTTACAAGAATTGAGAATTTTACAAATTCAACACAACATCTGATCTATTTTCTCCAACTATCTCCAAAACCCATAAGTCCAAGAATCTCATCTAAGAAGTCCCAATTAACATGATCAAAAGCTTTTTCAAAATCCACTTTAATCAGAATGCCTGCCTTTCCACTTCTTTCTCTAGAATCAATTAATTCATTTGCAACTAGAACTCCATCCAAGATTTGCCTTTTTTTAATGAAAGCAGTTTGATGAGAAGAAATGATATTTGGGAGAACTTCTTTAAACCTGTCTGCCATTACTTTAGAGATAATCTTGTAGATTCCATGAACCAAACTAAGTTTTTTTCAACCTCCAATCCAAAAAATTATTTTCCTGCAAATCTTTGAAAACTGCCATAATATCATTTTTGAGAATATCCCAACAGAGAACATAGAAACTTACTAGAAAACCATCTGGGCCTGGAGCCTTTGATTGTCCAAGCCTTTTCATAGCATCTAAACATTCTTCTTCAGTAACTTGAGCTTCAAGATTTACTCTCATTTCTTCTGAGATTCTGCTGAAATGCATATAATCCATTGAAGCGGTTATGCTTGATTGAGTCATAAAAATACCTTTGAAAAAATCCAGAATGCCCTCCTTAATTTCAGTTTGATCCGTAGTGATTTCATCCTTGACTTTAATAGCCCCAATAAAACTTCTTCTTCTTCTGTCAGAAGCTAGTCTGTGAAAGAATTTAGTATTAGCATCTTGATTTTGCATATAAGTTAATCTAGGTCTTGATCTCCACTTTTCTTCTTTCAAAATAGTTAGACTGCAATAGTCTTTTCTTGCTTGAAGTCTTGAATTCCAATGCTCTTCAGTTAAACCATTGTTGGCATTCTCCTCAGCATCCAAAGAAACAAAAGTGTCTTCTAAATCTTCAATTCTTCTATCCAGCTCACCAAATTCTTGTTTGCTCCATAACTTCTAAAGGGGTTTGAGAGGTTGCAGTTTTTTGCAGATTGAGAAACCAGCTCCACCTGAAACAACAAGAGAAGACCAAGTAGTAATGATAAAATTTACAAAATTAGGATGAGTGAACCAGTATGACTCACATCGAAAAGGTCCTGGGCCTGTTTTCACACTTTCACAGATGAGGGCAATATGATTATGATCAGAACAAGGTCTTGATAAAGCTTGTTGAACAACTCTTGGAAATTGCTGCTCCCAATCTATAGAAATTAAGATTCTATCTATTCTACTTCTTATACTTTGAACTTGATTATTTGTCCAAGTAAAAGTAGGTCCAGAAAGAGGCAGATCAATTAATTCATGCCTTGCAATAAAATTGTTGAATCTTCTCATACCAGCTGAGTTTTCACCTCCAGAAGACCTTTCATGAGAAAATCTGATTTCATTAAAGTCTCCACCAATGACCCAGGGTAAGGACCAATAACTTCTTACTTCTTCAATTTCTCTCCAGAAAAGCTTCATATCACCGGTGTTATTTTTCTATTTGCATTTGGGAATGGAATAGAAAAACACTGTTGAATTTTAGTTTCTTGCAAAAGTAAAATGCAAGGCTTCCAATCCCTGACCTTGCTTTTGATAATATCTCTATGGTTGACCTTGCTTTTGGAAAGTTATTCTTGCAAAAGCAGTTTCAACAAGATAATTCAAAGGATATGAATCTTCAAAGTAAAGCCCTTTATTTCTCTCTTTTGGATATGATAATCCATCTTTCTGATTTTAATATTCGTCACTCTTTTCTCATATTTTGAAATATTGAAGTTGCCCAACAAAACTAAATGATCGAATGATAAGATGAAGTTTTATCATTACACAGAAAAGGAAGTAACTACTATGATTCTAACAAAGCATACATAACCATTAACAGTGGTTTTCTATTCCATTCCCAATTGCTCCGTCTGTAAAAAGTAGGTAAGCAATCTTCTTATTGTTGGTAAACAATTTTGATCTCATAATATGACTGCGAGTTTTTGAATCATTTTCTGTATGCCGAATAGTTGACAACATCATTACTTATGAAAAATGCACATGTTTGATGAAATTCATGAAAAATATACAAGTTATCAATGCGAGTTTTGAATCAATGATCAAGGATTTCCATTGTTTTGTGCAGTGGATTCGTAAATGACACCTTACTACCAAATCGGACAACGGATGCAAGCGCCTCTTGAAGTATTTATAGGCGGACACGAAAAAACCCGGAAGTAATAAGAAGAGAAGTTAGGGATTTTATGACAAGAAAAGAGCGGGAACTTTTTCGCTCACTCAGTTTACTTTCTTAATCACGAATAAGAATGGGAGGGAAATGGTATGTTGACTAATTCGCCATAAGCTTGCACATTCTGTCTTATGATACCATCCCGAAATTATCGCAGAACTTCATTCCGTTGCAGCATCTTAAATTGAAGCCTCCACACTTACAACATTATAAGATGACACATCACGCACATATATGTACGTTGGCACTGTATATAAGTCGATAAGTATGACAATTTGATAGGATTATTTTTAAAGTGTCGAGATAGAGTGATTACAAGGTTGGAGTGGTTTCCATGTTCAGAGAATAAAGTTTTGAATGAAGAAGTACACATGGTTATTAGCAAAAACATCCGGACGTTTAAATAGGAACCTGCAGTAAGTAAATTATCTGCAGAATTACAAGAACACAAAAAAAAAAAAAAATGAAATGAAATGACCAGCTGTATGTCGTTATTGTCTATTTGGGATTATGAATGCATTCACACTTTTCGTATATAAATTTCCAGTGTCAGGTGGACTACGTAGAAGAGCATTGAAGAATAAAACGATCAAAAGATTACAAAATATGGTATATTTGGAAACAACAAAAGGGCCCAACAAAAAAGAACGTTGTTCATAATGGTGATAGTAAATATTAATTTCTCATTTCTGCTAAGTTTGGTACTGTTATGTTAAATGTATTTGTAAAGAATTCATATTTGAAGATTGAAATGAGGAATATGTTTATAGTAATGGGTTTTTGAGAATTCACAAGTATTTGTGGAAAAGACGATGTCGGTGGAACTCATGAAGAAAAACAAGATTGGAGGTTAACGACACTGAAAAATTAGACAGAGAGATATGGATTTATTACTATATATAGTTCACTAAAGTGAACATTCTCAGTCTAACTTTCTCTGCGAATGACCAGTATATTTCAAGTTAAAGAGACTTATGGCAAGTTTGAAAATTATACTAACAGCAATCCAAAAAATAAAATACACCACCTTTAGATCTTATGCTGAAATCTTCCCTCTTTGGTAAGAATGACGAATTAGATTAACTTTTAAGAAGTACTTTGGACAACATGCTTATTAACATTAAAACCGGGATATGGCGGAGTTGTAAAAAGTTACTTGCTGATAGTGTTTATTGCGAACGAGGAAGAAAGAGGTCAAGAAAATTGTGTAAGAAGGCAAATACATTGTGAAAGATGTATTGTATTATAGTTGAATCAACCATTAAGTACACTGTATGTTGGATAGCCAAGTTAATTTGGTTCTATTCTATGGCAAAACGAAGTACTGTACACAAAATTTTGAGTACATTGTCTGCAGTCCGAGTCTATATCTTTAAGGGGGGAAAACATCGAAGCAAGCGTCTGGGATTCTATTTCCAGTATATATATAAAGTTTATACGGTAGACTGAGTGTCGTCCAAAGGGCACCGACGTCACATTGTTTGTCTTGCAGCCTTTCGGAGCACTACTTCCTTCGGGCTAGAACTTGAAAGGGACAAAGGTTATATACCAAAACCCAAATTTAGTTTTTATGACGATGCTATCCAAGATTAAATTCAATTGGTTATATAACCTTTATTTCCAATGTAACCTTTATATAACCAGTACCAAACTAAGTTATATAACCTTTGTAAAACTAAATTTGGGTAAACACTTTGTAACTAAATTTGGGTAAACACTTTGTAACCTTTAAAGGTTATATAACTAAATTTGGTTATCACTTTGTCACCTTTGTAACCTTTATATACAACTTTATAATCATGCTAGCCACTAACCTTTATATAACAGATACAGAAATGTAACCTTTAACTACCTAGTTTGGTCACGCACCTAGCCAAGCTAGCCGCGCCATGCCAAAGACATATCGCCATGTCCCCTCATGTCGCGCCACCATGTCGGCCTTCCCCTCACGGCTACCAAAGTAAAGGCGTGCAACAATTAACGGTTGCCAATCAATGCCAGGAGCAAATCCTAGCCGCCTAAGGTCTCCTCACGACTTTGGATCAAAACCCTAGTTAGGTCACACACCTAGCCCAAGATAGCCACGCCATGCGCCCATGGCTAACCCTTGGACCAACATGACAAGACAAAACCGCACCCATCCCAAGCTAGTCGCGTAATGCCTTGACCCTAGATATGCTAGTCACACCATGCCAACACATTGGCCCTCACTACAAAGGCGTGAAATAATCAACGGTTTCCCCTCTTCTCAAGATGCAAAATCTTCACCGTCGAAGATCACCAGGCTAACAAGTTCCCCGAGAGAGAATTTCCAAGCCACAACAACATGCTAAATTTTTTCCAAAAACATTCGAGACATCAACACAAACTGGGGGATTATTTTTGGGCATTGGTTTTGCAGTTTATAGCGTGCAGTGTACACTACGCCCTTCATAAGGAAGTGTCATAAGGGTGAGGTGGCTAGTAAATATGGGAAGTTATGTGAGAAACGTTCATGGGACATAAAGCCATGCGTTAACAACTTTATGGGACATCAATTCCATAACGTTTCTTGAAAACCAGTTTCATGCGTTAACCACTTTATGGAACATCAAGTCCATACATACGGTTACCACCTCCTCCCATTTACTTCCCCACTCCTTAATGAGACCAGGGTACGTTTCTACTTCGACTTGTATAAATAGGTCTTTCCTATTTCCATTTGGAAAACAAGCACTAGTACAAACTGTTACATAGGCCACATTTTCAGATCAAAAGCTTAGCCACACCAAAATATTTTTCCGTGGCTACATGCATAAATTTTTGTTATCGCCACGTTGATCACTTTCCTGTAGCCATAGGATACTATTTGTCCATGGTTTTAAGTATAAACTCATGACATGTAGCCATAGATGGGTATATGGTCACGTTAACCAATTGTGTGCGTGTCTAATGCGTAGGGTGGAAATAGACATGCCTATTCAGCCGAGGAGGAAAACAAAATTATTTGGCCACTTTAATTATTTTATGTGTCCAAAATGTAGGGTTCATTAGACACTTTAATTTTCTAAGGAAAAATCAAATATATTAGCCACTAGGATTATTATAAAATAGACACAGTTGTCCAACATGTTCAAAGATAGACATATAGCTACATGAATTTCAAATTTTTGGATTATCATATGGCATGAAGATGTTTATGCATCCAAAGTGTTCGGTTCATTGGGTGGGTGCATCATGTATATATATATCATATGTCATATGCAGTTGCTATCTAATAAGCCGATATAAATTAGCTATCGACACTGAGCTTCATATTTATTGATTTAGATGATGTATCATGTTAAGTTTGAAGTTTGAACCCTCCTGGAGCTTCTCAGTTCATAGTTTGTATGCCTTTATACCACATTTGAAGTTCGAATCGACATTGAGATTCATATTTATCGGTTTTGATGATGTATCATGCTAATCTGAGTTTACCAGTGTGAACTAAAGCTACTTCATGATCTGTATGACTTTTAAAAATTACTTCATGACCTATGCGGCTAGTAGAAATCCAAACCGGAAGCACAAAGAGAAAGAACAAAAACACAAAGAAACACACCAATTATCGAATTCATTTTTCATTTTCCCGATTCATTCTTATACATTTTTTGGATTTTCTTATATCAGAATGTCGATAACAATGTCCTAAATTTATTAATATTTTTTTTGGATTTTTTTTTCATCTCGAAGGTTGATAATAAACCGAATACATGAGTTCGTATTAGCACAAAGAGAAACACAAATGCTTCTCAATCCGTATGACCATAACAAATACAATCTCAACCGTCAGATTCTTTTCTCAATCCGCATGAGTGGATCAAAGGAAATCTGGTCCTCCCATCATTTTCATTCACCCACCTAACCCTCCCTCACTTGAGTTTCGATCTCTCTTTCTTCGTCTCCTCGTATTCTCCCCCGAAGAACACCTCTCTTCTTCCCCTCATATGACCGGTGCTTCATCACCACCACTGCTCTTTTATCAATCCCTTTTCTTCATCTGCAATTAGTAATATGCTATCAATCATTTTCTTCTCAAATTCAGGGAAGAGAGAATAACGACTGTTGTAGGATTTCAATGTGATCGATGAATTTATGGAACACCCCCATATATTTGTAATATGCTACAAACTCCCCCATATATTCTTAGTTTAAGAATAGATTTTAATTTTAGGAGTATGATTTCTTTTTTATTGTAAACTTATCTTTCAGAAATCAATGTTATCTTTCTTGAACTTCATCTCTAGAAAACTTATCTCTCTTTATCAACACAGATTACTTTCTTTGTATTGTAAAATTTACATGAAGAATTCGTGATGTTTGTTCTTTCGTGTAGCTGTCGTATAGTATTTGTATGGTCTAGATTCTTTGTTTTTGATTTTAGTCTCTATTACTTATCTTGAGTCTGATTTTGATCTTTTGTATTGTAAAATTTTATAACTCAACTACAACCTTAAACCACCATTAATGTAAGAATTTCTTCAACCAACAACAACAATACCAACACAAACACACCAGTCAACCTTCATCTTCAATGTGTTTCATGTTTGTTCACTGATTTCCTTTACCTTTTCCAAATATTTCTCATTTGTCTCTACTAAACTAGATGGATCCAATTTCTTGGTTTGGAAGGATCTTATCTTGAAAATTTGTTTGGTTTCGTTTGGTTCTGATTTCAATTTCATTTTGTTGGTGCTTGTATCAATGATCGATTTTAAACATTCGAGTTTTTTGTTGTTGTATTTCATGACATCCTTTCTACAGCAACTCAAGTCTATTTCTCGTTGTGTTGATTTAGACTTTATCCGGTTTGTTATTCTCGGTTTTTATTACAATGCAAAATAGGGAAACACCTTTGTCATTCTCTGGATCTTTGGTTAGTGGAGAAAGATCTGATGATTCCTCATTTAGATCAGATGTTAAGCATTCAAGAGATTTGTTTCACCTGGGTGCATCTTATAATCAGTTTGGTTTTTTAGTTTTTTGTTTTGCAGATTCTAAAACTCACCATCCAGAAGATTCCACCTAGAAGATCTCCACCTAGAAGAGCAACAAATGGGCTTTTGCGGAATGGAAGCCACTTCTTCTACCAATCCATGGCATCTAACCGAACAGATAATCTTGCTACTCAAAATGTTTTTTCTAGATGGGGAGTTAGCTCCTCTTGGTCCAAATCAAAGGTGCCCTTTGGTCATATGACAAATGATTCGCTATCATTGATGATGTTGAAGAATATGAAGGTGCATATGCTAGGGGATGGTAAGCATTCCTATTACATTAACTGGAACCAGTGATTCGACAAACTTTCTAAATAATGTGCTATTTGTTAATACATGCAAGGTTTAATTGTTCTTTTGAATTTTTGCCATGGGGATTAACATTAAATCATTGAAGACTAATGGCTCATGCATAACAATTTATCCATTAAGGTCTTTTTCCTGTTCTTCTGTTCACATTTTGCTTCTCCTGCTTCTATTAAAAGCTTCTCCAGAGATGGTTTGGTCATCCCGCTGTGCAGCTTCTTCTTCAATCCAACTATCTCATAGTAGATTTGAGTCTGTTTGTACTTCTTGTCAGCTTTTGCTTACCTTTTACAGTTCATTATCTACCTCCACTTACTGTTTTAGCTTTAGTCCATTGTGATGTTTGGGGTCTCTAATCTTCTACTTTAGTCTATAAGTATTACATTTTGTTCATGGATGATTTTAGTAAATTCAATTGGATATATCCTATGAAGTTCAAGTCAGATAGTTTGTCTTGTTTTTGTTCTTTTCAAAAAGTTAATGGAAAACTTGTTGAACTCAAAGATTAAAGTTTATGGAGCATTAGAATTGACAAAAGGTGTATTTAAGGAATTTCTTGATACAAATGGAATCTCTATAAGGATTTCTTGCCCTCATTTACATCAACAGAATGGAGCTGTAACGGAAACACAGACAAATAACTAGGGTAATACTCTCTTATTTAATGCTTCTATGCCAAAGTCCTTCGGTTTTGATGCTTTTCTTAGTCTTAAGCTTGATCAACAGGAAGAATTATCAGTGTCCTTTGAAGTTTTATTCTCCAAACTCACCAGATTATTCATTCTTAAAAGTGTTTGGTTGTTTGTGCTTTCCAAACAATAGAAAAGATAAATTGAGTCCTAAATCTACTATTTGTGTTTTCATAGGCTATAGTCCTTTTCATAAAGGATATAGATGCTTTGATTTTAAGACTCATGACACCACTACTCATGTTATATTCAATGAGACAGTTTTTTCCTTTTCTGGCAAGGCTATTTCATCCCCAATTTCAAAGTTTTTTCTTCTATACTCAATGTTTATATTTCACTTCACTGGATTTACTGTACCGGCTTCTCTACTACACCTGCCCAAAGGTATTACCTAATTCTTCATTACCTTCTTCAAGTTCATTATCTACTAAAATGCATACAAGATCTCATTATTCATAAAAGAAAAGGTTTAGATGATAAATGGGTAGCTTGGATCCATAGAGTTGATCTTAAACATCCAATTCCTACAGCATTTACAACTATTGTTGATTCTTTGGTTGAACCAAAGACTTTTAAGACACAGATCTAGGAAGGTGAGTCTATGAATTCCTAGATTCTTTGTTTTTGATTTTTAGAATTGACAAAAGGTGTATTTAAGGAATTTCTTTAGGAGTCTGATTTCTTTTGTATTGTAAAATTTCTGTAAGAATTCGTAGTTTTCATGTTTGTTCACTGGATTTCGTGTAGCTTAAAAATGGGTTTGGTTCTGATTTCAATTTTATGATCTGATTTTAGAGTTTTGTTGTTGTATTTCATGACATCTGGTTGTGTTGATTACTGTTTGTAATTTTTTTTGGTCTGGCTTAGTAGCTCCCATTTAGATCAGATCTGAGATTTGTGGGGTTTATAATCAGTTTGGTTTTTTGTTTTTTGTTTTCAGATTCTAAGATTAGTCTAAAATGGAGAAGCCAGAAGAAGTAGATTGAGGAAACAAATGGGGTTAAACATATTACAGCTGATTCGAATTTGGGTTAATCATGTTTTTTTAGTTTATTCATTCATGGATTTTTAAGTTGGTACCTCAAGCTGGTATTTTTGTGCATCCGAGATTTGGTCCTTATTGATTCAACTAGAACTTCACCAGATTTTAACTTAGTCCTTGCATTAGTATGTTCTGGTTCCACTTTGTCAGCACTTAAACTACCTTGGTCATCCAAGATAACCTTCTCACTAGAAGTGATTTCCGAAATTGAGAAAGAGAACTTTCCCCAGAAGAAACCTCAACTGAAGCGCCATCATCTTGGTCAAATTCCACCTGAAATTACCCTTTATGTGTTTCCCGAACCGAGCGTCTAATGTCAACTTGTGAATCTGGTAACACCGCCATCTGCGCAAGCTATTTTGCTTTTGCAATCCTCCACTCTGACAATTCCTTTGAAGCAATCTCCTCCGCAGTCATAGAACAGAGGCGTTCAAGAGAAATTTCACCAGATAGCACTCGTTCTCTCAGCTCAAGGTTACTAGGATCTTTCATATTAAACAGAAGAGATCTTCCCTTCTCCTTGTATTTTTTGTTAACACCTCCAAATGATTTGAAAATCTCAGCTTCGACTCTAGTTTCCAGAGTTTGCGGACAAAGAGATGCTGGTTCACTCTTATTTCCGTCAACTTCATCTTCCAGTTTGGGTCTTTTGGCATTATAACTTGAGCTATCTTCCATAATTTCTATATCGTTTGTGCTGAATAGATCATTGGGTAATAATCTCTCAAATTTTGATTTTCTATTTTGTCTTTTCAGTATCAATTTCACTTCTTTGTGAATATGAAATTTGTGTTTATTGAATTCAGGGGTTTTACATGTTTGACTCAAACATGTCCCTGGTATGCACTTCAGAACAAATAATAGACCTTTTGAGGTTTGTTACTTATGGATTATATTTACAATGATCCGGAGATTTTAATTTTGTCACAAGATTATAGGTTTTTTTTTAGTTTAAGATTAGATTCTATGATCTTGTAAAGAATTTGATGGTTACATTATATGAATATATTCTTATATTTTTAAAAAGCAGTCATGTTCTTACTGAGCCTTGTATTGTGTCGAGAAAGTGTCTATTGTCAAATTTGGATCAATATATGAAGCCTAGGTAATTTAAACTCTGTAGGCAAGTAAAGGATACATTCAAGGTTCTTAAGAAGCGACTTGGAAATAAAAATCCCTATATACAAGTGTTGTCTCTCATTGTGAGTATGACTTACTTAAAAAATTTCTTATTGGTGGATGTCTTATCTAAGCATTTTTCTGGTCTACTTTAGGGGACTGAAGCATGTTGTCTTGATGATATTTATCTTATTTTTTTCTATTCGGTATAGTGAAGGTAGCAAGACTTGGTAGGAATGCGTTAATTTGTGTATAAACTACTTCTGATACTACAGTAGAGGTTCCTGGTACATAATTTGGAGATTGGAGTTTGGAGTATTATTTTAGTGGTTCTGGGAAAGGAGTCTGAGCTAGGGCTATTATACGTCCATGTCCCTATTGTATTATTCTTGAACTGAACCTGAACATCTCCTAGCCCTCTTTAAGGTTGCCTTCCATCACCCATTCTTCTTCGTAACCCGAACTAAATGTTGTTAGTTTGTTGTTCTCTATTTAGACTTATTAACATTCTCTATTTAGACTTATTCGTAATCTGCATTCATATTTTGCGGTCTGGATATGTGGATTGAAGCTATACTCTATATATAAATTTGGAATCTTACAAGTTTTATGAAAATTGATGAATGTTCTTTAAGCTTGGGCACCTAAACAGTTTTTCCTTTTTCCTTTTCCTAGCTTCGATTAGCTGAGCAGCTGTTAGATATCTAGCACATCCCAGGTCAATTTTGAAGTAAATATGTTCGATTAGCTGATTGTGGTATAATTATGTTTGGCGTTACTTCCTGTGTGGTGTACGATAATGTCTCGATGGAACAGAAATAACCGCAGGTTTGTTTCATCTATGATTAACAGTTGTTTAGTTTGAAGACGTAAAGCACTTGTGGCATATCTTTAAATATGTGAATGTATATACAGGGACTGTCAGATGGGTATAGAATGCTCATGCATATGATAGAGCAATGGGAATGGACTTTTCCATCCAGATGATTGAATTTGTTCCCTTTCCCTCTTTCTCTTGCAGAGGAAAATGTGCTCAGATGGGAAGACTTGGAAAGGGGATGGTTTGGTGGTTAATCGTCTTCGAAGATCCAACAGTCGTGTTGAACATATGTTCCATGTTTTTTACTTAATTATTTACCTTTATGCATTTTCTTTGGAAATGTAATAACAATAATTTTTCAATAAATATAAAGATTATCTGAGAATTCTTCGGTAAACATATTCACTAGTATCAGTGATTAATTTGTATTAGATTCTACTTTGCTAAACTTGATACAAATAGGCGACCAATAGGTTCTTAAAATGTTGAAAATTGACATACATACGAGGCCTAAAGACACCAATAACAGAAAATTGTGTCTTTTCGTGGCTGAATATGAAACATAGTCACAGTTTACCAGTTTTCATGTGTCTAAAACGTAACCTACAGCCACATGCGTCAGCTTATGATTCCGTGTAACTATAGCTTATGAATTAGCCATGTTAATTTTTTTTTTTTTGCATGTCTGAATGATATGGATTAGGGCTGTCAATGGGTCCGGGTCCTCCCGGGTATCATGCTACCCAGAACCGGACCCTAATATTTTTTTCGGTTCCGGGTCCTGCCGGTTCCGGGCCCGGTTCTTAAATTAGTTGGCCCAGAACCGGACCCTATAAAACAGCCGGGTACCTACCGGTTCTAAATTACATATTGACAAACGTAGAGTCATAAGAATCCAATTAGTTGGTATTAAACGGGTATTTTCAGTTCAGTTCTAAATTACATATTGACAAACGTAGAGTCATAAGAATCCATCTAATTCAGTTCCAAACTTCCAAATTGCACATTGATAACACTGAACATAGTCATTAGATAGATACTGAACATAGTCATTAGATTCAAAAAAAAAAAAAAAAAACAGAATAGACGTAGTCATTGAATCCTTAATAATCGTCTACAAAAGCAGTCAGTGCCTAAATAATTAAATCCCCTTTAATTGTTAACTGTTTAGCCTAATTTCCCCTTATTAAATCCCTAGCCTTCTATCTTGAAAACAACCGCCCCTATCATCATCCATGGTCATAATCTCCATCTCGTGGCTTCCAGAAATTGAAAATGTTACCTTCCGTTTAAGCATCTACTGACAGACACTTGATATGATTTGAATCATACCCTTTTCAAAAGAATAGATAAGATCTACTGATATACAAGGTTTTTACATGTAGTAGCACCAAAAATGGAAACATGAAAACAAATTTGTGGAAAAAAAGAAACATGCAATTTTTGGGAAACACCAGAAGAAACCCATGCCTTTACATTTGATGTTTCCCTTTTCTGAAAAATGAAAAACATTCTCAAGAAACTCCATTTTTGGAGTAATCAAGAACCTATTCAAACCAACGAAATTCCCCAATCTCTTTCTTTCTCATCGTCCCCTCCATCAACTTCACACTCTTCTTCAGACAATAATACTAATAATAATCACAATCGAAATACCATCCCATCGACATCAAGATCTATCCACTAACTGATCTTGGAAAAGAAGATGAAAGCAGAAGAGTTGGATTTGGATGCGGCAATTTTAGTTTAGGGTTATTTTTCTCTGAAGGTGTTAACGATTATATATATAACCCTTTACTTGACGAAATTAACCCTTGGAGGAACTATAATTTACGATACCCGACTACCGGCGGGTAAGACCCGGTCGGAACCATTTACAATCGGGTCTATTTGGGTCTACCCGGTTTGGACCCGAAATCGCTAATGCATCCAATTTTGGGACCCAGACCCGGACCCAATTAACCCGGTTCCGGTCCGGGTCCGGGTATTTGGGTACCCATTGACAGCCCTAATATGGATGACCATATTTTGTAGATTTAGTGTATCTATAAATCATGAATTAGCCATGGTTAAACTATTTTTCCGTGTCTAAATAATAGAGGTAGACATAGTTAAATAAACCTATGTGGCTTTAGGATATACAATCGCCACATCGAAATCATGTATTGTATCTTAAGAATATCTATTGCCATGGTGTTACAGTTTCAATGTGATTGTAGGTCACGAATTAGCCATGATAAAATGACTTTTGCGTGTCTGATTAGTAGCAAAGGCCATGGTTCAAATAAATCCACGTAGCTTTAAAGTAAACACTAGCCACATTAAACATAAGTTGTGTGGCTATAAGTAACTTATGGCCATGGAAATGCTCAACTGCTTAAAAAAATAGGGTACCATATGGACACGGTTATAGGGATATGGCCATGGTAAATCATGTCTATTAGTCACACAAATTTTATGTAGCCATAAAGGTACCCTTTTGTGATGGCACATGATACCACATTTCTTGAGTGAAAAAAATCCATGGCCGAAAGCCTATGGACACGGTGATCCAATGTGGCAAATGCAACTTTTTGTACTAGTGAAGTTCATTCGGACGAGACAACACTCAGAAATACTTACTTGCTAGCTCTCCTCGTGATCTCTCTTACTTTTCTAATAACAAGTTGTAGAAACCCAACTGCTCTTCCAGAATCAACTATTCTGGTCTCACCACTCTCCTAGATTCCCTCCCCAAAACCAACCCATTCTCCTCCACTTTGTGACCAAAGCAAGTATGGAACGGCCATTTCTTGGTTTAGGCCGGACTTGTACAGATTGATCTCTCAAATCTAAAGTACTCCCTTGCAGTACATTTTCTAGGGTTTAAATTGTTTCTCACTTCCACACCCGCAATTACCAAAACCAACAGAAACCATTTTCACCTATAAACACTAATCAATTGCACTGAAATCCTCTATAGATGAACGGTTTCCATCAAATCCGTGTTTCAATCCAACGAACGATATCGACTTTTCACACAGAATTCCCTTATCAGATGAAGGGCTCACATCAATTCCTTGTTTTTGAGCTATGTGATCCAACGGACGAGATCTAAAATTGACACATAAATTTTTCTAAATCTTTTTACAATTTGTTAGGGTCCATTTGACAAAAAAAGTGGCCATAAATGGGACTCCCTCCCTACGGGCTCTTTGGGCCCTCCGGTCGGTCGGACAAATGAAAGACATTGATAAGAAATTTTCTGAGTCTAAGGTGAAGAAGTTGAGGAAAGACGATAAATACCTAGCTATCTGAGGTCATCACGAAGTCTTTGCATAAATATAGTTTGGCTTCTGCATTTTTACTTATGTTGTGGAGGTAGAGATGTAAGCTGAAAGAGAGTCAAGTTGCGGTAATAGACATTTATGCCAATTTATGTTTTTCTAGCTAAAGAAAGTGTCAGAACAGAATATTCATAACCAAATCAAATTACAAGAGATTAAGATTAATGATTGTTCGTACTGGAACTTGCCATTCATATATGCTTGCACAAAGAATGCCAAACAAATAATCCTAAAACATATTCCCTTTACAGTCCGCTGCACCACAATGACAAGGCATATCCTAAAACATATTCCCTGGTAACGAGGTATATTGTTAGCTGCAAAAAGCGCTATCACTACGGTAAAATGAGCGATTAACTACCCCGAAAAACAGTTGTCGTATAATATACGACGAAGTTTATCTATAGGTTGCACAAGGGGGGGTTGTATAAGGTCTTCAATTCTTTGCAACTCTTCAATAATATTCGTAAACATGGTTGACGTTCCATTTTATACCACGTTTGGCTCAGTTGTCAATGTCTTTCGAAATTTCTTCTTTATGCCTAACACAACTCTTACTTTGGTTGTGAAAATAACTCATACACTACACTTGTTGGGATTGTAGAAAATTTGTTTACAACTATGGTTAGAGTTGTATGTGAATTATTTGACAACTATGCTTATAGTTGTATGTCATTTCTTTGATAACTTTTGTTTGAGTTGTAAGTCATCACTACATGAAAAATATACATTTTTCACAACCTTTGTTTAGTGTAGTCATAATCTCTAACACAACATCCTTAAAGGTTGTAATATTTGAAGTAACAACTTCTGTTTTTAGTAGATGAATGTGTAACTACATTGGTGATGAGTTGTACATATAATTATTTTGAAGAAAAAAATTTATAGCTGAAACCAAATTGCCGAAATGACCATTTATTTAAATTATAATGAAACGAAACCTGCATTCATAAATCCAAATGACCATTTATTTAAAAATCAATATTCATTGTACAATTCATAACTTAATTCATCAATTCATTGTACAATTCATAACTTAATTCATCAATGCCGAAATGACCATTTGTGACTACAAGCTTCAGATCCAATGGTAGAATATCTGTAAAACACAAGTGAAAACTTAATTGAGTATACCAAGATAACAACCAAATTTGGATAGTAAATAGTTACACAATTCATAATGAATAATAAAGAGTGGCACCAGAATCATGTTATACTAGAGAATAGTATAATAGTATACCTAGAGAACTGATTTGGAACCATGTTATACTCTAATAGACTTAGAAGGAAAAAATGGAACAAAGAGCCACACCAATAGCTACTAGTAACATAGATAAGTAATGCAAGCATAAGTTTTTTCAAGGCGAAAATTGGGTACAACCACTTCATAAGATAAATAACCACACAATATACATCAACAAAACAAGCAACAAAGTTTAAAACTCCGACTATTGATAACACAGCCATAATCTATCTAACCCTTTCAGTAGTTAAACTCATCCGATCCTCGCAAAACTTTTACAGTAACCTTAATACCCAGGGTACAAAAACATATCCAAAATTCATAAAATTATGACGGTTCATTAAAACAATATGCACCTTAAAACATGACTGCTTTCAATATCGATATACAGAATTTAGTCATGATTCCTATGCACTTTAGGGTACCTAACAAATCGGATATTCTTGAATTTTTTACAGTAGATTATCTATAGTTTTATAAACAACATAAAAATATTTCATCTTTATCCAGTAAACGGGTAATCAGAAATATCATAAATACTAAACTTTCCAGGGTTTGAATTCTGCACATTGCATCTGTAATTCATTCAGTATTCGAACTAGTCAAATTAACCCGATTTTCCTGAAATTTGGAAGGTACATACATAACGCAATGAAGTATTATCCGCTAAATTTTCATTACAATCCGACCACCGGATCCTAATTTATATAAGTATAACAAACACATACATATTAGGGTTTACAAGGTGTGGATCACATATTCAAACACGAATTGCTCATTATAAATTCCATATATCTACAATCAAATCGACACTAAAGTATTTCATGATGATTAGAAGGTACCCAACTCATCAATTTACAAAAATCATGAGATATATCAAAAGCAAAATTATACCTTAAGGTGGATGAGGTCCTCCATAGTAATCAACATGATACTGATCTCTTATCTTCTTATTCTTCTTACAACAAATAAACAACCAATGGAAACTCATCATTAACTCCATCTTCATCCATCGGCTATCTTTCCAGCACCAGTCACTGCAAATCGAAAAATCAATCAACAAATTTCCCAGTAATCCATCAAAAGGACCTTGCTTTTACATAATATATTGAATATATTCAAGACATTCATCAAAATTCCTATACTCTGTAAAATCCTAAAATTCCAAAACAAAATTACAGAAAATTATTTAAAAAACCCAGATTGAGAAACAAAAAAGTCATCAGATTTAAAAAACCAATATTTCTTTAACCAATTCATCCATGAAACCCTTGAATATCAACACCATTGGTTCCATATAAACCCCATCAAAACAACAACAACACCCATTCTCAGCAATACCAGACCCACCAGAGAGATGTTCCCTTTTCCTTCTTGTCTTCACCTATTTCAAAATGCTTGCATCTCTTCAACAACATAAACAAAAATGGGATTAGGTTGGCTCAACAAACAATTAAAAAAAAAAAAAAACAATTGCAGAACACATTAAAGATGTTGACCTTGATAACATGCTGAGACATATGCTTCACAGCAACACAATCAATCCATTAAATCTTCACTTCATCTCAAGTTTCAAACCCTTGTTTCTTGAACTCTCACAGACATCAATTCCACAGTTCCATTAAAGATTCATCTTCTACAGCGGTTCAAACAAAAATTCAAGGAAAACCCACTTCATAGATCCATCACAGCAACCAAAAATTCATTCTTGAAGCATCAATTCTTCCCTATTTTCTCGATCAGTAGCAGAACAAACATTGTCAGAATATGAAACAGAGATATTTTTAGATCAAGAGAGGTAGGGAATGATCTAGGTGTGTCTGTTAGAGGTTTTAATCAATGGAATCGAAAAGAGATTTTAATCAATGGAATCTAACGAAACTTGGGTTAGGGTTTCACGAATTGCAGAGTGCAAAAAAAGAGCGATAAGGAGAAGAAAGAATTGGGTTGTGGTTTTCTCTATCCTTTAATATAGATAAGGTAAATATTATGATTTGGACCGTAGATAAGGAGGTCATACGGATTGCAAACATTATTGACGGTATAGATTTAAGTTAAGAGTTTCATACGGATCAAGGTCTTTGTGCTTTATCTTTGTGTTAATACGAACTCATGTTTTCGGTTTAATTATCAACCTTTGACATGAAAAAAAATTCCAAAAAAATATTAATAAATTTAGGACATTGTTATCGACATTCCGATAAAAAAAATCCAAAAAATGTATAAGAATGAATCGGGAAAATGAAAAATGAATTCGATAATTGGTGTGTTTCTTTTTGCTCTCTCTTTAATACGAACTCATGCTTTCTTTGTGTTTCGAACTTCAAATGTGGTATACCAACATACAAAATATGAGCCAAGAAGCTCCAGGAGCGTTCTAACTTCAAACTTAGCATGATATATCATCGAAATTGATAAATATGAAGCTCAGTGTTGATTCGAACTTCAAATTTGGTATAACGACATACAAATTATGAACTTAGAAGATTCGAGAGGGTTCCGACTTCAAACTTAGCATGATACATCATCGAAATCGGTAAATATGAAGCACGATGTTGATTCGAACTTTAAATGTGGTATAACGGCATACAAACTGTGAACCAAGAATCTTCGGTAGGGTTCTAACTTCAAACTTAGAAGGATAGATCATTGAAATCGATAAATATGAAGCTTAATATTGATTCGAACTTCAAATGTGGCATAACGACAAACAAACTATGAACCAAGAAGCTCCGAGAGGGTTCAGCCTTCAAACTTAGCAGGATACATCATCTAAATCGATAAATATGAAGCTCAGTATTGATTCCAACTTCAAATGTGGTAAAACGACAAATAAACTATGAACCAAGAAGCTCCGAGAGGGTTAAAGCTTCAAACTTAGCAGGATACATCATTGAAATCGATAAATATGAAGCTCAGTGTCGATTCAAACTCCAAATGTGGTATAACGACAAACAAAATGTGGTATAAGTCGGAAACTTCGTAAGAACGATAAATTCATCCATTTACAGGTAAGATTCTTTGGAATATTCCCCGAAACATTAAACAACCCTATTCTAGCATATTGTATGCAAACCCTGGCTTCGAGATCGAAACCTGGCCGTGAGTGGACTACTATAAGTCCGAAATTTCATAAGAACGATGAAATCCATCCATTTACAGGTAAGATTCCTTCGGAATATTCCCCGAAACATTAAACAAACCGTATTATTTCATATTGTATGCAAACCCTGACTCCGAGATCGGAACCTGCCCGTTAGTGGACTAATATAAGTCGGAAACTTCGTAATAACGATGAATCCATCCATTTACAGGTAAGATTCCTTCGAAATATTCCTGAAACATTAAACAAACCCTATTCTGGCATATTGTATGCAAACCTCTGGCTCCGAGATCGGAACCTGCCCGTTAGTGGACTACTATAAGTCAGAAACTTCGTAAGAACGATGAATCCATCCATTTACAGGTAAGATTCCTTCGAAATATTCCTGAAACATTAAACAAAACCCTATTCTGGCATATTGTATGCAAACTCTGGCTCCGAGTTCGGAACCTTCCCGTTAGTGGACTACTATAAGTCGGAAACTTCGTAAGAACGATGAATCCATACATTTACAGATAAGATTCATTCGGAATATTCCCTGAAACCTTAAACAAACCATATTCTGGCATATTATATGCATACCCTAGCTCCGAGATCGAAACTTGGCCGTTAGTGGACTACTATAAGTCGGAAACTTCGTAAGAACGATGAATCCATCCATTTACAGATAAGATTCCTTCGGAATATTCCTTGAAACCTTAAAAAAACCATATTCTGGCATATTATATGCATACCCTATCTCCGAGATCGAAACTTCGCCGTGAGTGGACTATTATAAGTTGAAAACTTTGTAAGAACGATGAATCAATCCATTTACAGGTAAGATTCCTTTGGAATATTCCGCGAAACATTAAACAAACCCTATTATGGCATATTGTATGCAAACCCTGGCTCCCGAGATCGAAACCTGGCCGTGAGTGGACTACTATAAGTCAGAAACTTCGTAATAACGATGAATCCATCCATTTACAGATAAGATTCCTTCGGAATATTCCCTAAAACCTTAAACAAACCCTATTCTGGAATATTATACGCATACCCTGGCTCCGAGATCGAAACCTGGACGTGAGTGGACTACTATAAGTCGGAAACTTCGTAAGAAGATGAATCCATCCATTTACAGGTAAGATTCCTTCGGAATATTCCCCGAAACATTAAACAAATTCGTCAACTTTGAGAAAGAAATTGAATCCGAGATCGAAACCTGACCAGGAGAGGACTACTATAAGTCTGAAAGTTTGTAGATTAGCATAAGTGAGAAGAATTTAGCAGAAGTGTTTATACCTCAACGACATCTCTTATAAAGGTTGTCAATAGCGTTGACAAAATTTTTAGCAGAAGTGAGAAGTTTTTTGCCGAATTGAATAAAATTTAGCAGAAGTGAGAAAAATTTAGTAGAAGTTTTTATACCTCAACGACGACTCTTAAAAGGGTTGTAGAAGGTCTATTTATCCTTTTCTTCTTATCTTTTCCATCTCCCATCATAACCGTCCATTTTTTTTCCTTACCATTTTTTATAAAAGTAAACGTAAAATATAAGCAGATATGTAAATGTGGAAGGATGGTTGGAATCCAAGTCTTAGACATAGGAGGTTCAGGTTTGATTCACCTTAGCCTCATTTTTTTTTTCAAAGTCAATTTTTTTCATTTTACAACCCTTGTAAAGGTTGTGAATATTGATCGAAAAAAAAAACATAAATCTACCCATATTGAGAAACCGTAAGGACGGTTGATGACTTGTGATAACAAACATTAGGCTTGGGTTCGAATCTCTCAAATAACATTTTTCAAAATCAATTTTTTTTATATCTTCAACAACCCTTATGCGTGTTGTTATATAGTTATTCACTACCTTTAAGATATGAGTTATAAAATCTAAAGGTGGTCACTTCTCTCTGCAACCCTTTTCAGACAAAAGTTGTGGTTTTTAATTCTCGTCACTACTCTTTGGTCCTAAGAGTTGGACGGTTTTTACTTTGACAACTTTTTCATTGGAAAAAGTTGTAAAACATGCTATCTTTTACAACTTTTAATTTACGAGTTGTCAATCTACAGTTGTAGATTACTAATTTTCCCGTAGTGTATGCGAGCAAGTCTAGCATCATGATGGTCTCTCAATACACATTGAACATAGAGGTTTGGTGCACAACTATGATTGATGTACGTGTTATGTTACCGGTAATTTCCGAATCTATGCAAAAATCGACCTCATCGTTATCTTCTTTATCCAACAATGCACTTGGATTGCCAAGTCTCTTCTGCAAGATAGACCAAGGAAATTAAATTAATAAGCGTCGTGCATGCATATAAACATATATAGAGTACTACTATTATAAACAGAACAACTATGTCTTTCTTGTAATAGTCTAGTATCTGTGTTTCGTCTACCCCATTCATAGTCTGCAAAAACTCAACATCGAAATAGTAGAAATTATGTGGATCATTGACGTCCTCAGTCCTTTTGATCACACCAATAGGAATGAAATCTCGTGACCTTACTCCCCATCCTTTTTTGGCGGTACGAAAAAGCTTCAAAGCGCCGCGGATAGAATGGAAAATTCATATTTATAAGATAATTGGGAATATGCACAAAAAAAAGAAGAAAACAAATTGCACCAAATATGCTGCTACAGTAATAAGGCGAACCTCCAAACGGTATTTCAATCCGCGCTGAGTTGCTATGTTAAAGCAATCAGGTCCACATCCATAGCTTGGTCCACACTCATGCACCACATCCTTTGGTTCGGTAAATCTGAGAAAGAAAATAATAAAATTACTATGGAAATCAAGTAAAAATTAGTCAAACGTAAACTCAAGCTGGTAGGCAAATCAATTTGGTGAAGCCAATACTTTTTGGCTATCTGCCGGACGTATCTGATTTAGTTTGGGAAAGCCAATTTTTTTACCTGCCACCATTTTAAGAGCGGAAGTATGGGAAATCCGACCCATTGAGCCTTGCACAGGCACATATCCGGGGATCAGTCCAAGAAAGCCAAGCGTAAGGCTATAATTATGGTTTGCTACAACTAGTACATATAAATGATAATGGATCATAATCTATGGTGTTAACTTCATCCTAAAACGTTTTAAGACTCCAAGAATGATGAAGCATAAGACATAATCTATTAATCTCAGTGGCGTGATTTAAGTGCCTTTGAACAAACTTAAGTTCATCCAGGAACTTGTACCAAGTCTGGTTTACACACCTGAATATTCCAATTTCTTGACGGGTAACCTAACGCGGATATCTAGCATGATTTCATTCAGGAGGTTCACCATCGGCTGCAATTACAAGAAATCAGATTTAAGTTTCAAATTATATCCTTTATTTTCAAGTGCTAGTTGTTTCTTTGATATCAATAATTAAAGCAAAAAAAAAAAATGGAAAGAAGCAGAGCAAAAAGAAAAGTGAAAATTAGAGACCGCAAGAGTGTGTTCGTACAAGAAAAATTCTTGGTCGGTCGGATGAATTTGAAAAGCGATACAAAACTAAGGTTTCATTCTGTTTAGACTTTTTTTTTTTGTGTGGCTTTGTGATTCTGTTTACTAAAACATCTAATTAATCCAAATAAATTAAGGACACTATCATAAAACGTTCTTTGCATAATTTTTCTAACATAGAAGATGTCATTATTCCATCTGACGAAGAATGAAATGAATATTCATCCATTGGAAACACAGTGTCAAATTAGTCGGTTAATATAGCTTGGCTTTTGCATTTTTACTTGTGAATCATATTTTTCCGTACTTGTAGCATGTATCGATCTTTCACCATATTTATGTCCAATTCTACTTTGCTAAAGGAAGTGTTAAAACAGAATCATACGTACCAGATCATTTACAAGAAAAGATTACTTGTCACTAAGTTGACAGAAATGAAAGTATATGTATATATAACTTAAACTTCCAATAGTATGCACACATCCAATCCATGTCTCACATCCTTATATTCATACTGGACACGAGATGGACGAAACCTGTTTGAAAATCCATCTAATTCATCCACGGTCTTGAAAGACGACATCGAATATTTTGCTATCACTATCAAAACCCAAGAATGTGGCCTTGATGGTGTGACGCTCTATGTATTCATCATCCTGTATCCGCTCCACATTGTCACATTCATGGGGTTTATTGGTGGTAACAAAGTATTTAATGTCAAAACTTTCAAGACGGTTCATGAATTAGATCGGTTTTCGTATTTGTTTCGTCCATCTTATGTCCATTTACAGGATGATGAGTGTGATGATGTGAGATGTGGATTGAGTACATGCGCATTACTTGAAGAAAGCGAAAAAGAAAAAAAAAACTTTAGTTCTACGACGGTGTTATTAAATCTGTGAGTTCACTCTTTGATTTTCTCTAAAGGGCTTTTAACTTTTAATACAAAGAAAGAATTTTATTTAGAGATATATTATGTTTTTAGATTGGGGTTTTAGTATTCAAACAAATGGTGGTGGGTTAGTGTTATGACCAATGGCTCTTCTAAGCACAATCAATAGAGAATTGAAATAGAAATGAAAACAAATGTAAAATAGGCACACACACAACACAAGGATTTATAGTGGTTCGATCAAGATGATCTACATCCACTTTGGAAGACGACGATAACGTTGTACTATGATATGAACAAGATTACAAGAGTGTAAACTCCTCTCAAGAACAAGACATTGTTCTTGCTCTTACTCTCTCTATACACTACTAATGTTTCTCTCTTTTGTTTAGGAATTTGAACTGATTTTGGGATGCTTATACAATGGAAACTAGAAGGCCTTATATAGGTTCTATGAGGTAGTGTATATGTTTACATAGAGCACACAAGCAACATAATGGGAGCTCCACTTCTTAGTGGTTGTTCCACTTCTCTTAGTGGTTGTTCCACTTCTCTTAGTGGTATCAAGGCACATTACACTAAAAATCTCCACCTTGACTTGAATACCATCACCACTTATCATCATCGTCTTCGCTCAGCCCCTCAGGGGCTCTCAACACCTGTTGACACCAACCATGTCCAAGCAGTGCTTGAACTTGATACTTGGAACTGGCTTCGTCAACATGTCCGCAGGGTTATCCGCCGTAGGAACCTTTAGCATCGCTATCCTACCTTCTTCAACTGCATCCTTGATTAAATGATACCTGACATCGATGTGCTTCGTTCTCTCATGATACATCTGGTTCTTGGTCAAGTGAATGGAACTTTGACTGTCACAGAACAAAGTTGCATTCTCTTGCTTGAAACCTAAATCACCAACCAAACCCATCAACCATATACCTTCCTTCACTGCTTCATGCGACTGCCATGTACTCTGCCTCAGTTGTAGAAAATGCAACCGTGCTTTGCAAAACCGACCTCCAACTGATAGTACTTCCACACAATGTAAAAGTATAACCTGTCAATGACCTTCTTCTATCAAGATCACCTGCATAATCAGAATCAACATAACCCACAACATTTGTCGAATCACCATAGTGTTTATCAAACACTAAACCAACACTTGTACTTCCCCTTAGATACTTCAAAATCCACTTTACAACTTGCCAATGAGCCTTCCCGGGACTTCTCATGTATCTACTTACCACACTCACAGCTTGTGCGATATACGGCCTTGTACAAACCATAGCATACATGATGCTACCAACTGCGCTTGCATATGGAACATGAGACATATACTCTGCCTCATCTGCGGTTTGAGGTGATTGCTTTCTAGAAATTTTAAAATGAGCTGCCAAAGGAGTACTTACTGGTTTTGCATCTTTCATACCAAACCGCTCCAACACCTTCTCGATGTAAGCCTTCTGGGATAGATTCAACTTGCCTTCAGCTCGGTTTCTATGAATCTCCATGCCCAGTATCTTCTTTGCTGCGCCCAAATCCTTCATCTCAAAGTCGCTACTCAACTTTTCCTTCAACCGTGATCTCGACATGTCTTTGCAAGCAATCAACATATCATCAACATACAAGAGTAAATACACAAATGAACCATCTTGGAGTTTCGTGATATACACAACTATCATACTTACTCCCCATCATAGCCATTTGCCACCATAAACGTGTCAAAACGTTTATACCACTTCCTTGGAGATTGCTTCAAACCATACAAAGATTTCTTCAACAAACATACATGATCTTCTTTGCCAGGAACTTCGAACCCCTTTGGTTGTTGCATATAAATACGCTCTTCCAAATCACCATGAAGGAAAGCTGTCTTGACATCTAGTTGTTCCAATTCTAGATCTTTCAAAGCAACTATAGCAAGCAATGTTCTAATAGAACTATGTTTAACAACAGGAGAGAATACCTCATTGTAGTCAATGCCTTCTCTTTGCGTAAACCCCTTTTCCACAAGCCTTGCCTTGTACCTTGTTCCTTCACCATCTGAAGTACCTTGTTTCTTCTTTAAGACCCATTTGCTTCCAACAATCTTCTGCCCTTTTGGTCTTGCAACTATCTCCCAAGTGCCGTTCTTGTCAAGAGACTCAATTTCTTCAATTGCGGATGCTCCCCATTCTGCTGATTCTTCACCACCGATTGCTTCTTCATAGGTTGTTGGATCATCCCTATCTATGCTCTCACCTACTGCAAATGCATATGCAACCAAATCAGCATGGCCGTATCTTTGAGGTGCTCTAACTTCCCTCCTCTCTCTGTCTCTTGCAAGATTGTACTGATGACCTTGTGCTTCTTCTTCCTGGGTAGGTTCTTGCACAACATCTTGATCATCATCATCATCAGAAACAACAGTCTTATTGCTTCCTTGAACTTACACCTCAAGTTCCACCTTGTCACCAAGCTCCACCTTATCACTAACACCCTCTTCAGCTTCTCCATCTAGTTCTTCATTATTTGGATTCAACATCGATTGCTCATCAAATTTCACATCTCTGCTGATAAGAAACTTGTTTGATCTTTCTGCTGGACACCATAACCTGTAGCCTTTCACGCCCTTTGCATACCCAAGAAATATACACTTCTTTGCTCTATTCTCTAGCTTCCCCTCATTCACATGAGCATAGGCTGGACATCCGAATATCTTCAAGTCTTCATAGTTAGCATGCGAACCTGTACAAACTTCATTTGGAGTCTTGCACTTAATGGCAGTCGATGGAGATCTGTTCACTAAATAAGCTGATGTGTTTGCTGCTTTTGCCCAAAACTTCTTTGGTAACCTAGCATTGGAGAGCATGCACCGTGCCTTCTCCATTATGGTTTTGTTCATCCTTTCTGCAACACCATTTTTCTGTGGTGTTTTTCTGACTGTGCGGTGTCTCACAATCCCTTGCTCCTTGCAGAACTCGTTGAACTCACCCCCACAAAATTCCAAACCATTCTCTGTCCTCAAGCACTTGATTTGTCTTCCGGTTTGCTTATCAACCATAGTCTTCCATTGCTTGAACTTGACAAAATTTTCATCTTTGTGTTTAAGTATGAATACCCATACTTTCCTTGAGAAATCATCAATGAACGTCAGCATATATCTACCACCACCATGTGAATCGACCCGAGAATGACCCCAAAGATCAGAATGAATATAATCCAGAATACCTTTGGTGTTGTGAATAGATGTACTAAACTTGACTCTACACTGCTTTCCAAAGACACAATGTTCACAGAAATCAAGCTTGCCTGTTTTATGACCACAAAGCAATCACTGCTTTCTCAAAACAGCCAACCCCCTCTTGCTCATATGCCCTAGCCGCATATGCCACAACTTGGTAGTATCATCATCAGAACTTGAAGAACATACCGCTGCATCACCCGTCACAGTAGTACCTTGCAGCGTATAAAGACCATTAATTCTCTCGCCCTTCATAATTGTAAGACTTCCTCTTGAGAAACGAATAACTCCACCTTCACCTTGATACTTGCAGCCATTTGAATCAAGCGTACTCAAAGAAATAATATTTCTTCTCAGGTCCGGAACATGTCTAACTTTAGTTAAAGTCCTCACCATACCGTCATACATCTTAATTTGAATTGTACCTACACCCACCACTTTACAAGTGACATTGTTTCCCATAATAACTTTACCACCTTCTCTAGCTTGATAAGTAGTAAACCACTCTTTATGAGGACACATGTGAAAGGTACACCTCGAATCAAGAATCCACCCGTTCTCCGAGCTTTCGGTATGAACCGTGAGAACCGCTCCATCATCACTTTCTTCTTCAACATTTGTCGCGGTGCCTTGGTTGGTACTCTTCTCGACAGTCTTCAATTTTGGACAATCCTTCTTGAAATGCCCCTTTTCCTTACAATGAAAGCAATAGAATTTACCGGATTTTGATTTAGACCTTGACTTTGATCTACTCCTATCAAATCCGCCTTTTTGGTTTCCTCTTCCTCTAACGAACAACCCATCTCCCGAATTATATTTACCGTCGATACCCGTCTTCTTTAACTCCTTAGAGTTCAAGGCCACTTTAACGTCTTCCATGGAAATTGTATTTTTTCCATACATTACGATATCAACAAAATTTTCATAAGATGGTGGTAAGGAACAAAGCAAACCCAAAGCTTGGTCTTCATCTTCAATTTTGACATCAATATTTTCCAAATCCAAGAGAATTTTATTATAATCATCAATATGATTTATAATAGACGTTCCTTCATGCATTTTAAGAGTATGTAATTTCTTCTTAAGATATAAACGATTAGTTACGGATTTAGTCATATACCTTTTCTCCAACTTGTTCCATAGCCCGTCCGGTGTCATTTCCGTTGCCACTTCTCTCAAGACCTCGTTGCTCAAACACAATAGAATTAATCCATGTGCTTTCTCCATGAGTTCTTCTTTTTATTCTTCCTTCAATGTTTCTGCTAGAGCCGTTTTCCCCTTCAAAGTTTTCACCAAACCTTGTTGCACCAAAACATCCCTCATCTTTAGCCTCCATAAATTGAAATCATTTCTTCCATCAAATTTCTCAATCTCATACTTTGCCGCCATCGTAGATCGTTTTTAACTAGACTCGATACCAATTTGTTATGACCAATGGCTCTTCTAAGCACAATAAATAGAGAATTGAAATATAAATGAAAACAAATGTAAAATAGGCACACACACAACACAAGGATTTATAGTGGTTCGATCAAGATGATCTACATCCACTTTGGAAGACGACGATAACGTTGTACTATGATATGAACAAGATTACAAGAGTGTAAACTCCTCTCAAGAACAAGACCTTGTTCTTGCTCTTACTCTCTCTATACACTACTAATGTTTCTCTATTTTGTTTAGGAACTTGAACTGATTTTGGGATGCTTATACAATGGAAACTAGAAGGCCTTATATAGGTTCTATGAGGTAGTGTATATGTTGACATAGAGCACACAAGCAACATAATGGGAGCTCCACTTCTTAGTGGTTGTTCCACTTCTCTTAGTGGTAGTTCCACTTCTTAGTGGTTGTTCCACTTCTCTTAGTGGTATCAAGGCACATTACACTACAGTTAGTAAGTCTATTTACAAGTTAGTTTTTTGGTTTTTGGGTCAATGTGTCTAAATTTATAAAAACTCAAACCTTCTGGGTCAGTGTGTCTAAATAAAGGGATATTAAGACCTGTTCTAACTATCACCTAGTACGTGGATTATAATAGTGAATTTTAGAACCAGAAGATACGAGATAAACTTTCCTTGTATTCGAGAGTGCCACCAAATTCAATCACTCAAGGTAGAGCTTCCTTCACATAACGGAGACCTAACATCCAATCAAATAAATGACATGCAATGATTTATAAAGCTTTGTACGTTAGATAAACTAGAGTAAAATTAAAGTATCAAGTTATAGCAATGAAAAAATCAGTACTAGTTCATACCCAGGTACAGGTTTGCGACCCCGTGCTCTACTGAACCGAACCTATAGAGAATAACAACAATAAACAATCGTAAATTCCTAATAATCATGGTCA
The DNA here is from genome assembly GCA_023529315.1 of Papaver bracteatum. Classification (NCBI taxonomy): domain Eukaryota; kingdom Viridiplantae; phylum Streptophyta; class Magnoliopsida; order Ranunculales; family Papaveraceae; genus Papaver; species Papaver bracteatum. Next base: position 479,990 of record JAJJWX010003394.1, on the reverse strand, counting down.
CACACAAAAATAACGCTATTTTGAGTTAAGTTTATGTATTGAAGGTTAAGATAAAGAGACGGGAAGAAGAAAGTTTAGAAGAATAATTCTCTGTTATTCAGTGTGTACAAAGCATCAACTGTATGACTATTTATATAAAGACTCTTTAGAATTCTAAACAAAGTAAAAGACATGTACAACAAGTATTTCCTAGGTTTCGTAAAGATATCTGCAACTTGATCTTTGGTAGAGATAAATCGAACATCTAGTTGTTTAGAAGCAACTTGATCACGAACAAAATGATAATCGATCTCTATGTGTTTGGTTCGAGCATGAAATATAGGATTGACCGTAAGATAAGTTGCTCCAAGATTATCACACCACAAAATAGGGGAGATTTAGTAGATACTTGGAATTCTTAAAGAAGAGATTGAATCCACATAATCTCAGCAGTAGCAATATAAAGACCCTAATATTCAGCCTCAGTACTTGAACGAGAAACTGTTTTCTGTTTTCGAGCACTCCAAGAAATTATATGATCACCCAAATAGATGCAATAGCCACTAGTAGATCTTCGATCATCCTAAGAACCAGCCCAGTCAGAATCCGTATAAGCAGTAAATGATAAGTGTAAGCTGCTTGATGGTTTAAGAAAAATTCCATACGTCTAAGTATGCTTCAGATAACGTAATATACGTTTAACTAAACTCCAATGATATTCAGTTGCATTATGCATGAATTGACAGACTTGATTAACTGCATAATCTAAATAAGGACGAGTAAATGTTAGATATTGCAAAGCACCAACAATAATCCTATATTCAATAGCATCAGTTAACAAAGAACTACGATCATAGGATATATCTCCAGTCGTACTAAGCAGATATTGAATTGGTTTTACACCATCCATTTTTGCTCGAATAAGAAGATCTTGAGCATACCGTCTCTGTGAAAGAAATAAACCAGAAGAAGTATGTGTTTCTTCAATTCCAATAAAATAAGACAATGGACCAAGATCTTTAATTGCAAATTCATTTTTCAAAGAAGTACGAATAGATTCCAATCCTGTTGTACTTGAACCGGTAAGAATAATATCATCGACGTAAACTAGTAAAAGAACAATACCAGTGTGATCACGGCGAATAAAGAGTGAAGAATCACATTTAGAAGTTACAAATCTATTTTGTAACAAGAAAGTACTGAGTCGATGATACCAGGCACGTGGAGCTTGCTTCAAACCATAGAAACAATGATGAAGTTTACATACATATGTTGGAAAATTAGGATCCGTATATCCTGGGGGTTGTTTCATGTAAACTTCTTCTTCAAGATTGCCATGTAGAAAAGCATTTTGAACATTGTTGATGGTGGTTTTTAGCTTAGGGTTAAAATCGTAAAATATCAAACCATAGCAAACAGTAATGTCACAACATTTAAAGCAATAAGCATTTACTAGGCACATTTAAAGCAATGTGTCTCTAAAATAATTACCCGGGTATCTTTTTCAAATTAGGGTTACGACGAGCCAAAACCTTAATTACCCTCTATGCTAATGGCAAATCATGCCAGCTACTCTAACTGTGCCAAGAAATGCTAACCATGCTAGCTGCACCTCTATGCCAATGGAAAATCATGCCTGCCACACCGACCGCGCCAAGGCATGCCAACCGTGCTAGCCACACCTCTAGGCCAATGGAAAATCATACCAGCCACACCGACCGCACCAAGGCATGTTATCCATGCTAGCCGTACCTCTATGCCAATGCGAAATCATCCTAGCCACACCGACCGCGCCAAGGAAAGCCAACCATGCTAGCCGCACCTCTGTGCCAATGGAAAATCATGTCATCCACACCAACCGCGCCAAGTCATCCCAACCATGCTTGCCGCACCTCTGTGCCAATGCAAAATCATGCCAGCCACACCAACCGCGCAAAGGCATGCTAACCATGCTAGCCACACCTCTGTGCCAATGGCAAATCATGCCATCCACACCAACCTCTCCAAGGAATGCCAACCATGCTAGCCGCACCTCTGTGCCAATGGTAAATCATGTCAGCCACACCAACCGCCCCAAGGAATGCTAACCATGCTAGCCGCACCTTTGTGCCAATGGTAAACCATGCCACACACACCAACTGCGCCAAGGAATGCTAGTCGTACCACTATTCCAATGGCAAATCATGCCAGCCACACCGACCGCGCCAAGGCATGCCAACCATGCTATACGCGCCTCTGTGCCAATGGAAAATCATGCCATCCACACCAACCGCGCCAAATCATGCCAACCATGCTAGCCGCACCTCTGTGCCAATGGAAAATCATGCTAGCCATACCGACCACACCATGCCAAACACGTCTCGTCATATCCCCTCATGTCGCGCCACCATACTGGCCTTCCCTTCGCGGCTACAAAAGTGAAGTCGTGCAACAATCAACGGTTTCCCTTCAATCCTAGGAGCAAATCCTGGCCGCCTATATTCTCCTCACGACCTTTGGCCCAAAACCCTAGCTTGATCACGCACTTATCCAAGCTAGCCGCGCCATGCCAAACACATCTCGTCATAGCCCCCATGCCGCGCCACCATGCTGACCTTCCCCTCGCGACTACTTAAGTGAAGGCGTGCAACAATCAACGTTTGTCCTTCAATCCCAGGAGAAAATCCTGGCCGCCTAAGGTTTCCTCACTGCCTTTGGCCCAAACCCCTATCTTGGTCGCGCACCTAGCCAAGCTAGCGGCGCCATGCCAAAAACGTCGCGCCATGGCCCCTGCGCTACCATGCTGGCCTTCCCCTCGCGGCTACTAAATTGAAGGCATGCAACAATCAACGGTTTCCCTTCAATCCCAAGAGAAAATCCTGGCTGCCTAAGGTCTCCTCAAGGCCTTTGGCCCAAAACCCTAGATTGGTCACGCACCTAGCCAAACTAGCCGCGCCATGCCAAACACATCTCGCCATGGACCCTCATGCCGCGCCACCATGCTGTCCTTCCCCACACGGCTACCAAAGTGAAGGCGAGCAACAATCAACGGGTTCCCTTCAATCCCAAGAGCAAATTATGGTCATCTAAGGTCCCCTCACGACCTTTGGCCCAGAACCCTAGCTTGGTCACGTACCTAGCCAAAGCTAGACACGTCGACCGCTCCATGCCAAGCATGTCTCGCCATGGCCCCTCATCCCGCGCCACCATGCTGGCCTTCCCAAAGTGGCTACCAAAGTGAAGGCGTGCAACAATCAACTGTTGCCCTTCAATCCTAGGAGCAAATCCTGGACGCCTAAGTTCCCTCACAACCTTTGGCCCAAAACCCTAGCATGGTCACGCACCTAGCCAAAGCTAGTCATGCCATGCTCCCATAGCTACCCCTTGTCCCCACATGCCAAGCCAAAACCGCACCTAGACCAATCTAGTCACTTCATGCGCACATGGATACCCCTTGGCCCCACATGCCAAGCCAATACCAAAACTAGCCAAGTTATCCATGTCATTACAAATGATCTTTGCCTTGGCCCTAGCCATGCTAGTAACATCATACCAAGCCAAGTACCCTCACCTTGGCCCTGGCCATGCTATACGCCCATGTCAAACCCTTGGACCCACATGCCAAGTCGAACCAAACCTATCCAAGCTAGACGCACCATGCTAAACGCACTTTGCCTTGGCCCTATCCATGCTAGTCACGTCATGTCAAGCCAAGCGCCCTCGCCTTGGACCTAGCCATGTCATACGCTTATGGAGGACCCTTGGCCCCTCATGCCAAGTTTAAACACACCCTAGTTGTGATACCCTGTTGGACCTCACTACGCGGCTACCAAAAGGAAAGCGTGCAACGATCAACGGTTTCCCCTCCTCTCAAGATGCAACATCTCGACTGTCGAAGGTCACCAGGCTAGCAAGTTCCCTGAGATCGACTTGCCAATCCACAACAACGTGTTACATATTTTTCAAAAACATTCAAGACATCAACACAAACTGGGGGATTCCCTTTGGGTATTGTTTTGGTGGTCTACAGCGTGCGGCGTACACTACGCCCTTCATAAGGAAGTATCATAAGGATGAGGCGCCTAGAAAATACGGGAGTTATGTGGGAAACTTTCATGGGTCATAAAGCCGTGAGTTAATAACCTTATGGAACATCAATTCCATAACTTTAACAGTTTCATGCGTTAACCACTTTATAGAACATCAAGTCCATGCATACGGTTACCACCTCCTCCAATTTACTTCCCTACTCCTTAATGAGACCAGGGTACGTTTCTACCTCGACTTGTATAAATAGGTCTTACCTATTTCCCTTTGGACAACAAGTTCATTCGGACAAGACAACACTCAGAAATACTTACTTGATAGCTCTCGTCATGAGCTCTCCAACTTTCTGATAACAAGTCGTAGAAACCCAACTGCTCTTCCAGGGATCAACTATTCTTGTCTCACCACTCTCCTTGCTTCCCTCCCCAAAACCAACCCATTCTCCTCCTCTTTGTGACCAAAGAAAGTCTGGAACGACCATTTCTTGGTTTAGGCCGGACTTGTACAAATTGATCTCTCGAAGCTAAAGTACTCCCTTGTAGTACATTATTTAGGGTTTAAACAGTCTCTCACCTTCACACCCACAATTACCAAAATCAGCAGAAACTATTTTCACCTATAAACAATTGGCGACCACAGCGGGAGGATTGATATATCGGTTACAATGTCAATTTTCGACTGTCGATCTCGTTCTTCGACCTTGATGTCAATATGGTTGGGGAAGGCAACTCACTCTGACTTAGTTACTTGACGGATGGATTATCAGTCATGACATGACAAGGGATGACTGGGGACTTCCCAGAGGTTATAAGCAAAACTATCCGCCCGAGGGTCAACGGATTAGTTATCCGACAGCTCAATATCGACTGGGGATTTTCCACAATCGCGGCGACGCTTCCAACAAAACTCAGTCTTACACCGGGAAGGTTCCATATTCGTCAGGACACCTAAAAAACCAAGTAAGTCCTACCTATACGAGATACATGGTTTCATTTTTCAAGTTTTCACGGGAATGATAAAACCAATAGCCATATTATGTTTCACCCCCATGTCATCTACCAATACACGGTTCCATGTTTTTTTCGGGATGTCTGTGTCACTTTCAATTATAACAAAAAAAAATCAACTTCTAAACAATTCATTCCAAAAAGAATAACCCAAAACCGTCAAGGTAACATTTATCTATCAACCCAATAAATCCAGAAAATCAAAAACCATAAACCAGGCGCTTTGTTTGTCTTTCAAAAAAAAAATCACCCACCCGTACATGCCTACTTTCCACAACAATGATTACTTGTCACTATTACTAGACGTCACAACGGTGACATTCGAAGAATTGTTTATGATGAAGTATTTCCACAAGTTTATGAAAGGAATACCCATGGCTAGGGTTTACACCGGTTGAGAAGAAAAATATTTCGACAGATTTATGGAAGGCATACCTATGGCTATGGTTTACACCAGCACAAGAGAAAAAGAAAAAGAAAATTGAAAGAGAAACACTGGAGTACATAGCTGGAATATTCTTTCCCACTTTCATCAGCATAATAATTTTTGGAATTTGAATAACGAAAGGATTTCATGTGTTGAGATACGTATGGGAAGAGGTAACTTGGCCCGCAGGAATAAGTCTGCGCCACGCCAAGCCAACATCGTGCCAATCCAGCATCGTGCCAAGCCAACTGTTCGCGCCATGACCAGCCAACAGTCCACGCCGTACCTAAGTCCAAGTCAGCATTGTGTCACGCCAGCAATGTGCCAAGCCAGTGGTTCACGCCATGCAAAGCCAACGGTCCACGCCGTAACAAAGTCCAAGCCAATGTCATGTCAAGCCAGCACTATGCCAAGCCAACGGTTCGCGCCATGCCCAGCCAACGGTCCACGCCGTACCAAAGTCCAAGCCAGCGTCCATGCCAAACCAGTTCCCATTCCAAGCCAATCTAACGCTAACTAGACGCTCTTACCAGACACACTTGTCAGACGCGCTTTCCAGACTCGCTTCTCAGACGCGCTTACCAGACACGCTTGCCAGACGCACTTACCAGACGCCCTTCTCAGACACACTTACCAGGAGCACATTCCACGCACACATGTCGCACGTGCATGCCAGACGCACTAACATACCATGCGATAACATCTTATATCCTTCCAGCACTAACATCTTGCGACCATCCAAAGCAGAGCCATGGCTCCAGCACTCCGTGATCAAAACAGTGTCATTTTTGCATGATACACTTACGAACACCAGAACCGCTTCTGCCACCCCAACGTTTCTTCAATCATGATAGATCCAACCGTTACCAAAGTGCTACTCCACCATCAGGGAAAGATATTTGAAGATCCGGAAGAAGCCGACCTCCTTTTACCACTATTTATTTGATAAAAATACAACATGCACTTCAGCAGGAAGTGTGTTTATATATGAAGAGGCTCGCGTTGCTCTTGAACACCTAGTAGAATGGGATCAGCAATCCAATTTCATCACACGTAAAGATCAGGAAAGACTTCTCCAAAATCGAAAGCAAAGGAGATCAACAACCCTCCTGAGTTCACGGAGACCCTTCTCCCATCAGGACCCGCATGATGGGAAATACGCCCACAAAGTTGTACAGTCTATGATGAAACAGTTATGAGAGATTCTATATTTCTCCAAGGCATAGCGTCAAGACATATTTGCACCCCCTCAACCGCATTGCATCAGGAAAGCAGGTTTTTCCAGCCAAGGAATCCGTTCTCAAACCCTAACCTCTCCTGGAAAGCACGATCAATAGATGGAACTGGGACTCCTAACCTCTGTTCTCTTGAGGGATGTCGAGTTTGACAGAACGTGACACGGCCTACGACTTCAACATGGTAACCATCAAGGCTCTGAGAGTTGCAAGTCTTAGTTTCAACATTTTTTCCAACAGTGGCTTCGCTTCAACGTTCGCTTCATCGCCACTGCTTCCTGCAAAGGGTCGTGCCGTCACACTCCCCATGTCAAGGATTGTGATCGCAGCCATCCAATCTTCGTAATCACGGCCACCCTTTAGTTCATCCCACCAAAAATCGTGACCATGAACATCCAGAGCTTCACCACAACAACAATTACTACAAAGGTAACCCATACTCCTCCATGTTCTGAGTTCTAAGTTTAAGAAGTAACAAAATAAGCAGTAAGAATGCACGATGGTGATGTCTTTATCATGGTCAACCCACGGACCACATAATATGGAAACATGTACACCATACTTGGGGACTGAGGGTATACACGGAATCCCTTCACTGTCAAAACTCAAAAGACATAGTTAACCAAAAAGTCCATAGCCACAACAAGGTCATCTACTCTTCAAGGGTGCAGCGCAAGAATATCATCACCTCTATGTCTAGAAGACGTCTTCAACACTTTACGAGGCCCCGGAGGATCCCAACCCTACACTATCCATAATATTTTATCATGTAATTTCTAAGCATCCAGTGTCACATCAAGAAGAGTACGTTAGGATTATATCAAATCCCGTGGACGGGGATTCAAGGCAATGTAATGAAATAAGGTTATGCATGGGACTACAAGCATGAGACGCTTTCGCTCCCCTAAACGAGACTCCAAAATCACGCCAGAAGGTTACATTCACGTATTCATCCATGCCATCATATCAAACCGAAGTATGACCAAGGACTTCTCACCACATTCCATTTCGTACGATAGTCCAATATTCAGAAGATGGTTTGAAGGATTAACTTGGAACAAAGTCCCGGAAGACTTGATAGGAGCGCATCGGTAATGGAATGTCTCCCTATTTCATCCCGGGGTACCAGAAATTTTCGACCATGCAAGCACTCACAACACATCATCATCACGATCAGAAGGTCCACTGAACAACCTAAGGTCGAGGATGGACCGACGATGCAACCACAATCTCCAAGATTATCCCTGACATGATCGTTTTCGAGCATACATTTCATCCATACATCCAAAGAATACAACGGAATTTTATTAAATTTTTGGAATCCACTGAAGAGACACTGCAGGCGAAAACACGGATCCAGGCGAACAACCTAAAAACAGAAGAGGGTCAATACCTCTTTTCATGCGGACGGAGTTTTTAGAGATTGAACAGAATGAATATTCCTTCTTGCTCCATGAACGGGAATAGGTGACTGGCGCGCGACCGTGCCACCCGGGCCTGCAACATCCCTCCTGAATTCTTCCTCATTTTCACTGTCGAGCCGTTGTCACCTCCTAAGCGAGCTCGAAACCAAACTATTCTCGCTTAGGGTGTTATAGAATTCTGTTTCGTGTCCGATAAAGGGGCAGACCATCAAAATCCGAGTTCGTACGCGGTTTCTACAACGATTCTAGTAAAGGGTGCTAATTAGGGTTTCAGCGTGTCAAATCCTAAACCGCAAGCGTTTCCATTGCAAGCGCTTCCCTTACAAAGCGCTCCCCTTACCAGATTCATGACTTTCCAAGAGATTTACAAAGCGACCTGCACCTGTTCCATGCCCGTCAGTGCTAATGGGTTCCCTTCATTCCAAGTCCATGCTAGCAGCTTCGCCTCGCATTTCAAAGCCTATCCCGGAAGACACCCAATCATACCAGTATTTGTGCAAAGCTACTAGATGAAAGTATTACGGATGCTACCTACCTATAAAATAATATTTTTGAATAAGGAAAGAATTCCATGTTAAGGCCGTGCATGAAGAAAAGCAATCGATCCCACAAGAGAAAGCCCTGCCACTCCCAAGACATCCACGCTTTCGTTGCCAGTTCCAGTCTTGCCAGCGCTCAACATTCAGTTTTTGAAACTATCCGACATCAATAGTTTGTGCTTAGGTTATGCCCACACCACTCCAAGGGCATGCCAACATAGCAGAGCCACCATGCCAAGGGTATGCATGTTTTGGATGGGCCTCACTGCCGCTACCGCTCCAGAACTGAGGACTTACATTCGAACGATCACTCTCAAGACACAATTTCACCAGGAGTAAATACTGTGGAATCCCTAAAGGAAGAAAGAGTAACGCTTTTCCTCTTTTGTGGGTGTAACGTTTTGGGTTAAAGAGAAGAGAACTCCCTGGTCGAGTCAAATAAAGAGGCAACCAATCCCTTGAAGATAAGTCACCAAGCAGTCCATATGTCTCATCCTCACCGAAATTGTCCATCTGTGGACGCCTAACCCCGCCGAGTCGCGCCCCTGCCATGGCCGCACCAAGACTATGCCACCTCTTGGCCCTTCGAGCCAAGCCGTCCACTTTCTTTTCCCTCCAAAACCGCGCCCCATTTCCTTGGAGGTGTACGACCAGACCAAGACGGTAACTTTCTCCTCACAACTCCACATTCCCATTACAACTTACGCATGGCCTCCAAAATGGGAAGACAAAACTCTCTTTACCACTCAAAAGGTCAGTCGGATTCTCCTGGCCATCTTTGCAATGATTTACACCTCAATTTCATCCTTGACTGTCACCATCATATGCTTACCCCGCAACAAGGCACCTGTTCCGAGCTAAGAAGGGGACTTAATGTTGATGGTGGTTTTTAGCTTAGGGTTAAAATCGTAAAACAACAAACCCTAGCAGACAGTAATGTTACAACATTTAAAGCAACAAGCATTTACTAAGCATATTTACTCAAATCTTTAATGTGTCTCCAAAATAATTACCCGGGTATATTTTTCAAATTAGGGTTACGACGAGCCAAACCCTAATTCCCCTATGTGCCAATGGAAAATCATGCCACATATACCAACCGCTCCAAGGCATGCTAACCATGCTAGACGCACCTCTGTGCCAATGGAAAATCATGCCATCCACACCGACCGTGCCAAGGCATGCCAACCATGCTAGATGCACCTCTATGCCAATGGAAAATTATGCCAGCCAAACCGACCACACCAAAGAATGCCAACCATGCTATCCGCACCTATGTGCCAATGGTAAATCATGCCAGCCACACCAACCGCGCCAAAGCATGCCAACCATGCTAGCCGCACATCTATGCCAATGGAAAATCGTACCATCCACACTGACCATGCCATGACAAACATGTCTCTCCATGGCCCCTCATGCCACGCCACCATCCTAGCCTTCCCCTCGCGGATTCTAAAGTGAAGGCGTGCAACAATAAACGATTTCGCCTAAGGTCTCCTCACGACGTTTGGCCCAAAACCTTAGCTTGGTCATGCACCTATCCAAGCTAGGCGCGCCATGCCAAACAAATTTCGCCATGGACCTCCATGTCGCGCCACCATGATGGCCTTCCCCTCGCAGCTACTAAAGTGAAGGAGTGCAATAATCAACGGTTACCCTTCAAACCCAAGCTCAAATCCTGGCATCCTAAGGTCTCCTCAAGGACTTTGGCCCAAAACCCTGGCTTGGTCAGCACCTAGCCAAGCTAGACACGCCATGCCAAACATGTCTCGCCATGGCCCCTCATGCCGCGCCACCATGTTGGCCTCCCCCATGCAACAACCAAAGTGAAGGCATGCAACAATCAACGATTTCCCTTCAATCCCATGAGCAAATCCTGGCCGTCTAAGGTCCCCTCACGACCTTTGGCCCAAAACCCTAGCTTGGTCACGTATCTATCCAAAGCTAGCAATGCCGACCGTACCATGCCAAACACGTCTCTCCATGGCCCCTCATGCCGCGCCACAATGCTGGCCTTTCCCACGCGGCTACCAAAGTGAAGGCGTGCAATAATCAACTGTTGCCCTTTAATCCCATGAGAAAATCTTGGCCACCTAAGGTCCCATCACAACCTTTGGCCCAAAACACTAGATTGGTCACATACCTAGTCCAAGCTAGTCACGCCATGCGCCCATGGCTACCCCTTGGCCCCACTTCCCAAGCCAAAACCGCACCTAGACCAATCTAGTCACGTCATCCACCCATGGCTACCCCTTGGCCCCACATGCCAATCCAAAACCGCACCTAGCCCAAGCTAGTCATGCCAAGCGCCCATGGCTACCCCTTGGCCCCACATGCCAAGCCAAAACCAAACCTAGCCAAGCTAGTCGTGCCATGCCAAACGCACTTTGCCTTGTCCCTAACCATGCTAGTCACGTCATACCAAGCTAAGCACACTCTCCTTGGCCCTGGCCATGCCATACGCCCATGGAAAACCCTTGACCCCATATGCTAAGTCGAACCAAACCTAGCCAAGCTAGCCGCGCCATGCCAAACGTACTTTGCCTTGGCCCTAGCCTTGCTAGTCACGTCATGCCAATCCAAGCACCCTATCCTTGGACCTATCCATGCCATACTCCCATGGAAGACCCTTGCACCCTCATGCCAAGTCTAAACACACCCTAGTTGTGCCACCCTGTTAGACCTCACTACGCGGATAGCAACGATCAACGGTTACCCCTCCTCTCAAGATGCAACATCTCGACCGTCGAAGGTCACCAGGCTAGCAAGTTCTCGAGATCGACTTTCCAAGCCACAACAACGTGTTACATGTTTTCCAAAACCATTCGAGACATCAACACAAACTGGAGGATTCTATTTGGGTATTGGTTTGGTAGTCCACAACGTGCAACGTACACTACGCCCTTCATAAGAAAGTATCATAAAGGTCAGGCGCCTAGTAAATACGGGAGTTATGCCGGAAACGTTCATGGGACATAAAGTCATGAGTTAACAACCTTATGGAACATCAATTCCATAACGTTAACAGTTTCATGAAAACCAGTTTCATGCGTTAACCACTTTATGTAACATCAAGTCCATGCATATGGTTACCACCTGCTCCTATTTACTTCCCCACTCCTTAATGAGACCATGGTATGTTTCTACTTCGACTTGTATAAATAGGTCTTACCTATTTCCCTTTACACAACAAGTTTATTCGGACAAGACAACAGTCAGAAATACTTACTTGCTAGATGTCCTCGTGAGCTCTCCTACTTTCTTATAATAAGTCGTAGAAACCCAACTGCACTTCCAGAATCAACTATTCTGGTCTCACCACTCTCCTTGCCTCCCTCCCCAAAACCAACCCATTTTCCTCCTCTTTGTGATCGAAACAAGTCTGGAATGACCATTTCTTGGTTTAGGCCGGACTTGTACAGATTGATCTCTCAAATCTAAAGTACTCCCTTGCAGTATATTGTTTAGGGTTTAAACAGTTTCTCACCTTGAGACCCGTAATTACCAAAATCAGCAGAAACTATTTTCACCTATAAACAAACATCAAACTAATTAATAGACCAATTATTAGAAAGAGATAATGTTAGAATAATACGTATAGTACACAGTTTTATAACCAGAATATATGTTACTCCATAATCAACACCTTCATGTTGATTGTATACTTTAGGTACTAGTCGAGCCTTATAACGTTCAATAGTACCATCTGCTTTTCGTTTAATTCGAAAAACCCATTTGCAACTAATAAGATTCGTAGAAGGTTGATAAGGTACCAAAGTCCGCGTACCATTTTGAAGTAATGCATTATACTCAGTATTTGATGCTTGACGCCAATTAGGATCTGCTTGTGCTTGATAATAACAAGTAGGTTCAAGATGACAGTTAGCAATCAATGCATATTTGGAGGCAGTAAGTACTCTGGATTTGAAAATCCCATCTTTAGCACGAGTTATCATCGGGTGTCCAGTAGAGACTGAAGTGTCGGGTGGTTGTAAAGGAATATCTTGAACCGGGGGAAACACTGCCAGGTGAAGCACTAGATGAAGTAGACATTAACGGTGAAAACTTAGGTGAAGCATCTGATGAAGTAGACAATACCGGTGAAGTAACAGACAAAGAAGGACTTAATTCACCCGACGAATGGAGTAGTTCTTCATTTGATAAAGAATAATTGACAACTAGTGGTAATATAGTCGGTGATAACTCAAAAGTCAGTTATTGAACAGTGTGATGAGACGAACCCACAAATATTGGAAGATCATGCATAGAAGTATAGGTTACCTGATCAGTAGTTGTCGGAGATGGTGTCAACGTCGCAGCAAAAGGAAAAATGGTCTCATTGAACACAAAATGACGAATGACGTAGACACGACCAGTTGGAATATGAAGGAATTTATATCCTTTATGAGAGGGACTATATCCTATGAAAACACAAGGAGAAGATATTTGTTCCATCTTATAAGATCTATATGGACGAAGGTGAGGATAGCATAGACAACCAAAAACACGGAAGGAATTGTAATCAAGCACTGCACCAAATAGAGTTTCATAAGGAGATACATTTGCAAGAGAAGAAGATGGAACATGATTCATCAAGTAACATGCCGTAAAGAAAGCATCATACCCGTAAGAATATGGAACGAAATCTTGGGACAATATAGTAAGACCAGTTTCACGAATATGACGATGTCTACGTTCAACTAGACCATTTTGTTCAGACGTATGTGGACATGAAAATCTATGAAAAATACCATGTTATTGAAGGTAATGAGTGAGTTTACGATACTCAGCATCATTATCGGACTGGAAAATTTTAATTTTCTGATTCAAAGATTTTCAACATGTTTTTGAAACACAAGAAAAATAGAGTAAACATCTAATTCATGAGACAAAGGAAACATCCACGTAAAACGACTATGCGCATCAATAAAAATAATATAGTATCGATAACCTTCATTAGAAAAAATATGAGAAGGACCCCAGACCTCAGAAACAATCAAATATAAATGGTTCAAATATTGTGTTGTACTAGAAGGGAAAGACAATTTATGACACCGATGCTCATGACAAGAAGAGAAAAAACTGATAGTTTTACTAGAAACTGAAAGAGAAAATTTAGAGACAATATGGCGCACAATACGCATCATAGGATGTCCTAATCTAGAGTGCCAATTATGTAGACTAGCACATTCACCGACACAAGATTGAGGAGAAATTGATGCAACATCAAGTTCATAGAGACCACCCTTCCTAAGGCCGTGCATAAGAACTTTCCCCGTACACCGATCCTTCACAAGGCAAAAATCAGGATGAAACTCAAATAAAACATTGTTATCTATGGTAAGAAGCGAAATAGATAACAAATTATGAGATATTTGAGGAGTATAAAGTGTGTTGTGAAGATGTAACTTACGGTCAGGGGTTCCTATAATGGAGAACCAACATGATATATAGGAATAAAAGTACCATTACCCAATTTAATTTGATCAGGACCACTATATTCTGAGTGAAGGTGTAGTCGATACAAATCATTAGTAATATGACATATCGCACCGCTATCGTGGATCCAAGGAGAAGTAGAAATAGATCTTGGTTCTTGAGCAAAGTATGCATGTGGAGTAGAAGAAGTTTCTACGATCAAACCGCTTCTAGCATAGATGCGCGAGGTGTCCAGGATTATCACAAAGTTGACAAATTAGTCCCTGACGAGAACCACCATTCTGTGTCTGGCCAATATTACTACGTTGGGATTAATTAGAGTTTGATGTGAGAGATATTGTAGAGGAGGCAACGTTGGCAACATGTTGAGAGATTAGGGGCTTGTGTTGTTATTCCACTCGTAACTCAAAAGTAAGAAGATAAGTAATAAAATCTTCAAGTTTCATAGTTCCCATAGAAGTGGTAAGAGACGTGACGATGGAATCATAAGATGAATCCAACCCAGCTAGGATACAATGACGTAACTCCGAATTAGTGACAGTAGTATCGTCAATATCAAGATTATCAACGATGTCATGAGCACGATCTATGTAAGCCCTCATAGACATAAAACCATTGTTTAACGCACGAATCTCACATTGAAGGTGATGAATATGATCATCAGATTTAGAAGCAAATAACGACTCAAGAAAAGACCAAACCTCATGTGAAGTAGTGAGACGATGCACATGCCTTAGAACAATAGGAGTTAGGAAAGAAAAAATTCATCCAAGAAGAATTCTGTCTTGTTTCTTCCAAGAGGCATATTCTGGATTAGTGATGTATTTTCAAGAGTAGCAGGAGGACAGGGTTTGTCACCATTAACAAATCCATCAAGTTCATAACCTTGAAGATAGGGTAAAAATTGGGCACACCAAAGTGAATAATTGGTTTCGTCAAGCTTAACAGTAATGATATGATATGGTTGAGAGAAAACAGAAGAATCCATCATAGATTGAGCAGAACTTAAAACAGTAGAAATTGTAGTAGATGCAGAAGACATGGAGAATCGAACCTCGCTCTGATACGAAGTTAAGTTTAGGTATTGAAGGTTAAGATAAATAGACGAGAAGAAGAAAGTTTAGAAGAATAATTCTATGTTATCCAGCATGTACAAAGCATCGACTATATGACTATTTATATAAAGACTCTTTAGAATTCTAAAAAAAAAAGTAAATGACATGTACAACAAGTATTTCCTAACTTAAGAATTCTTGTAACACAAGATATTCTTTGTACAACAAGTTCTGGAATATTCACAAAATACTAACGTGAATATCACGACATCTGTTATGTTCTAACATTTTGCATGTTTTATATGTCAAGATAAAGATACATAGTTAGTTTCTAGTGGTGGCTGACCCTCAAGGCGCTCAAGTGTATACTTATAAATTCTATATCCGGAATCACCTATGTCCTGCAAACACTCGATAACCTGCAAATTCGATTCAAAATCAACAATATCATGAGACTAATACGATTAGAAAAGTATTCATGAGTATATAAAACTGGTTCAATGTTAAGCCTCAAGTACCCACATTGTAGAGCCCAAAGTAGGTATACACCTTCCCACAAGAACTACCAGGACATTTCTCTCTGCGAATGAGTCTGACTGGAACTTTCTGCTCTATATTATTCTGCAATGCGAAAGTGAGAAATGCGGCAGCATTATTTAAGATCTAAACCAGAAAATAAACAAGAAAAATATGAGATAGAGTTTCGTTTTGGTTAAAAGAAGAAAATCACAAACCTTAATAGCCAAATTGTCGCATTTCATTTGTTGATTAGATTTTTGACATTTATTTCCAAGAAAATCGTTACCCCCTTGTCCAGTATAAGTAATTACATCATAATTATCTTCATCATCTTCATATTCTCCTGATAACACAATTGAAACTGCAATGGGGAAGTCAGTGTACTTCTTATATTTTGCCTACACGCATCAATTGAAAATAAAAACTTGATAACTTGCTAGGATATTCGAAAGCGAGGATTGGTCACATATTGTTGGAGAAAAATGAGTTTTAATAATTTGTTTTGGTCTTGGTGCAGTTTGTTCTTAGGACCTAAGGATTCTATGGATGCTCACTTATTTCTTTGAGTGAATGAGTCTCTCTTTAGTCCACATTAGGTATAATAGAGAAGGATCTCCACTATATAACCATGTGCTCATGGATATGTTGTAAAACAATGTGGGTGGAGTGGGTGAAAAATACATGTTTCAACCCATGCATATGCGTGTACACCATACACCAAGTCTCGTGTCTGCTCAACATTATTTTTGCTAGTTTTTCCTTGTGAAATAATGCCAAAAAAATAATTTTGTTAAGTGAAAATTAAATCTAACTTGATTTCCAAGTAATCATATCCTATAAATACCACTCGAAAACCTGTTTAGAAACACACCGAAAATTCTTCTTTCGTTCTAGGGTTTCTCCATACGTTTTACTTCCATCCCCGTTGCTGAGTTCAAAGATAGGGTAACTTGTGTTGTGCTAACTCAAGTTATATCAGGCAGTCTTATCCTGGAAACATCTTCACTGTGAGGGGTTTAGCATTACTCAACTCGAGTATACTTGCGAACTAATGTGTTAAGGACAACTTGTTGAACCTGTGATTCTGCCTTCGTCAAGTTATTTCGGTAGAGTTATTTCGGATTAGTTCTTTACATATTATTTTGATACGTCTAACGTGATGTTCATTGTTGCAAGATCCCAACAATCTTAACACATTAGCTTTCCTTGTAACAATGGGAAATAACGACGTAAAAAGACTACAAAAGTTTAGCGTAAAGGATTTCAAGGGATGGCAATCCAAGATGATGTTTTATCCGAGACATCATGAACTGGACTATGTACTGTTTCCAGGTGATGACTTGTACGATGCTGAAAGTTTGATTGAGGATGAGGTCAATATTAACACAAGGTCTAATTTTCTGGCTAAAAATCATATCATGAATGGTTTGGAAGATGTGATGTATGATTTTTACAATGCTAAAGAGAACTTGACTGCTTATGAGTTGTGGAGTACGTTAGAAGCAAAGTACCAAGTTGAGACTGCAGGAAACAATAAATTTCTGGTAACAAAGTTTATGGAGTTCAAGATGACGAATGATAAGTTTGTTGTTGATCAATTCCTATAATTTCAACAAATCATTAACGATATTCTTGCTGAAGGTATGTTCATTGATGACACTTTTCAGGTGTCTGCGATGATTGAGAAGTTACCATCTTCTTGGTCGAAGTACAAGAAAAATATGAGACATGAAACTGGCAAGATCAACATGGTTGAATTGGGAAAGAAGATTCAAGTGGAAGAGATGTTGTTCACCAAAGACAAGAACGTGTCATCTGCAAGGGACATGGCGAATAAAGCTCATATTTCTGAACACAAGTCACCCAAAGATGGAAAAGGTGACAAGAACTATCGCAACTTGAAGCATGGACCTAACAAGAAAGGTTTGTTTTGTAAACCAGACAGGGGTGGAGATGTAGATGGCACAGCTTGCCATTGGCACAAGGAACTTCATGAAATTTATGGTATTTACTTAGTTAGATTTTGGGTTTTGTGTTTGTTATTATACAACTTTTGAAAATTATGAAGTGAGTTGAAGATGCAATCTTCACACACTTGGAAGAACAAAGATCGTGGACAGAGTTTGGGTGGAGAAAGTACTAATGTTTGTTCTCTATCATTCCTATGAATATGATATTCAGTTAGGCATTCATGCATTCATCTCTTAATGTTGTCCATTGGGAGAGTTGTAGCATCAAGTTAAGGTATAATACTTTAATCTGAAGATATTTCTTATCTTAGATCTTGGTTGTGGTACATTTAAAAACAAGAGGAAGATGGAAAGTATCGGTTTCCCTATAAAATCAAGGTATAATAATTTAAACCAGAAATCAACTATGCATTATTTAGAGTTATCGTCATCTGCCAACTAGAAGATGGGAAGTATATGTTTCCCTGTAAAATCTCTAAAGAAAGGAGGAAACAAGAGGTTTGTGGTAACCAACAACCAAATTTTCAACAGCAGCCAACAACCCCGTTGAAGTGACTAGATCAATTACTTCTTGTA
Organism: Papaver bracteatum; assembly: GCA_023529315.1. Lineage (NCBI taxonomy): Eukaryota > Viridiplantae > Streptophyta > Magnoliopsida > Ranunculales > Papaveraceae > Papaver > Papaver bracteatum. Next base: position 461,794 of record JAJJWX010003394.1, on the reverse strand, counting down.
CTCCTCCTATTGTAGATTCAATTTCTTCCAGTGTCAGTAAGTTCATGGAACTCACTGTCGTTCTTGGATTCATACGGCATCGACGTGCTTCTAATAAAAAAAACAACGACAGACCGTAATCATAACACTAAATGGATAATTAGTTTTATCTCAAATAACATAAGTGTTAGAACACTGCTCGGTCAAACTCGCAAGAATTGCTATCTCAAGCATGTTTGTCAAGTATAAAGATCAAAACTATTAGTCTTGATTTCTAGTCTACTTATAGTTATGTCTCGGACTAGGATAAAATGTGTAGTTGACCTTTAGACTTCACGACGTTCATCAATTGAAGACGAAGAACTACTAAAGAGAGCTTGTGGAACTTCATCAATAAAAGGTATGTGGAGACTGAAATTCATCTATCACTCAGAAGTCTATTTCTACTCTATCTCCTATTTGAGACAAAAGTCGTATAGCTATATAGACTTCATATTATACACATTTGATATTTCGAGATGAGTTTAACTCGCTTACATATTTATCGAAATATGTTGATGTAGGACATCCGTTAGATTTAGGATTTATATTTTTATTATTTTTGGAAGTGTTTTATTATTAGAATTTCTTATTTTTAGGAGTTATTCAATTCTAGAATATTAGTTATTTAGGGATTTCTTATTTTCCAAGTTAGGGTCTTAGAATTATTTTAGGAATATGAGTTTTATTGTCTTTTATATATAAATAGGGTACAAGTCCTTTGTATTAGAACACAATATTATTATCAATCAATATTGAGTTTTCTCAAATATTCTCCTACTTTTACTATCAAAATTCTTTATTCACGCTTCCGTATTGCGTTATATGTTATGGTAATATTTATCTTTAACCAAGTTCATCTTTAACCAAGTTCATCTTATATACTTGACGAAAGTCAAAAGATGATCATGTGAAAATCGCCTGGTAATATCTTATATGATTTGTGTGAGACAGTCATTTGATGTAGACTCGGAATGTTTCGTATTGATCATTTGATCACTTGAAAATTGCTTTGAAGCTAATAGTTTGTGTGAGACAAATATTGTTTTCTTCTAAGAATGTTTCAATGATAGGAATGGGAGTGTATAACACTTAACCATAATTGTATTATAAGCAAAGTATGAGTACTTGCATATGTGTTGATCCAAGACCAGAATATAGTATGAATACTTGTATGCATATTGGAGAGGTCAGGTAAAGTCCGGGAGCTAGATTATGCGTACATGTACGCGTACTAGCGAAGTCAGTTTAAGTCCGGGTACTATGGTATGCATACATGTACGCATACTGATTTCAACTGAAGTTTGGAAATGTACGACAGTATGCATCTTGTTTGCATACCGGCGAACACAGTCCAAGTACAGCTACTTAGGTATTTTAGGATCGGTTATGTCATGAACTAATACATTAATATAATAAGGAATGCAATCTTTTGCAAACCGTGTCTATAATGTTCATGAATTGATTCGAGTGAATCAAACTGATTTTGCTTCAATTGTGTCTTGTATACTTCTATGAGAATATAAACAATTGAACAACTCTATAAATAGTTTCATTTGAGTCATTTGAACTAGTCGTGGTTAAGATGAACAAGGTTGATATGAATGTGTTCATATGGATAACTTCGGTTAACTATTTTTGAGCCAACTAAGTGTACAAGTTTAGGAACAGTTACCTTTATCTAAATGAAGGTACATTTCATTTGTGTGTAACAAGCTAAGTTCGATCTAAATATTGAAAGATATTAGCTTAAGTGTAATCAGGTTTTCATCTAACGATGAATATTGAATGCTTTGTTACCAAGGTAACATTGATTGCAAACCCTAATTTAAAGATTATATAAAGGAGAACTCTAGCAATTGGGAAACCTAATCCCCACACCTCCTGTGTGACACTAGTTACGACTAGAGTCGATTCTCCTTTAACCTTAGGTTTTTCCAAAAACCTATAGGTTAACGACTTAAATACTTCATTGGGATTGTGAAGCCAGAACCAACTATTTTCTCTGTAGTTGTGTGTTCTGATCTTTCTATTTGTATCGTATTAAGTACTATCTTCTCTAAGATTTTCTCGAGATTTATTCTCTTATAGGCAAGATAAAAAGTAGTCACAAACATTTTCGTCTCATCATTTGTGATTCCAAATTATCTTGTTCCGCTTCCATACGATTGAGATTATTGTGAGGTGATTGATATTGCTAGGCTGTTCTTCGGGAATATAAGTCTGGTGTATCAATTGGTTCCTGTTCACCTTGATTTATCAAAATACGGAACAAAACTCATACGTATTTCTGTGGGAGACAGATTTATCTATCTCAATAGAATTATTTGTGTGAGACAGATCTGTTTATCAATTCTTCGACTTTCGGTCATTCTTGAATTTCTCCTCCAATTTCTCATCATCATCCTTCTTCATCAACTTCCTTTCCACTTTTTTCTTCATCAACTTCCTTGCTAGTTTTTTTTTCATTAACTTCCTTGTCACTAGTTTTTTATTCATTATCTTCTTCTTCGGTAGGCGTATTAGAGTCGGGTTCATCTTGCAGTAGCATCTCTTCTTGGGGTTGTGGTTCATTGATGTGGATCCATTTGGGTTTACTCTTCGAGTTCCTACGGTTTTTAGCATCCAATTTCTTACATCCCTTTCGACGAGTTTCTAAACTCTGAAGAGAAGCAAGATCATGTTTCTTCTTATATTTGTTTTCGGCTTTTTTTTGCTTTCCCTTGGTGTCCTGGTGGGTATGACAATAAATGATGAAAAAAAATCATTTCAAAGTACATTTATGAATTCCACATACATAATTGGTTTACACAATACACATATAAAAACAGATTCTGACATTGCACAACAGGAATCGGTTATTAAAAGTGCTCACGTAATCCGATTCAAACCAAAAAAATATACAGAAAGTAAGGCATTTTTTTTCAACAAAAAACGGTTTATGTGGAAACTAAAATAATCCTATTGTGGGCGTATCAGTTATGAAATCAAAGGATCTTTAATCGGGTTATGTGGACATACAAGTAATCTGATTGTCACAAAAAAAAAAAAAAAAACAAACAAACAGAAAAAAGGTTATCTCTTCCATACCTGAATCAGGATATGTGGGTATCAACGTAGCCCTATTATGGTTGGATTATCCAACCAGAATACACATCCAGTACAATCAGTCTTTGTGGGCATGAACAACAATCATTTCTTAAAGAAAGCGGTTTACAAGTACATTGACCAAAACTAATTTTGGTAAACCCAGAAAACTTTGATTTCAAAAAATTGAATTTTTGAGTGATTGCATGTTATTGAAACCTATTTTAGAGAATATGGTTGATAAAAAAGTACCCGATCCGAGTCATTTCTAATGATTGTAGTTCAAAAAATGATCGATCGTCTTCGGGAACCGCTTGTGACGATGATTGTTTGTTTCGAATCGATTGACCAATATTTGGATCTTGCGAACTAGGAAGTTTTCTGTTAATTGCATGATTCACTCGTGGGTGATGGCATTTTATAAAAAGGAAAAACGATTAATCGTTTTTTGAATCGTTGATAATCGGCAATGTTTGGTTTACGAAAGATTTAATGGGTTTACAGAGGAAAAAGAAGAAGGATCGGTTTAGGAAGGAGTTGAAATGCATTTGATTTTATTTTTTATTTTTACAAGCCCCTAACCCGGTGCATATGCACGGGATGGATAACCAAAGTGAAAGATTAATTGTGGTGCACAAATACTTAGAATTATGGGGTTGGTGTAAAAAAAAACCAATGACAAATTTGTGCACGATAAAATATGAGCCATTCCAAGTGTTTGTATAGGATCGATCATGCATACTGTTTTTCATTCATCCGACTATACATTCATTTTTCTATTATGACTATGATATATAGTTGAGCGTTATACAGCCACTGAAAGCGAAATTTGTAACTTCGAGAAATATAACCAAAACAAATAAAGAAGTTTCATCTTCTATTCTTCTAACCCGGTGCATGCCGACCCGCATATAACGTATAGTAGTGACAATAAGAAAACAATGCGGCTCATCATTAGTGTTTCATTAATATGAATATTTTTATAGGCTTTGGTTTTTCCGAAATTAAAAAAAGAATTGGGAAGTGTCTGCAATGCATTCTTTACTGCAATAAATGCCTGAGAATAAGACCTATTAGGAATACTGACTACTTCTTATTGAATTGTTCATTAGTTCTAAAACAGGCCTAAAACATCATTTGGGAGGAGAGTTCATAGCGTTTTGACCGTGCCAAAGTTGATACAGAGGGTGCAAAGCATGACTAGTGCCAAATTTATCTAACTAGTTTGGTCACGCACTTAGCCTTTATATTGACCACCAAAATCATTCATGATGTAAGCACTTAGAATCCACTCTATTACTGTTTCTCTCCGTACTACCTAAAATGTCGACCGGAAAAGTTCAAACCAAGTAACAATAAAAAACACCTCTTTTGGTCGTATCTTGAGATCGGATTGAAATTAAAATGCTAATAAACAGGAAGATTACAAGGAAGGGCGGTATCCATTTGGGCTCTTGAAGAGAAACCGAAGGTTATGACTAATTTAATATGATTGATTACTGAGGATCCTATTCTGCTGATTTATTAATAATTATCGAGTAGACAGAATACGATTTGCTCATTAGAACAGAGAAGATGATGAAAATGAGTTTTGTTCACCCACATCTAATAAGGTTAAAGACATATTAAAAATGTTGTAATTAGCTTTTGTATCGGTTGCATTTAGTCACTGCCAAAATATATGAAAGAATTTTCAAGTTCGAATGTTGTATGATTACTTGCAAACGGTTTCATATCCCAACAGTAAATTACCAAAAACCTATTCTTACTGGGTAATAGTTATAGTTTTGGGAAAATATAAAACCAAGAAGATATCTTCTGAATACCACCAGAAACTTATATAATAAGCATTATCCCAAATTACATAATTAGTTAGGTTTCCGCTAGACCAGTAGTTTATGCCACTAATATCGACACCAAAGCACACAACCAAAATGAACTAGGTTTCGCATGTTCTTTCTCGATGGTCAGTAACCACTTCGAGACAGAACAAACTTTCCCAACGTCAAATCATAATGAAGCCAAACCATTTTCATAAACTCCAAAAGAAATATAACAATCACACCAGAAAGGAAATCAAGCAGAGTAATAAACCGACAACATAAAATCTAATTAACAATGAGATCTAATCATATAAAAAAATACTAGACGATTCTATAAAGAACGCAAATGGATATTAAGACCTGTTCTAATTATCACTTAATACGTGAATTATAATTTACCCAGAACCGGAAAAACAGAGATAAACTTGCCTTGTATTCCAGAGTGCGGATATCTAGCATGATTTCATTCAGGAGGTTCACCATCGCTGCAATTATAAGAAATCAGATTTAAGTTTCAAAGTATATCCTTTATTTTCAAGTTGTTTCTTTGATATTCAATAATTAAAGCAACCCTCTATTTTTTGCTTTCAAGCAGAAAAAAAAATGGAAAGAAGCAGAGGAAAAAGAAAAGTGAAAACTTGAGACCGCAAGAATGAATTTGAAAAGATATACAAAACTAAGGTTTCATGCTGTTTAGATTTTTTTTTTTTTTTTTTTGTGGCTTTGTGATTAAAACATCTAATTAATCCAAATAAATTAAGGACACCATCATAAAACGTTCTTTGCATAATTTTTCCAACATAGAAGATGTCATTATACAGCAGCTGTCATTATTCCATCTGACGAAGCAAGAAATGAATATTTATCCATTGGAAACATAGTGTCAAATTAGTCGGTTAATATAGCTTGACTTATGCATTTTTATTTGTGAATCGTATTTTTACGCACTTGTAGCATATATCGATCTTTCACCATATTTATGTCCAATTCTACTTTGCTAAAGAAGTGTTCAAACAGAATCATACGTACCAGATCATTTACAAGAAAAGATTAATACATGTCACTAAGTTGGCAAAAATTGACAGAAACGAAAGTATATGTATAACTCAAAATTATTGACCCGTCATCAGTACCATCACCACTAAAATCGTAACTTAAACCACAGTATAAGTCTAAATAAAAAATTACTTTTGTATAAAGTTAAAAAACATACGCAAAAAATCAAAGTGAACTCACATATTCAATGACACCAGCATTTAAATGATCCTTATATTCATCATCCTGAAACTGGACATGAGATGGACGAAACCTGTTTGAAAATCCATCTAATTCATCCACGGTCTTGAAAGACGACATCGAATATTTCACTATCACTATCAAAACCCAAGAATGTGGCATTAATGGTGTGACGCTCTATATATTCATCATCCTGTATCCGCCCCACATTGTCACATTCATGGGGTTTATTGGTGGTAACAAAGTATTTAATGTCAAGACTTTCAAGACGGTTCATGAATTAGATCGATTTTCGTATTTGTTTCGTCCATCTTATGTCCATTTACAGGATGATGAGTGTAAAGATGTGGATTGGGTACATGCGCATTACTTGAAGAAAGCGGAAAGGAAAAGGAAACTTTAGTTCTACGACGGTGTTATTAAATCTGCGAGTTCACTCTTTGATTTTCTTTATAGGGCTTTTAACTTTTTATACAAAGAAAGAATTTTATTTAGAGATATATTATGTTTTTAGATTGGGGTTTTAGTATTCACAATAATGGTGGTGGGTTAGTAAGTATATCTACAAGTTAGTTTTTTGGTTTCTGGGTCAGTGTGACTAAATTTATAGAAACTCAAACCTTCTTTGGATCTCATTGTTAACAATCAGGGAGGAAATCAAGCAGATTAATAAACTGAACATAATATCTGATTGACAATGAGATCCAATCATGTAAAAAATATAGATGATTCTATGAAGAACATAAACGGATATTAAGACCTGTTCTAACTATCACCTAGTACGTGGATTATAATTGTGACTTTTAGAACCAGAAAGAACAGAGATAAACTTTCCTTGTATTCGAGAGTGCGACCAAATTCAATCACTCAAGGTAGAGCTTCCTTCACATACACGGAGCCCTAACATCCAATCAAATAAATAACATGCAATGATTTATCAAAAAAATCAATCAACACAAATACAATAACCAAGAGAAGGAAAGAGATCGCGATGACAAACGTACTCACTTAGTTATTGGCCAATCGAGCTTTCGTTTTCCCTTCTTTTGTATCTTTTTCTCAGTTCTGATTTCAAGATTATATTTATAAGAACGACCAAGTCAAAAACCCTAATTATTTATTTTATTAAGCTACTACTGGACCAAGTCAAAAACCCTATCTATTAATTTTAGACAAAAATTAAGCCCATTAAATACTCTATGCACCATCCACTAAATATTGAGGGATGATTATACTTCACGTTGTGGAAGTTAAGTAAGCAAACGATGAATGATGATTGTCCCAACATTGAAGAGACTTGTTAGGAAATAATAATGTGTGTGCGTGTGTCAACCTTACTGCTGACAAAGGAGCATATAACCAAAAAAAAATTGTGAATTTGATTATGATTCTTTCCCCCAAATATTTATGTCAACTTCTACTTTGCTAACGGAAATGTTCAAACAGAAACGAAAGTACATGACCAAAAGTCAGACTGCACCAACCACTTCAGTCGTACAACCTCGAGTTACTCGAACTGTGCTAAATCCCAAATTTTAGGGCAAGTATGCATCACTCAGTCAGAAGGACAACAGAAAGAAATGACCGATAAAGAAAACCAAATAATCCTAGCTAGCACATGAACTCTTTGCAGTCAGGTGCATCACAAGAGCACCGCATATGCTTTTTGTATAGCTTTCCATTTTTGTGCACCACACTGTTAGCCCTATAGCCATAGTCATATGATAATTCCTGCAAAAAAACATGAAATGGATATTGGTAAGATAGCAATGATAAATGTTAGAATAATCTCTTGAAAATTGGTGAACATTTTAAAGACAAAGCAAGCATATTACCTGGTAAGGGGCTATATTGTCAGTTGCAAAAAGTACAATCCGAGCAAGTCTTGGATCATGATGGTCGCTCAACACACACTGAACATAGAGATTAGGCGCGCAACTGTGATTTATATACCGGGTAATGTTGCCGGTAGTTCTGGAATCTATACAAAACTCTACTTTGTCATCTTCTTTGTCCAACAAAACAGATGCACTTATGTCTACGTCTGCGAATCTCTTCTGTAATACAGAATAAGGAAATTAAATTAACATTTAAAATACTAACAGTATAAACGAAATAGCAATGTATTGCTTGCATTAACATTGTACCTCTCTTCCTCCAAGTCCCTTCATTGTTTGAAGGCAATCAATATCCATAATATAAAAATTCTTTGGGTCACGAGCCTTATCGCTCCTCTTGATTTCCCCAATGTACTCACACACGAAAGCCCCAATAGGAATGAAATCTCGTGACCTTACACCCCATCCTTTGTTGGGGGTACGAAATACCTTCAAAGAGACACGAAATGACACCATTGTAAGGATTCCTCATATATAATTCCATAATTACAAAGATGATTATGAGAAAATTGCATCAAAGAGGCAATAATAAGGCAACCTCAAGATTGTATTTTAGTCCCCCCTGAGATGCTCGGTTTACACAAGCAGCTCTGCATCCACAATTTGGTCCACACTCGTATACAATATCCTTTGTTTCGGTCAATCTGAGAACGAAAAGGTTCATGATCAAATAAAAATGATTCAAACATAAGCTCATATTAGTAAGGGAAGTGAGTTTTTTTTTTTACCTGCCGCCATCTTTAAATGATTCATAGGGGAAGTCTGAACCATTAAGCCTTGCGCAGGCACATGTCCTTGGATCCGAACATGCTCCTTTGCACTTGCATCCGGGGGCATGTTTAGGCAGTGTCACACTTGAAGAAACTTTGTTAGTAGTGACATATGTCAAACCTACACAATTGAAACCCATTAGATTCAAGATAAAAGGGCATAGTGGTTACTCAATATCCTTCCCAAATAATCATTACGCTTCAGATAGCCATGCAAACTTGATCTTACCTGCCGGAGCGAAAGGGGGTTATCAACCAAATTAATGGATCGAATAGGAATGTTTTCTATTCCACCACTTATGTCTTCACAGACCAACCTTTTAAAAAACAACAATAAACTCATGTTATAAAGCTGTGTACCTTTGATAAAATTAAAGTATCAAGTTATAGCAAAGAAAAAGTCAGTACTAGTTCATACCCAGGTACAGGTTTGCAACCCCGTGCTCTACTAAATTGAACCTATAGAGGATAATAGCAATAAACAATCGTAAATTTCTAATCATGGTTGCATACAAAAATAACGCAATTTTGCATGTTTAAATGTCAGGATTAAGATACCTGATTGGTCGCCAGTGGTGGCTGGCCCTCAAGGGGATTAAGTGTATACTTATAAATTCTATATCCAGAATCACCTGTGTCAAGCAAACACTCAACAACCTGCAAATTCCATTCAGAATCAACAGAAGTGTGAGATTAATAGCATTCAGTGGGTTTCTGTCATATTGAGTCAACTAATTTCTTAGACCAGCGTTGCAGTACATTTGACAAAACAACATCAAATAGAAATTGACGATTAGAAAAGTATTCATGAGCCTATAAAGGTGGTTCAATGTTAAGCCAGCAGCACCCACATTGTAGAGCCCAGAGTAGGTATACACCTTCCCGCAGTAACTACCAGGACATTTCTCTCCACGAATGAGTCTAACAGGAACTTTCTGCTCTATATTATTCTGCAATGCAACAGCAACATTTTTTAAGATGCACAACAGAAAAGAAAATATGAGATAAAGTTTCGTTTTTGTTTGAAGAAAATCACGAACCTTAAGAGCCAAATTGCCGCGTTTCATTTGTTGATGAGCTTTTTGACGTTTATTGCCAAGCAAATCGTTATCTCCTTGTCCAGTATAAGTAATCACATCATAATTATCTTCATCATCTTCGTATTCTCCTGACAACACAATTGAAACTGCAATGGGGAAGTCGGTGTACTTCTTATATTTTGCCTGCACGCAGCAATTGAAAAGCAAAACTGGATCACATATAATATCCACTACAGCATAGATACGCAAAAAAGTGATCACTAACCAAAACTTCTAATGCTATACCATTTTTCTGAACTTTTCACCCATATAGTCAATTCCATTAAGCCAATGGCTGTGAAGTCCCACGACAACCATTTCAGCACGCGAAAAGAATTTGTGCCCCACTTCAACACCTGTGACATATATGAAAACAGAATCATCCTTCTTTGATCAAATTGAATACCAGATATACAAATGTATTAAAGGCAGTACTTATTCAACTGACACAAAAAAGTAGGACAGGGAATAGTATGCGTATAATGGGAAGCAAACCTGGAAGAGGACCAGGTCTTTTTTCAGGGTATAAGATGGTTTTTGTGTCTGACATCTGACAAAGAAAAAAAAAAACAAGTTATAGCACTGATTTCCAGCAGATGGCGATTGAAATGAGAGTTACATACCTTGGTCACTGCCTTCAAATCCGGACGTTTTGAAGGCTTTTTTCCAACTTTCTGCGCATTGGTCATTGTAGTAAATTAGTTTAATCATAGATGCATAAAGTAGAAGTAAAAAATTATCAAGCATAAAATCCAACAAATTTAATAAAGATTATCAAACATAAGATCCCAAAAATTTCCTAGTTCAGTAACGCACTTGGAATGAATAATAAGACACAATCCAAGGATTAAACATTAACAAACAAAAAATAAAATAATAATCATAGTACCTTGTTCATCGATCTATTTTGGATATTCTGAACTCGGATTTTTTCTGTCTGTACAAACAAGAATAACGAAAATGATATATGATCAGTGAAAACGTAATCCGACTGAAAATTGTTATAATGGATGTGTGACTGCTTACCTTAACAAAGTAACGGTAATGTCTATAGAAAGCCCTAATGGTTTCACGGACTTTTTTATAATCATTTTTCGACTTTAAACCATTTTCACTACCACCGACGTTCACTTCATTTACAGCATTAATAACTTCATCAGCTAAATCACTTCATTTACAGCATTAATAACTTCATCAGCTAAATCACCATCGAGGAGATCTACAGATTTCATCTTCTCCTTGGAATCGTTTATTACTTTACCGTTCGTTGTTGTTTTAGAAATGCAGGTTTTCTTCTTCTTTTTGACTACCCTTTGTTCATCTTCTTCATCGTAAAAATCATCTCTATAGTTTTTTTTCTAAACTTGATTTTTTATTCTACTACTTCTCCTCCTAGATCCCTCTTCCATTTCCATTTCCATGGCTATTTTTGAGTTTTTTTTTTTTTTTTTTTTTTATTTTGATTGAAAGTAAAGCAGAAGAGGAAAATGATACTGAGTAGAGGGACGATAAGTTCTAAAGGGATTATAAAGGTTTTACCGTTTTAGTTACCTTAAATACGCCGTTCTTTAACCGAAATTATAGGTAAGTGGGAAGGATTCGCAGGAATACGTGTGGGAAATGTTTTAAATTCAAACTTAATTTTGGCGAAAAAAAGAAAGAAAATTACTTATTTTGGGGAGTATTTGAGTAGTGGAGAAATGGGGTAACTAATCCCGCCACTTACTCTAACGGGAAAATCCTCAACATATAATCTTTAGAAAATATTTTCTCTATATTGTTTATTTTTGGAACTAAAGATAATTTTTATAGGAGTGTTTCTTTGATAGGTTTGAATTTTTAAGAGATTCGTTAAAAGAATTTTGTCAAGCCAGAATTTCAGGAAAGACTGGAACGTTACTGATCGTAGGTCGTGGCAAATTTCTTTGTTGGAAAGAGCTATGTAGTTAGTGGGCAACTATGAATTTATGGTTTTGAAGTTACCAGAACCGTTGATCTTTGTTTGGTTATGGATCTAGGCATCTGAGTTACGCTACAGAATGGTTACCCATTTCTTTAAGGAAACGGCTTGACCGGTACCTTTTCCAAGTTTTAGTATGAATCGGTACCAGTAGCCTATATAAGCACATACCTAGGCTCATATGCCAAACACACATCTAGTAATTTTTACACAAGCAAAGTAAGAGTTTTTCTTTTTCTATCTAGAGAGAGCGACCAGAGAAAATTGTAGAAGAAAAATAATACTATATCTGAGAGTTTTGAGAATAATATGGCAAGAAGGAAGTCAAGGTCGAAACCAGCACCAAAGAAGAGATTATTGGAGAAACTTGATAAAGTATTTAGTTGTCCGTTCTGCAATCATATGTATGGTGTTGAATGTATCATTGATATGAAGCTTAGAATTGGCTCAGAAGTATGTTGTATCTGTGATGCGCATTACAGCACCAAAATCAATAGGTTAACTGAGCCTATTGACATCTACAGCGAATGGATTGATGAATGTGAGCGTGTTAATAATGCCGAAGAAGAAGAAGAAGTATTCTGATTGATTAGCAATAATAGATCAGAAGATGAGAACTTACAATATTAGGTCGTCTTTTATGTTTTTTTGAGAACTTCATTTACTTGTACTTAAGATGTAAAGAATCTTTCATGGTGTTTTGTTACAATTTTACATTCAAATTTCAAATATAAGTAGTATTACTTCACATTAACTAGGGCTATGAGTTAATAAAAAAAAAAAATTGGTATCATCTTGTATATGGTAATATCTTAATTCATCTGGTGCTAAGAGTTTGGGGTCATCTGATTAACTTAAAGTGCACAAGAAGCCTGGGGAACAATTACTAAGTTACGGTCTTCAATGGATCACAAATTATTTACTTCGCTAGATTATTATTTTTTTGCAGAAATTTTCTTGTTTTTCCTTTGATTTGTATAAAGAATCGGCCTAGTTGATATGCTTAGAAAAAAATCTTGCACACAGTCAAGTAAGTGGATAAGAAGTTAAAAAGTTGATAAGTCCTTCAAAACGTGGACAAGCATATCAATTCCATCACCGACACTCGCCCGTATATACATCAAAAGTTTCTAGCCAACACACAGACTGCACATTCTTTTAAGGGAAAATTTCTTTTGTTTGTGTTAAAACCAAGTTTTCTTGTGTGCATTCTCTTCGCATATGCAAGCGTGGATTAAAATAGGTAATTTTTATGGGCTACACACTTTTAAAAGTGTGTTTGTTCTTAAAGATTCTACAATTTCTTAAATGACCGCGGCAGGAATTAGACTCCAGATGAAGTTGCCAGAGTTTGAGAAGCTCTTGTGATGCCAACTATTACCTCTTAGAGATTAGACCACCCATTTCGTAAAAAGATTTATTCCCCTTACCTTAAAACCTGGCTCCGCCACTGATGTTTTATTCCAACTTTATTATCTTGTCTCGTAGGAGCTTTTGGATACCCTCCAAGCCACCTTTGATGCCCGAATGATTTATTTATTTAATTTTGATTGGTAAAGAGTAACAATATATTAATAGAAGACAAATAGACAGTTTAGGTATGAAGTATAAATTTTAATTAACAAATAGACAGTCTAGTTTTACCTAAAATTTTATACTAGTCTAACATAAATTTTAGACTAGTATCCTTCTCAGAAACGTCACTGGAGGAATGCATTGTAGAGTATCAAAATGGGTTTAGTTGGTTGAAATGGAGGGGGGGAAGGCTAAAGCATTGCCACCTACATTAACCCTAACCCCCTCCAATATCTTTAGGACCAACTAACCTTATATAGGCCTAAAAAGAAAGTGCGGAGTACCATCAAAAACTACTCTGTACTACTAATATTTATACAAATCAGGTAAACCATCATCCCCTAGTGTCTTCCCCTTCAGCTATAGGTTTTCAAGGTCTCGCGAACGTCCTCTAGTGTCTTCCACTTCAGCATTTCTGCAAGTGCATGGGCAGAGAATTTTTTCAAGGGATCGTACCTCAAAAAACATGACGCCTACACAAATATAGATATATTTGTAACAAAACATTGTATTAGTGAAATATACATGCACGACAAACAGAACCATATTGATAAAATCAGTTTACAGCAATGACCCAGAAACCAAACAATCAAGGGTTTAACCGAGAACTTGTTGCTGTTACATGAGGACTCGAACCTCCACGCTCTTCAGCACGAGAGAGTGTCCATGTGAATCGTATTAATATAGACAACACGGTTTCTAAAACAGTATAGTGGAAAAACCTAAACAGTAGAATTATAAATAAATTGCTTAAAAATCAAAAGCTGAACCAGTTTAAGTGTACTTCAGATAGCCGCATAACGAAACATACTCCAAGCACTAACGATGAATTTTAACAAGAAAAAAACATGACGATACAAACAACATGCATACTAGCGCCTGAGATAACATGTAATTTAACAGCGATGCACTAAGTGAAGCAATAAAAGAGAAATTAATAATCCACAAATCGAACCCTAAATTATTATTTTAAAAGCCACCTACGAAAATAATACAACATTCATGAATATCAAAAAACAGACCAAAATAAAGAACGAGATTTTAAATTTATGAAAAAAAAAAAACTTACGCTGGCAAGATCGAACAAGATAGCCTTATTGCGCCGCGCAAAATTAACATCCCATGTTTGAAGTTCAGGCATAGTATCTGTCTCAAGGCGTTTCTTCACAAATTCAATTACCTGCTTCAGGACTTCCATCTTAATCTTTCCCATGGAAAACTTAACAATCTCACCAGACTCATCAATCTCTACAAGACGGGGATCGCACTCATCATCATCATCGGTGGTTATGAAATTCCTTACAGCAGGGATCTGGACAGCTATTGACCAATCTACAGTCAAGGATGAGCCTTCAGAAGTTAGCAACGACACTTTAGGCGGCATGGTAGGAGATGGTAGGAGAATTATCAGATCTGAAGGTAGAGGAGCTGTTATATAAACCTAGATTTCTTTTCTGTTAAGGATACGTGATGAGCATGACAATGCTCACACGTACGAGGCTTTAGCTTCAAGTGCAAATACTTCTTGTTTAGTAATTTTTAAACAAGATACTAGAATCAAACCAAAATTTGTTCTTAGAGTTTAGTGCTTTAGTTAGAGTTTGTTTTTGTATAAAAATGGCTTATAACAAAGATAATTCTGATCACATATATATGCAAATTTTCTGAACTGCACACAACAGACTACTGTTGTGTTATGTGCAGTGATTGTTGGATCTTCACTTAATTATCCATTTGATAGATATTAGTACTACTAAAGAATTCTTATTAGCCCTAGATTTATAACAAAGCTATTCCCACCTAAGATATTACCCCCTTTTTTATATGAATATATATATAAAAAGAGCATCCAATATTCCATAAGCAATAGACAGATCGCACGGGTGAAAAACCAGTATTAATTAATATTTAAGTTGAACAAACCATAACTATAGATTTATCTTCTCTCTAGACAAATCTGGACCGCCACTTACATAGGCAAACTTAGCCAAAATGTGTTTTATACTCTTGAAATAGACAAATGTTCATATTTAAACAAGATTAAAGGACTAGTTTTCTGATTATGATATATGTTTATATATGGTTTAAAGCTGAATAATTAGTAGTACAATAGAACGATGAATGTATACAATAGAAGGATGAATGTATACAAAACTGGTAATCCTTCTTTCGGTAATGATATGTCTTTTCGTTAGCAAAAAAATTAAATTAAATTAAGCGGGCAAAAATCAGGACAAGCTATAGCCTCGTAAGTCCATCCCGCCTTCAAGTATTTAAAAAACTTCAAGCTGATCTTTGGACTTGCTTAACTATAGGTCAAAAGCTAAAGAACACTTCTTGGTGAAAGATGGAAAGCTTGTCTTGCTTTTCGAAGCTACACCCTGCAAAAGAAAGATCATATATCACCATTTATAACAATTTAACATAACGATTTATTACAAAATCCGTGTAACAACCACACATACACATTTCATTAGAGCCAGTTGTTCTAACGTATGCATTACTTTGGAGTTTTTGAGTACATACCTTCATCTGTTTTATGGTTGAGCGAATTCCATGGTTGGATATAAATCTTTTGTAATCAAGACTCATCTGGCAATCAAGAGCAACCTGCATGGTCGAACGCATAGAATAACGTAAGTTCATGTTAATCAAATGCTAACTAACCATTTAAGACATCTCAGTCTTGAACTCTATAGAGTGGAGATTAAACCTTAATCTTCGGCAACGTAATGTGCCAGAGGTGTACATGAGCAGAAATATAACCAACGATTCGCAACTCAATGATGCGGCTGCGCAACTTAACAAGGCTAGCAATCATACTGCTGTTTTTCTTCAAGGAATTCTTATTTAAAGGGAGAAGATTAGCGATTATATGCGTAACGTTGACGTGATCGAAGAATATATGTGTCTCGACACTCACATTTGTGCTGCGAGGAGGTTGGTAAAATTTTGAAACCTCCATGTTTCCAATTGGAATTCCCTCGTAAAGTAAATCAAAACTCGAACGTTGATAGCTCAAACCCATGACCATATTTGGGTTTTGAGCTTTTAAAATCAGTGAAACATTTGATGATGCGTAAATAATGTTCGAGCTGCTAGAATTGAAATCAAGCGTATCCAATCTTATGGAGCGGAGAGCGAAAATAGGCCTTTTTGGCTTAACAACATAGATAACAATTAGTGCAACAACTCCTGCCAGAACTGTACACAGAAGAAAGAACACAATAAGAAAGAAACAACACCTGGTAAGTGAAAAATATTGACACAAGTTTACGCCGTCGGAATCCCGTTCGACGTCGTCCATTTCCGATTTTGGTGCTCTTCATATTTGATAGATAATTATGGTTATATGATCATAAACAGTAGTCTCTTCTTAATTACATATGAAGCAAACAAGATACGTACTAGTTAATCAAAGAATATGATCTTTTTCTTAACAAGATGAGCAATCTAAAAGGTTCGATCGCTTTTTCTAAACACCTATAACCTTTTTTAAGTACTTTAGTTTGTAATATTACCATTCATTTTATTATTGAATTATTTTCTGTCCTTAATTAATTATAAGAAATTGATTCAAGCAAGAATCAAATCCAAATCTGTGATGAGATGAAAGGTTATTATGACTTGTAGCTGGAGTTTTGAACTTTTGATTCTTTCTTTTGCCTAAAGCACAAATTACAAGAGTCTGTTGTCCTCAAAAGTGATATGCCTAATTATTTTAGTTACCTCACAGAAAAGATTATATTCTTATAAAAGTCACTCGAAAATATGAATCGTACATATTTTCGAAAATATGAATCGTACATACATACTCGAAAATAT
This sequence comes from Papaver bracteatum, assembly GCA_023529315.1. Lineage (NCBI taxonomy): Eukaryota > Viridiplantae > Streptophyta > Magnoliopsida > Ranunculales > Papaveraceae > Papaver > Papaver bracteatum. Next base: position 444,523 of record JAJJWX010003394.1, on the reverse strand, counting down.
GAATCGTACATACATGAACAGCTAGAATCTCCCTTTAACCCTTGAACGAAATGCTACAATGAAAATACATCTATAGATCGACCCATGTCTCCTCCCCCTTGTAGGAACCACGAGATCAATCTGTTAGGGTTCTAAACCTTTACACTGGATTAAAGATACGATGAACAAGAAAAACGAAGAAGAAACAAGGATAAAACCCTTTGTCATGCGGTTAGCAGTCTCTGCCTTTGAAGAACTATCGTAACAACTTCTTAATATTGATAACTGCTTTAACAAGTTTAGCCCTTAGCTATATATAGCTGTGCAAACTTGATAGACAAGCAAACTAATTAAAGGAACCTTGTAAAACTAGGAAACCAAGTTCTAAATACGTAAATAATTAAAAGACTAATCTGACGACTAACTGAAATAAGGAAATGAAGAGTTGGCATCGCAACATCCCACCCATCTTAAAACAAGGATTGACCTCAAGCCTCGAGCTGTGGAAAACGTGCAACAAGATCATAAGCATCTTCCCATGTTGCATCATCAACAGAATGACCTTTCCACTTGATCAACCATTTTGTAGCAGCTCGATTTCCGTTCTTATACATCTGCATGTCTAAAATCGCTTCTGGTTCCCACTTGTCATAATCAATAATGGTAGGCAATGTAGTTTCAATAGCATCAGTAGAGCCTAACTTTAATTTTAATTGAGAAACATGGAATACAGGATGTATTCGACTAGTGGTAGGCAAATCCAGTTTATACGCCACAGTTCCAATTCTTTCAAGAATTCTAAAAGGGCCATAAAAACGAGGTGAGAGCTTGGAAAAAGACTGATTAGCTACAGTTATCTGTCGGTAAGGTTGCAGACGGAGATAAACAAAATCATTAACTGCAAACTGTCTCTCAGTTCTATGAGAATCAGCATACTTCTTCATTCTATCCTGGGCATCAAATAAATGAGACTTTAGGAGCTTAAGTGTGTGATCTCTGGCACGTAAATTCAAATCCACATCATTCACAGGAGTTGACCCAGGAAAATAAGCTGAAATTGTTGGTGGAGAACGACTGTAAAGAGCTTCATATGGAGTCATCTTAATAGCAGAGTGGTAGCTTGTGTTATACCACCATTCAGCCCAAGCTAAACATTTGAACCAATCCTTTGGTTTCATTCCTGCAAAACAACGAAGATAACATTCCAATGTATGATTCGTAACTTCTATTTGACCATCACTTTGGGGATGATAAACCGAACTCTTGCAGAGTTGTGTATCTTGCATTGCAAAGTAGGCTTCCCAAAAATTGCTCATAAATACAGGATCTCTGTCACTTGTAATTGTCTTTGGCATACCATGAAGTCTGACTACTTCATGCACAAATAGATCGGCTATGGTACTTGCAGAATAAGAATGAGACAATGCAACAAAGTGCACATATTTTGTTAGACGATCAACAATTACTAAGATGGAACTCTTACCATGAGAAGGTGGAAATCCGCTTACGAAATCCCTCGAGATGTCAATCCAAACATCTGAAGGAATTGGTAGTGGACTTAAAATTAAAAGACCAGGAGGAGCCGCAGCTTCAGTTTTATTACATTGACAAACCTCACAATGCAGAATAAATTCCTTAATTGATTGCTTCATGCCAGACCAGTGAAAATTGCATTGCAGTCGCTAGAAAGTTCTCAAATAACCAGAGTGACCACCCAATGGTGTAGAATGAAAATCATGAAGAAGTTTTTTACACCGTGCTGAAGAAGAAACGACCACAATTCTTCCCTTATAATGAGTACTCCATTTAAGTAAGAATAATGACGTTTACTATTAGGATATTGCTGCAACTGATCAATTAATGCACGTAGAGTTGGATCATTATGACATTCTGCAATAATGTCATCTACACCAGAGAAAATTGGTGCAGTAATTGCCAATATTTGTGGATTAGCAAGTCGAGACAAAGCATCTGCATCTTTGTTTGTTGAGCCACTGCGATAAATAATTTCATAATCATAACCCAATAATTTGGAAACCCACTTTTGTTGTTCGATTGAAGAAAGACGCTGCTCCAAGAACTATTTCAAACTTCTATGACCTGTATAAATCTTGAAATGTCGACCAAGAAAATACGGTCGCCATTTATTTACTGCAGACACAATTGTTAGCATTTCTTTGTCATAAACAGATAAGTTAAGATTCTTACGAGATAAAGGTTTACTATAGAAAGCGATAGGTCGTGCAGATTGCATCAACACAGCACCAATGCCACCACCAGAAGCATCACACTCCAAATAAAATTCCTATGAGAAATCTGGTAGAAGCAAAATAGGTGTAGTAGTTAAGGCTTTCTGAAGTAATTTGAAAGCAGTAGTTGCTGCCTCAGTCTAGTTGAATGCATCCTTTTTAAGTAGATGAGTTAAAGGCGCACTTATTTTCCCAAAATCTTTCACGAATTTTCGATAATATCTAGCCAAGCCCAAAAATCCCCTAAGTTCTTTAACTGAAGAAGGAATCTTCCAAGAAAGAATGCATTGAATCTTCTCTGGTTCCACAGATACTCCTTCGAAAGAAATCAAATGACCAAGGTATCCGACAGACTTTTGTGCAAAAGTACATTTGGATTCCTTAACAAATAATTTGTGGTTACGTAAGAGTTCAAATACCAACTCGAGATACTTAAGATGAGAATCAAAATCCTCACTATAGATCTGAATATCATCGAAGAAAACCAACACGAACTGGTGTAAGTAAGGCCTGAATATATCATTCATTAAGCTCTGAAATATTTCCGATACATTAAATAATCCAAAGGGCATGACCAAAAATTCGTAGTGGCCATCATGTGTACGGAAAGCTGTCTTTGGAATGTCAGCTTCATGTACACGAATCTGGTGATAACCGTATCGTAAATCCAACTTGGTAAATATTGTCTTACCATGCAATTCATCCACTACCGGAATTGGATAACGATCCTTTATGGTTATCTTGTTAAGAGCACAATAGTCTACACACATACGCCATGAGCCGTACTTTTTTCGAACCAAAAGAATAGGTGAAGAGAAAGGACTAGAAATAGGACTTATAAACCAAGCTTGTTGCAGCTCATTCACAATCTTCTCAATTTCATCTTTCTAAAAGTAGGGATATCTATAAGGGCGCACATTGAAAGGACCAGCTTCAGGTAATAATAAAATTTTATGATCTTGTAATCTTTCTGGAGGCAATGTTGTTGGAGTAGAAAAAATATCACTGAAAGAGAAAAGAAGCTGCTAAATTTTAGGCGGCAATGATTGGTTGGAGGAAGAAGTAGTTAATGCAACTAGTTCCAACAGAATTGCATAACTTTCCGTAGATAATAAACGTTGCATGGAAGATACTCCATCATCATTACAGACGAAGATTGATTACCAATCAACGTGACGGTTGTGTCTTGAATGCTAAACTGCATAGTTAATTTCTCAAAATCCCAATTAATTTCTCCCAACGTGCGAAGCCATTGAATTCCAAAAACCGCATCACAACCACTAATCTCTAACAAATAAAATTCAATAGAGAAAGTTGTACCTTGCAGCTACAGAGGGATAGTGCAGGAACCTTTAGTGTGTAATTGACCACCATCACCCACAGTGACACGTAAAACATCATTCAAGGAAGAAACTGGAAACCCACATTGTTTGCCTACACTAGAATGTAAGAAATTATGTGTAGACCCTGAATCGATGAGAAGTGTTAGAGGTCGAGCTTTAGCATACCCAGTTATATGCATAGTAGTAGGAAATGGAGAGACCAAAAGTGAGTTAAGAGATATAGTTGGAGTAGATTCCTCAACAAGAATATCATCACTAACTTGAACAGCCTCATCGGTAGACACAAGTTCATTGTCATCAGTAGAAGAGTTAGGATCCATATCTAAAAGTAATATTCCAGGTTTATTAGGAAAAATATGTCCAGATTTAAACGGTGCATCACAATTAAAACAAAGGCATTTTTCTCTTCTTTCCTTCATTTCTTCCCATGACAGCTTCTTATAACCAGAAGGAAGTGTAAGCTTTTTAATTGCAGTAGAAGAAGTGGAAAGCGTCATTACGAAGAGGAGGGGGATGGTAGGGTTGGAGAGCAGTCATCCTATTAACTGATGCATATGCCTCTTCTTGATGGATAGACTTAGTAAAAGCCTCATTCAAAGTTTGTGGTGCAAGCAACTTAACAACACTACCAATATGAGGTTTGAGAGAACGAATGAAAAAACTGATCAAGTAATCTTCTGGAAAATCAACAAAATTCAAAAGTTTCTCAAAAGATGGTATATGTGCATGAACTGTACCAACTTGATTAATCGTGCTAATAGCCAAACGAGCATCAACAAACTTTTCTGGTGTAAAACGGGCACGAAGATGAGCACAAAATTCTAACCAAGTAACAATGGTAGTTCTAGTTTGTTTCCATCGGTACCAGACATTAGCATCCCCTTTAAGACTAAAAGCCGAAATAGTAATGCGAAGAGTATCATCAGCTTGATGCACGCTAAAATATTTATCAGCATTGAAAATCCATCTGTCAGGGTCATCTCCATCAAAAGTGGGGAACTTAAGGTTGATTGTGTTGGCTCTGGCAAGGTTTGGTTGACCACCAGGTGGAGGCGGAGGTGGGGGTGGAGGAGGGTTAGCACCATGACCCTGATTTTGATTCAGCTGAGATATGTGATCCACAAAAACCGAGCGGAGAGAAACAATAAGTTGCGCATTGATAGTGGTGGTAGTGTGAGTCAGTTGCGTGGAAAGAGCTGATGAGATTGTTGTGGTGAGAGCGTTTGCGAGGACTGTGTTGTTAGTTTCAAGTTCCTTCTTACGAGTCCCACGTTCTTCCTCCCTTCGATGACGCTTAAGAACCTCATGCTGACGCTTTGCAACCTCCTTAGTCTTGTTGCTCTCTTGTTCATCAAGATTCTGTTGTGCCATGTCTTGGATGAAATCATTAACTTTTTTAGCTAGGCTATTAATATTCTCGTTTACTGATTTAAGGTTCTCCGTATAATCATGACCCATTGAAGAAAAAAAATTGGTGAAAATTGAATATGAATCAACCTGCTCTGATACCAGGTGTTAGGGTTATAAACCTTTACACTGGATTAAAGATACGATGAACAAGAAAAAAAAAGAAAAAAAAAGGATAAAACCTTTTGTCCTGGGGTTAGCAGTCTCTTCCTTTGAAGAACTATCATAACAACTTCTTAATATTGATAACTGCTTTAACAAGTTTATCCCTGAGCTATATATAGTTGTGCAAACTTTATAGACAAGCAAACTAATTAAAGGAACCTTGTAAAACTAGGAAACCAAGTTCTAAATACGTAAATAATTAAAAGACTAATCTGACGGCTAACTGAAATAAGGTAATGAAGAGTTGGCATCGCAACACAATCCAAAGACGCCTTTGATATCCAGGGGTTGCGGACGAAAGATAGAATTATTTTCATCACACTACACCAAAATCAGGATTTGTATTTTTTGTTGGTTCAGCTGCTGTGAAATTCTTTTTCGGTTCTCCAATTGGAGACGGTTCTTTTATTGTGTGCGGTGGTTCTCCTTCCTTTTCTGGGATCTCGTTTGGAAATTCCCTCCCTTCTTCCACCCTTACTAGATAAATTCTCAATTCTTCTTACTTTTTAATCTCTTTCGCCTTCCTCCCTAGATCTTTGATTCTTTTCACTCTCTCTTCATAATTCTGCATGTCTTCCTCATTACAAAGCTTCGCGTTTGCAGAATGTCCTTGCAATTACCTAAAATCAGTGAGAGGCGAAGGTGGGAATCTAGGTTTCTGAAAGTTAGCTACTGGATGTTGAGCACGAACAATCTTCTCCTAAACCATGCACAATGGCCGTTCAAAGGATGCTTCAGTCACATTAGAGGTTAGAGATGGTCTTAGCTATAAAGGAAACTTATCGATCCCGCATATATTGGACATTTTTCAATTCTTTTTTTTAGTGAGACGTTTTTGCTTCAATAATTTACATATATGTGGTCCCTCTGCTAAAATATCTTGACAACTGTCGCGACCTGGTATCTCTGCTTTATCCATGTCTGCAGTCATTCCTCTCGGCGTATGAATAACAACCCACCAATCTAGATGTTTCACGTCTCTGGAGTAGAAAACTTGGGTAGCCTCTTCATCGAGAATCACGGGCTCGTCTGAGATATTGGTATGGCCTTTCAATCTTGAAAGATTTACTAAAGGAAAATCCGAATCCTCACAGATCTTTATTCAATTTCTACCTTCACCCAATCACAGTAGAACACAGTTTCTTTAAATGTACCATAGTTCAACTTTAGGATTTGTATGATCACCCCATACCACCGGGTTAGGTTAGTAACATGTATTTTGTCCCTTTTTGAGCTCCTATAAGTGGTCGATGCAACCACGGTGACACCACTATCCTTGGTCTTAGCCTTTTTCCAGGTTTGCTTGCGAACAAAAACTAAATCCATTCACATGGTATCTTTTGTACTCTTTCTGAGACACCGGACCTCTAACGTAACGCCACAAATCTGTATCCATTTTGTCTTTTGATCTAAGCTATGAAAGCGAAAAAAAAATCAACACATCAGCATACTGCATCATTATTACGCTAACAAACAGGAGCGCCAATGCAAACCTTTTCATACATCCAACTAAGGAACTTGGTTTGCATCTTGACTTCCTCCATTGCAACCCCATCAGATTCACAGTTCTCGCAATAATCCCAAAATAGAATAACCCATTTGCCACATACAAACAAAACACGGCCAACCAATACCTGTAATAAACATCGATACCTTCTGGATTATGCCGAAAAATTACCCACCGACATATTTGCATCCATTGGATAAGGCTCACCTAAACCGTCTTTTCATCAAGCATGGAACCCACATCGCTAAATTCATGTCCATCCATTAAGAAGGGCTCCAAATTTTCTTTGTGACCTCCTTGATCAGCATTTTTCCTGTGCTCTATGGCAAATCTAACACATTCATCCATTTTAGTTGACTTCGTAATTGACCCTTCAATGTATCTGCTATTATTTGGGATGTTTTTGCACTCCTTCATTGGCCTGATTCAGTATGTACGTGTAAATGTTAGTACAAAAATAACAAAATAAATAAAAATAAAGGATAAAATGGTAAAATAGCAATTCACGTTTCAAATGGGTACATCCATCGATACCTAACAGCTAGGAAATACTTTTCGAGCACACATGGCCTCATTAGCCAAATGAACCATGTTGTGCACGCTTATATCAAAAATCCAAACGGGAAATACTTTTCGAGCACACACATGGCTTCTCTGCAATCATCCACTTAGCCTGGTTTAGATACTCTCTGTTAATCATCTTTGAGCACAAAATTCTAAAATACAAACGGACTTGTTGAAGGGAAGTGCGCATATTTACATTGTTACTTGGTAATAAGTAATAAGTACAGGTAATAAGTACCCCATAATCACATGGTAGTCATGTGACTTCAAGCTGCTCAAATTAAGTTGCTCTATATTTACATTGTTAGTTATATTCGACGAAAAGCCTGTGGGAACTTTCAAATCTTTAAAAGTGACAAAAATCAGTTTTCTCTTGTTTGATCAAAACAAACAGCGGAACCATCTCTAGTAGTAACTTCAAACTTTCAATTATACATTTTCTAGTACATCATCTAACACAACTTTATAACATGAATTTATCGGGATTTTTTTATTAGGGTGGTCTGCAAAGACATAAGTGGTGGGAAATAAAACTTTCCTATCTGAGCAATTAATTTGGTTAATCACCCACAACGACGTGTTGCTCCTTCTGTAATTTGATACCATATTTCTATTTTTAGTTCGTCCGTTCCGGATGGGCTATTGGAGCATAATGATTATTTGTGTTTGATGATATTGAATAACCATGTATCTTTAACCTAATATGGGTTTCGATTATATAGGTTTGAAAGACATTACTACTTCCCAATGTTCTGCAAGTGTGGAAATGCCTACAGATACCTATTGGGTGCAAATGCAAGGGAGATTGTACGGATCCCCGGATATGTGCCTGTTCAAGGCTCAATGGGTTAGATTTCCCGTATGTCATCTCAAAAAATGGTGGCAGGTAAAAATAATTCACTTTCTCAAAGTAGATCAGATGATGTACGTGTTGCGGTTAGTTGAAATAGTTGGCTTCACCAAATTGATTTTCTTACCAGCTTGAGTTTACGTTTGATTAATTTTTTACTTGATTTCCAAAGTAATCTTACATTTTTCGTTCTCAGATTGACCGAAGCCAGAGATGTACTTTACGAATGTGGACTAAATTGTGGATGTGGACCTGGTTGCATCAATAATTAAAACAACTCAAGGTGGACTGAAATACCGCCTTGAGGTAATTGCCTTACTACTGTAGCAACATATTTGAAGCAATTTTTTGTGAATCCTCCCAATCATCTTATATTTATGAATTTTGCGTTCCATGTGTGGCTCTTTGAAGGTTTTTTGTACTATCAAAAAATGATGGGGAGTAAGATTGTGCGATTTCATTCCTATTGGTGCCTTCGTTTGCGAGTATGTTGGCGTGATCAAGAGGATGGATGAGGTCAATGATCCAAAGAATTTTTACTATTTCGACATATATTTACTGCAAACAATGAAAGGGATATACAAAAGAGAGGTACTATGTTACTACAAGCAAGACATTGCTGTATGCATGTTCAACGCTGATTCATATGGTTGCTCATATTCATGTAATTTCCTTGTCTAACTTACAGAAGAGATTTGGCAATGTTGTGATATACATCCAAGTGCTTTCTTGGATAAAGAAGATGACGAGGTTGACTTTTGCATAGATTCAGAAACTACCGGTAACATCACTAGATTCGTAAATCATAGTTGTGCACCAAACCTCTATGTTCAATGTGTATTGAGCGACCATCATGATGCTAGACTAGCTCGTATAGTGCTATTTGCACCTGAGAATATACCTCCTTACCAGGTAATATAATAGGTTTTCCTTGTCTTTAGAATGTTCAAGAGCTTAACTATTTCTTCATTTAACATCGCCAGGTTATTTACCGATATCCATTTCATGTCTCTTGCAGGAATTATCTTATGATTAGGGTATGGATAAAATAGTGTGGTGGACAAAGATGGGAAATTTGTGCATATGCCTTGTCATTGTGGTGTAGCTGACTGTAAAAGGAATGTGATCTAGGATTATTTGTTTGGCATTCTTTTTGCAAGCATATATGAATGGAAGGATTCAGTACCAACATTATTAAGTCATAGTATTTATATTGTAACTTTAGATATTTTTTTTGTTCATTGTTTTTTGTTGTCCTTTTGATTAAATGGATTTAGAAGCTTGATTTATGATTAAATGGTTTAAACACATGGGATTAAATGGTTTAAACACATGGGATGATTTGTGCAGACATCATAAAAGGTCACAATTATAATCCACGTACAGGTCGTTCATTATGGAATAGTCTAATATATTTTATATGATTGGATCTCATTGTTAATTAGATTCTTTGTTGTTGGTTTATTTATCTGCTTGATTTCCTTTCTGATATATCTTTGTTGAAGTTATTGACTCAAGTAGAATCCATCCCACTGAACATCCAAATTTGTAAGAAAATAGCATGAGTGTTTCAAATAAGTTCCTTCAAAACATTACATTACCTGAAGTCACTATGTCGCCTTAGAAACGTAGAAGCCATGCCTTCACTTTTGAACGATGCATCGTCATAAGTAGAAGGTTTCATGATGAAAATATATTCATTATACATACAAATTACTTTCACATTCTGAGTCCAATAAGGTCAAACTTGAGTCGAGTTTGTTTAGTTAAAGTCCGGACAGCTTTTTGATCAAGGCCCGGTCCATTGGGTTGACAAGTTCATGGTTAATGAATATAGAGAATATATATTTTATTTTATATGGAGTATGCAGGCCCGTTGATAATAAACTTTAAAATATTAGCATGTGAGTCGAAAACATATTGTTAACCCTAAAATTGGAAATTTCATCATCCAACGGTAGTGATTAGAAACCCACTGTGAATATGTCCGATTATGATAAAAATATTTAAAGGTGATTCATCTAATTATTTCTACGAATATAATAAAATTTCAAGGACATCCAACGTCTAGATAAAAAGATATTCATGAATCAAACGTTGTATGATTGTTCTAATTAACATTGTTGTGGACACAACTGGAAATATTATGTACTTTGGAATACTTTCCATGGTTAGATCTTTATGAAATTGTTAAAGTGCTTCAAGAAAGGAAATACGTAAAACATACAAAAGATATAGTATAATCCAACGGTTGTAATTCTTACAAATTAAGTTTTATCATGCTGTTATGAATTAGGGTTTTTCTGAACGCAAGCAGTTTCATTAAAATCAGGTTTAAAAGATTGCATCATATTCCGATTTGATTTAAATTTTGATAAAGTATGTATTAACTTCTAGGGTTAAACTTATTAAAATTTCATGAAACTCTAACGGTAAAATCTCTATGTTTGACAATTATATTCGTGGAACCTTAGAAAATACTATGAAAACGAAATTCTTTTGTTAAAAGAAAATACTTGGTCATGCTGCTAAAGCAGTACTGCTCGATCAAACTCGCAAATGTTGGTATCTCAAGCTTGTTTGTCAATTTTAGTTTCCAAAACTATAAGTCTTGAATTCTATTTTACTTATAGCTAAGTCTCAGATTAGGATATAAAGTGTAGTTGTGCATTAGACTTCACGACGTTCATCGATTGAAGACGAAGAACTACTCCGGGGAGCTTGTGGAACTTCATCAACAAAAGGTATTTGGAGACTTGAACTCATCTATAACTCAAAAGTATATCTACTTCATCTCCTATTTGAGACAAAAGTTGTATAGCTATATAGACTTCGATTATACACATTTGATATTTCGAGATGTGTTTAACTCACTTACATATTTATCGAAATATGCGTTGGTAATATTTCGCTTTAACCAATTTCATCTTACATTCTTGACGAAAGTCAAAAGATGATCATGTGAAAAGCGCCTGGTAACATCTTACATGATTTTTGTGAGACAATCATTTGATGTAGACGTGTTTCGTATTGATCTATCGATCACTTGAAAATTGTTTTGAAGCTAATAGTTTGTGTGAGACAGCTATTGTCGCCTTCTAAGAATGTTTCAATGATTGAACTGGGAGTTTAGAACAATTAACCATGATTGGATATAATACAATATGCGTACTTGTATGCTAACTGTTGCAAATAATTCCAAGTCCGGGAACCATAGTATGCATACCCATATGCGTACTAGTTGGTTAGTTGAATGTCCTGGAACTTATTATGCATAACCGTATGCGTATTGGCATAATTTCAAGTCCGAAAATCAACTGAGTTTGGAGGTATGCGTACGGATTTTCATATTGGCGTACCTAAACTAAGTCCGACCACTTAGGTATGCGTACCTGTTCGCATACTTGAGTAGGTTATGTTCTAAAATTGGTTTCTTCATGAACTAATACATTTATGCAATAAGGAATGCAATATTTTGCAAACCGTGGTTATAATGTTCATGAATTGATTCGAGTGAATCAAAATAAATTTTTCTTCAATTGTGTCTTGTATACTTGTATGAGAATATAAACAATTGAACAACTCTATAACTAGTTTCATTTGAGTCATTTGAAATAGGTGTGTTAAGATGAACAGGGTTGATATGAAAGTGTTCATATGGCTAACTTTGGTTAACTATTGTGGAGACAACAAGGTATACACGTTTAGGTACGGTTACTCATATCTAAATGAAGTCACTTTTCATTTGTATGTGACAAGCTAAGTTCGATCTAACGGTTAAAAGATATTATCTTGATTCTAATCAGGTTTTCATCTAACAATAAATATTGAATACATTTTTACCAAGGAAACATTGATTACAAACCCTGATTTGAGGACTATATAAGGGAGAACTCTAGCAACTGGGAAACCTAATCTCCATACCTCATGTGTGATACTAGTTGCGATAAGAGTCGATTTCCTTTCACCTAGGTTTTTCTAAAACCATTATAGGTTCACGACTTGAAAAATTCATTGGGATTATGAATCCAGACCCAATTATTTTCTCTGTAGTTGCATGTTCTGATCTTGTTGTTTTCTATCGTGATTGAGTACTATCTTCTCTAAGATTTGATCGAGATTTAATTTCCGATCGGCAAGATAAAAAGTAGTCACAAACATCTTCGTCTCATAAATGTGATTCAGATATTGATAGAGATGTTGATGAGTAAGTCTCAAAGTATGTTAAGCTATTGGATTCGGTGGAAAATAAGAAGATGGAAACTTCTCATGTCACACCTTTTCTAACTAATCTCTATAGTGCAAACAATAAATTGAGAAGATGTTACGCAGGTGTTTATATTTTGAATCGTTCTAACGAATGGATCCTCAAGGATTCTGAGGAAAAACTACGTATGAAGTCACTTGAATGTGATAATCTTTATCAAAAGTACTTTTCGTTGGAAGAAAAACTTGCAGAATCTGAAGAAAGGATTAACTCTCAACAAATTAGTTTTGATGACAAAGAAAGCGCTTATGTCGCTCGGGAAAAATGCCTTAAGGATGATTTAGCTGCTTCTCTTGATAAAATCATGATGTTGGAAAATGACTTGAAAAAGTTCAACATTAGTTTAAGCAAATTAACCACTATGCTAGGAGCAAGTAAAAATTATCGCGATACACGAGGAATGGGGTATAAAGGAATAGATGCTCCATGTATTAGCAAAGAGGTAAAATTTGTCAAGGCTAGTGATTCTTCTTAACAAAAGGTTTCCACAGATGGCAGAAGTTAAATCCCTTCATCGGCGGTTAAGGTTCGAAAGAGAAAAGTATATCAACCTCAAAAGTCAGCATACATGGATCGAGGTAAGAATATTATGTATGTTTGCCACTATTGCGGAAGTAAAGGTCACCTGAAAGGAGATTTCGTTTCCGTATAAGGAATGAGAAACTTCATGATGTTTTTGTTTGGGCATCACAAGAAGTTGTGAAACCAAGATCATGTGTTAAGACTAACCCCTTAACATTACAGGTTGTAACTGTCAAACCTTTAGGCAAAGGAATCAGTGTTGTTATAAACCTATATTTTCCTATAAATGTCATATGAATCCTTTAATAATCGTAATGGTTATCAAAAGGATAACTTCGTAAAGACAAAGACAAGATCCGATGCTCCCAATTGGAGAAAGACTAACTTACAAAATAATAGTAAATCCAATTCTCTTCCTAGAAATCTAGAAGGGAGTAATGGGAAGAAGGTTCATATTGTTCCTAGACACACTCAGAAGTGGGTACCAAAGAAATCCAATGATGCTTTGAGTGTGGAAAGGAATTATCTCGCAGAAAATTCAATAACTATGAAGAAGGTAGTATCCATGATGTTGGAACTTAAAAGTTTCTTTGGAAAAATGGATTTGAATGTTAAAGGTTCTAAAAGTGATCTCTTTCATGATAATCGAAAAGTGAAACAGAATAAGCCAAAAACTATAAATGGTGAAAATCCATAGTTACGGAAAAGTATGTTTCAGTCACTTGTGGTAAGCAAGACATTGTTCACCTCAACACAACTTAATTGTGTTATAAGTTCATCCTCACGAAGGAATGCCCTGTTAAGTATACGGTGAGGGAAGCACGAGAATTGGGGCGCACGTATTGTGTTAGGTATGATATTGAATATTTGGTAAAGTTGTAGGATTCACGACAGGATCCTTCTCAAAGATATGTCTTTAAACTTGAGAAAGATTTGTGTTTATCATTTGGTTATAGTACTTATAATGATCCATGTACCTTTCATATCGTTCATTTCTACCTAACTTGATTTGTTATTAAGGTTCTTAAATGTCTAGGTTTGAAAATAGTAGTTCGGGATGTTTGGACTTCATGGTACACATACAAGGTATGCATACCATCATTTAAATTCAAAATCCAGGGTTTTTATTTCGCAAACCTGTTTTCATACTGCTTCAGGTCACGAAAATTCGTTTGCAAACCGGTATGCATACTATCATGTAGACGTCAATATTCGTTAAATTTGTTTTGGCCATGACACCTTCGTCCGAGCTCGGAATGACCTCATTATTTTTTCAATCTCTTCCTCTTTGAATTATCTTCAAAATGGTGATGATAATTCCTGAATTTGGATGAGTTAAGGTTGGTGTTTGTACCATCTCTTTTTTTTGAGTATATTGCTCCATTTCGTTGCACTTATTCCACTTCTATTGTACTTGAGCACTTTGATTCTTGGAGTACTTCTCTTCTAAGCTCATTTGTAGCTTTTACAAGAATATTGTTGGTGAATCACAAAGAAGAAATTTCAAGAATGGGCAGTAGTACACGTTACTTTGGAATTCTTAAATGTTCACAATTCTCTTTTGTGAACTTCGGTTCATGGTCGTTAATGACTTTGTATTTTCTTCTTTGTTAAGAAAATATTTTTATACGCCTTTGGTATCCATTCTTGGTGTAAATTCGTGCAAAAACGATTGAGTCTACCTTCTAACAACAAAGATTGATTTTCCAGTATTAATCTTTATTGGTTTTATATATTCCAAAAATTATTATGGGATATGAATGTTTGCGTCCGTGAACTATGATTGTCGTATATATGTCAAAAGTTAAGTCTATTATATGTCTTTATGCAAATATTGATGGAAAATAGATTGAAATTTTGATAATAAATATTAATTCTATGATATAATTTTGCAAATATATTGATGAAAATAGAATGAATCTTTGAATATTCCGCATTATTGATCTTTCCCTGATCCACTTCTCTGTGAAAGTACTGTGCGGCTCCATAAGTTCTCTTATGTGAGCATTTACGATTAAATTAATTATGGGTTCTCTTGTGGTTAATTTAATTGAGTTTTCTGGATACCAATTCATGTTTCATGTAATTTGTTAATGTCCAAAGAAATCCTTATTTTCTTGTAAAAGTAAGGTCTCTCTTGTTGTTCTCTCGGGAATGACATTTTATGGGGGAGAGTTCTTAATTGAACTTTTGCTTACTTTCCAAATCTTTGTGGGGAGTGCGGCTGTGGAATATTGTGGGAGTTTTCTTGTATCTTTATAAACTACTTGATGAATACAATAAGTTTAGACTATGTGAAATCATCGAGACAAAGTTGATATTTTTTCTTTTAGTGATGAAGTATCTCTATGAGAATTTCATTATGTTCCCACTAGTTTTCGAACCTTTGCCAATTTATATTGACAAAAATGGGAAGAATTAATGTGTAGTTCACACTACAAATACATATGGTTTACGGATCATTATGTAAGGGGGAGTGATTTTCATTGTGCGATGAAGTATTAACTAAGGGGAGTGATGCATATCACCATAGTATTGTTGTCAAAGTTGTGATACAATTGGACTTTCATGTTGTGTAATAATATTATGTCAGTGTATAACAATGATTGAGAGCTACTGTTTTCTCATTGTTATAGATATGGATCTTCAACAACTATGATGCTGAGTTGAACATGTTCAGAATCACTGGTGTACTTGGAAGTGATGAAGATTTCGAGTAATGTTGAAGAACCAAGGAAATCAAGCATTTGGATGAGAAGCTACAAAGTTTATTTATTTTGTAATCCATATGTATTGATAGTTTTGTCACTAAAATTGACAAAGGGGGAGACTGTTAGAGCACTACTTGGTAGAACTCGCAAGCGTTTCTATATCAAGCTTGTTTATCAAGTTTAGTTTCCAAAAGTATACGTCTTGATTTCTAGTATACTTATAGCTAAGTATCGGATTAAGATAGATATTAAGTGTAGTTAAGCATTAGACTTCACGGAGTTCATCGATTGAAGACGAAGAACTACTAAGGGGAGCTTGTGGAACTTCATCAACAAAAAAGGTATGTGGAGACTTAAACTCATCTATCACTCAAAATTCTATCTACTATATCTCCTATTTGAGACAAAAGTCGTATAGCTATATAGACTTCGAATATACACATTTGATATTTTGAGATGAGTTTAACTCGCTTACATATTTCTCGAAATATGTATTGGCAAGATTTCGCTTAAACTAATTTCATCTAATATTTTGATGAAAGTCAAAAGATTATCATGTGAAAAGCGCATGGTAATATCTTACATGATTTGTGTGAGACAATCATTTCATGTAGACTCAGAATATTTCGTATTGATCTACCGATCACTTGAAAATTTCTTTAAAGCTAATAGTTTGTGTGAGATAGCTATTGTCGTCTTCTAAGATTGTTTCAATGATTGAATTGGGATTTTAGAACAATTAACCATGATTGGATATAACACAATATGCATACTTGTATGCCAACTATTGCAAATTATTCCAAGTTCGGGAACCATAGTATGCATACCGTATGAATACTGGTTGGTTAGTTGAATGTCCGGGAAATAAGTATGCATACCCGTATGCGTACTAGCGTAATTTCAAGTCCGGAAATCAACTGAGTTTGGAGGTATGCGTACCCGTTTTCATACTGGCAAACCCAAACTAAGTCCGGCCACTTAGGTATGCGTACCCATTCGCATACTTGAGTAGGTTATGTTCTAAAATCGGTTTGTTCATGAAATAATACATTTATATAATAAGGAATGCAATCTTTTGCAAAATGTGGTTATAATGTTCATGAATTGATCCGAGTGAATCAAAATCGATTTTGCTTCAATTGTGTCATGTATACTTGTATGAGAATATAAACAATTAGATAACTCTATAACTAGTTTCATTTGAGTAATTTGAACTAGTTGTGTTAAGATGAACAAGGTTGATATGAAAGTGTTCATATGGATAATTTCGATTAACTATTGTTGACCCAAGAAGGTATACATGTTAAGGTACAATTACTCATATCTAAATGAAGTCACTTTTCATTTGTGTGTATAACAAGTTATGTTCGATCTAACGGTTGAAAGATATTAGCTTGAGTCTAATTAGGTTTTCATCTAACGATAAATATTGAAATGCTTTGTTACCAAGGTAATATTGATTGAAAACCCTGATTTGAAGAATATATAAGGGATAACTCTAGCAAATGGGAAACCTAATCCCCACACCTCCTGTGTGATACTAGTTGCGACTAGAGTCGATTCTCCTTTAACCTAGGTTTTTCTAAAACCATTATAGGTTAACGACTTAAAGACTTCATTGGGATTGTGAAACCAAACCCAACTATTTTTTCTGTAGTTGCATGTTCTAATCTTGCTATTTTCTATCGTGATTGAGTCCTATCTTCTCTAAAATTTTCTTGAGATTTAATCTCCGATAGGCAAGATAAAAAGTAATCACAAACATCTTCTTCTCATCGTTTGTGATTCCATAATATCTTGTTTATCTACCATATGATTAATATTATTGTGAGGTGATTGATATTACTAGGTTGTTCTTCAGGAATGTAATTCCAGTGTATCAATTGGTTCCTGTTCACCTTGATTTATCTAAATGCGGAACAAAACTCATAGGTATTTCTGTGTGACACATATTTATCTATTCAATAGATAGATTTTTCTGTGTGAGACTGATTGATTTATCAAGTATTCGACTTTGGGTCGTAGCAACTCTTAGCTATGGGTGAGATCATCTAAGGGAATCAAGCGCGTAGAGTCCTGCTGGGATTCAGAGGCGTAAGGAACGCGATTGTACCTTAATCAGTGTGAGATTGGTTAGGGCTCAACTACATTCCATTCCGAAGTTAACTTGGAGGAATCTAATGTCTGTAGTGGCTTAATAAAGTGTGGTGTTCAAATTTGGACTAGGCCCCGGGGTTTTTCTGTTTTTGCGGTTTCCTCGTTAACTAAATTTCTGGTGGATGTGTTATTTCTTTTCCGCATTATATTTTCTATATAATTGAAATATCACAGGTTGTGCGTAGTTCAATCAATTAGATAATCCAACCTTTGGTTGTTGATATAAATTGATTGACACTTGAACATTGGTCTTTGGTACCGTTCAAGTTATTTCACATAATAATCAGGTTCGCGGATTTCTATCGGTTTGATTTGCTAATTACATTGTGAAACAGATATACAACTCTTGGATATATTTCCATTGATTGAATTTGACTGTCTAGTTGCTTCTCTTGGAATTATCTTGGAGCTTGTCCATACAGATTACCTAAACGAAATTTTTTGGGTGAGGTTATTAGACCCCGCTTTTTCACATGCATCCATAATATGAAAAATAAAATAAAAAATTGAACCATGGTATTCTTCAAGAAGTAATCCGTCTTCGATTTCAAATGATCAAAAAATATTTTTTTTTGCAAAGTTGATAGATTCGTGCTGATAACGTTTTGTAGTGGAAATGTAAAAAAATGTAAAGAAACAGAGAGAGAAGAGTTTTCTACTAATAGAATTCCACACACATAGTATCATTTATATAGTAAGAAAACGGAAAACCGAAAGACACCTATATGGTCCGTACATACATGGGCCCAAGGCCTTACAACAGGAGGAGCATTTTCGTTTTTTAATAGTAACTAGAGGTGGGAAAAAAATCTGGAACCTCGGATTTCACCACTATCTATCCGCAAAATTACGGGTGAATCCCAATTCGTAAGATCTATGGGCCGGACATAGTTGGATTTTCCAAATCCGGTTTGGTTGCGGTTGGATTTTGAAATCCGCAGATACACTCGCACCGTAGGGCATTATTTTTATTGTGGGATATTGGTGGTCAATATTACTTCAACATTAACCCAAAACAGTTTTTGCAGGTAACTCAAACAGAATTTTCTAATGAAAGGGTGATGTAATTAATCGAAAAGGTATTGGAGGAGGGGATGGTTGTGTTCGATAACATGTGAGGTAAAAGTGTAGTACTGGTGTTTAGGGATTTCTCATAAGCATTAGGTGTTCATCTCACCGGTGATGAAGATATTGTTCATATCTCTCCAAAGAATTCAAACGTAAAATAAACACAACTCTTCATCAATCGATAAACCCACATATATTATTTCTAGAACAGGCCTAATGATCAAGCAGCTATGGATAAACCGATAATTGATTGTGCTTAGTGGCTAACCTCTATCGCTATTTCACCATGGCTGTGGCTTCTTAATCGTTCAAATTTGTTTTATGTACAGACAGTATTAGCTTGGATTGGAAGAAAATAAAAGGTGAAATCACCGACTTGGTTAATAGGCAGTCGATTGAAGGACATATTTATATGGAAGTCATATGGATAGAACTTACTTAGGCAATCTACCATATTACGAAACTATAAAACTGAATTCGTAATCTTTTTCTGTTTATCTTGAATCATTGAGCATATTTGATTGCAATTGTAATACCTCATGTAAGAGATCCATCGGATTTACATCAGGAAACTGAGCAACTTCCTTAAGTAGAGCCAGTATTGTTGGTGCACTGTACCTTGTTAAAACAGAAGCAATATCCTCTTCACTGATCAAATTTCTTCTCTGAGCACCATATCACCCGCAGTTAATCTGCATCCGGCCCGTATCACCCGCTAATCCGCGGATGTCAAAGACGTGGGTGATTGGAACATACACAGTTGGATTTTTCAAATCCGCAACTTTGACGGATTGGATGCGGGTGACCTCTAATTCGCATTCGTCCGTCCATTGCACACCCCTAATAGTAACCATTTCCAACCTTTCTTTCAAATTAAACAATTTCGTTAGTCTTCATTTTATTTATATATAAAAAAAATGGCCATAAAAGGTACTCCCTCCCTTCCGGCCCTCCGGTCGGTCGACCCAATTATTTCCTTAGAACAAAACAACCTATTAGGTAAATTCCCGAAAACTTTCGCAAAACGCCGTAATTTGATGTTCGTTTCACTTGACAACAGTATGTTAAGTGGTGACACTCATTTTAGATTTTTGTCACATGTGAAATTTGTAACCCAAAACAATAATATGTTTTCCGAAGAACCTCCTGATAAGTTGAGTTCGAAATTAGGAATTCTCGACTTGGCAAATAACTCCAGAGGTAGGATAC
Organism: Papaver bracteatum; assembly: GCA_023529315.1. Taxonomy (NCBI): domain Eukaryota; kingdom Viridiplantae; phylum Streptophyta; class Magnoliopsida; order Ranunculales; family Papaveraceae; genus Papaver; species Papaver bracteatum. The sequence continues at coordinate 424,525 of JAJJWX010003394.1, read as the reverse complement.
CAACAAGTTTTGCTTTAAACCCTATCCTTCATATCCTTTCGTTAAGATGTATCAAATTCAATGGGTCAGTTCCTGAAGATATTTTTTGTTTGGAAAATCTTCAATTGTTCGACTTATCACTAAATAATATCTCGGGTCATATTCCTAGAAGAGTAGGGAACTTGATTGGGATGGTAAATAATTATTATTCGTATAAGATTAATTATGCATGTAATATTCAGTTCGTATCCAAAGGGATCATGGTACAACTTAAGTGGTTACATATATATCTTCAGTGCAATAACTGACTTATCGTGCATCTTTCTTGATGGAAACACTCCAAAAGATATAGGCTTAATAAAAGTAGTTTCTTTGCTTTATTTGTCTCATAATCATTTTTCTGGTGATATCCCAGAAAGTATATAGGAAACTTGTCATCCTTAGAGTCTTTAGATTTAAGTTCCAATAAGTTAAGTGACAAAATTCCACAATCTTTGGCAAAAATCGATTCTCCTGAGGTTATAAATTTATGTCACAATACATTGAGTGACAAAATTCCAAGAAGAAATCACTTCGGTACATTCAATTCAAAGGGTTTAACCTTCTTTGGGAATGAGTTAGTGTGTTGCTATCTTACCGGGAAACCTTGTAAGGGTGATCGTGATACTAGTATCATTGATGTGAATCGTACGATTATGAGGATGAAGTCGATCCAGTGGATGCAAAAGAGAAGTTATTATTGTATGATATTTTTGTCTTGGGAGTTGCAGTTGGATTTTGGGGTCTATTTTTTGTTTTTCTTCTAAAAAGAAAGAAATAGTGGAATCCATATTGAAGATTTTTGGACTCTGTTGCAGTTAGAATAAAAAGTTTTATATTCTGAATAATTGATCGTAATGTAATGTAGTGTATTCTTCTTTTTTTGGTTTTAAATTTGAGAATTTGTATTCTTTTTATGATAACTTTGTTGAATTTATATTTGTACTACGGATAATGGCGTTAAGAAGACTTTTTTTACATCTTTGTTGCATAACATATTTTCCACTCTTCCATGCACATTAACAGGCATTATAACCCATTCCATGGAAGAAAAATAATAATTCCATTGGCCATAGACATGGTAAAGTAACTATATTAGTAGTACTTTTAATTTTGAATCTGTTCGGACTTAGATTCCCTAAAAACAAGTAATACAAATAACCACTTGTGAATCCCAACTAAGTTGCCAAGAAACAACCTGTTGTTATATGACTGCTAACAACTAGAATATCATCTCTGAAACTATTCACCTTCGCCCATTCCATTAAATATACTTGTCTGGAGGATAAAATATGATTGATCATGTTTTAGAAATTCTCAAGAAAACATCTGATTGTGTCAATAGATCACCACGAACTGGACTAATAAAAAGTCAAATCTAAAAAATTTCAACAAGATTTTTGAGATTTTTGTGATAATATTATAATTAAGCTACAAACTTTTCCAAATTTTATAAAGCTTAGCATTAAGTAAACTACAATAAAAGAAGATGCAAATATAATGCAACATAATTGAAACAAGAGAATTTTTTTATTGTACGTTCCCTTTTAGATTAAATATTCATGTCGTTTATGAATCTTCGTTTCTTTCTTCACTAATTAAAGTAACAAACCCAGGTTTATACTTGGTCAAGTTTTTTTGGTCCTCTTCAAATAACGGGCCTAGGGCGGTTGATCATCCAGCCATATACCTAAGACGGCCTTGGATGTGACTCATTAGTCATTTAGCTTCGCAAATCTTAAGCATATTTTGAATGTCCTGAATTGTAGGACGTTACATAGCTTATTTATGCGGTAAATCTTGAAGAACTTACTCTGGCTAAACTAGATGGATTATCTATTCTTTGGAGACTATTACAAAAGAGAAGTGCCCACAATTAAAGAAGCTAACATTTTGTGCGAATAGCATGATTCCAAAGACTTTGAAAAGGATCGCGGGAGAATATTATCAGTCTGCTTTTATTTCGTCTAGACATATTTTTGATAATATTATAGTGGCATATCAGATAATTCACTCTTTTAAAAAGTTAAAGGCAAGAACCAAAAGTTTAGGGATAAAAATTGATATGTCCAAGGCTTTCGATAGGGTCTTGGAACTTTTTTCTCTCTATTTTGAAGTATTTTGGGTTTAATAAGGATGTCTGCTTACTTACTAAGCATTGCATTTCCACAACCTCCATTTCAGTACTTTTAAATGGATCTCAAGGGGAGGTTTTTCAGCCTTCTATAGGGTTACGCCAAGCTGACCCTCTTTCTCCTAACTTGTTTGTAATATGCATGAAAACTCTTTTTAGGTTTCTTATTTCTAAGGAAAACAAAAACTTGTTACATGGTATCAAAATAACTCCTAAAAGTGATTATTTTTCTCATATTTTCTCGGCAGATGATTGCATGCTATTTATAAAAGATGATTTAGTAGAATGTTGGAATTTACTAAAAAAAAAAGATATTTTCAGTAAGGCTTCAAGAAAAATCATCAGTTTTGATAAATCTGGAGCTTTCTTCAGTAAGAAAGTAAAACCCAAACATCATAGGATGGTGTCCAAATTACTAAAAATAAATCAAATAAATCTTAGAGACTCATATTTAGGAGCCCCTCTTTTCATGGATAGACCCAAGATAAAAACTTTCAAACCCATTCTTGAAACAATGGAAGCTAAATAATCTAAAGGTTGGAAAGGTATAGTTTTCTCCCAACCTAGCAGATAAGTTCTGAACTAAATAGTTCTGTCAAGTATACCAAATTTTCTAATGGGGTGTTTTGTTCTTCCAAAAGCAAATAAGTAAGAAATTTGATGCAATTCAAAGATACTTCTGGTAGGGGAAAGAATATGGAACAAAATGTTTTTACCCAAAATCTTGGCCAAATCTTTGTAAACCTATTCAGAAAGGGGGTTTATGAATTAGAGATGCACATAAATTTAACTTACCAATGCTAGTAAAAATAGCTTGGAGATTAATTAAGGAACCATATGCCTTATGGGAAAAAATAATGGGGTCTAAATATTTTAAATCAAAATCGCCCCTTAGAACAAAACCTCCGGCCAATTTCTCATGGATTTAGAAATGTATTAGTCAAAGGTTGGAACTAATTCATAAATTTAGTATATGGGAAACATGGGATGAACTGAGCATTAATATGTGGCATGATAAATGGATTCCTAGGCTAACTGATACCTTAGTTACTCTATGCAATTCAACTAATACTCATCTCACTTTGGTTTCGGATTTGATTGACCCTATTTCTAACACATGGAATATTTTTCTTACTATCTCAACTTTCTTGGAAATATAGCATGTAAAATTAAAAATATCTTTCTTTTTTCGGATAATGCCCAAAAAAAAAGATAAACTGTGATAGGCCTTAACCAATTCTAGAGAGTACATAGTAAAAATTTTGTATGATAAATTAAATAAAACTGGAACGTATATTGTTAGTTTATCCTTACCTGAGTATTTTTGGAAGTCATTCCGGAAACTAGATATTTCTCAAATAGTAAATTTATTCTTATGAAAATGTTTACAGAATGCACTTTCTACAAATGCTAATCTTTTTGGAAAGGTAAAAGAAATAGATCATGTGTGTACAATATAAATCAAAAATACTGCGCATCTTTTTCTCCATTGCCCTTATGCTAAGGAAGTTTGGAATTTATCACTTAATCCAATTTCTTTGAATATAAATAATACCAGTAAAATTCTTGACTTATGTAGAAGTTGGTTCAACAACCCTAGACAAGAAATTTCCATAGAACTATAATCCTTATTAATATGTGGTTCATCTGGAAAGAAATATGCAATAGAGTATTTGAAGATAAAGCAAAAACCCCCTTGGGTCTGGCCTAGCTCGAAATTCAGAGACATTTCTCGTTCTAGTCTAAAAGGAAATGTACAACTAATAAGAATAAGAAGGCTATCAAGAAATTTTTAATCCTATTTTGGTGGCTCCAAAAGAAACAACTTAAAAATAAAAGTGGATGAAATGTGGGTCTCATAAATTCTCCGATATAGTTTTACCTTAATTATTAGAATGGATGCAAGGACATTTGTAGGACCTTCAAGAGGTTTAGACCCTCAAGAAGCAGAAACTATAGGAGTTTTCTAGGCACCAATTTAGGCAAAGGAGAAGGAGCTCAAGGATTCATCATCAAAGGTGATTTTGAAAGCCTTTTCATATATCTTCAAGGAAAAAATTCGCATATTTCTTGGCGTAACAAAGCTATTTTGGATGAAGCAAATCAGATAACAATGCAATACACCAACTTTTTGGGATTTCTTTTTGTTCCTAGATTAGGAAATATTGCGGCTGAAACTCTAGATAAATTTTCTAAGACTATAAATTCAGTTTTAGATTGGGAGTTTACCCCTCCAACTCGTATTCAACATCACCTATCAGTAGATAAATCTAATATTAGGAAAGTTGACCAAATTTCCATATTTGATGGCTCTACTCCTCTTGTAATCCTGACTCCTATAGAGGCTTAGTCCGTTAATAAAATATCTTATTCAAAAAAAAAAAAAAAAAAAAAACGAGTATGAATTCACTGATGGTGTAGTAGAAAACTTCTAATACTATTTGGGTGTCTTCCCAAAGAAACACCTTAAAAATAAATGATGATGCAACATAGGTCTTAGAAATTCTCCTATATATAGTTTTACCTTCATTATTAGAAATGATGCAGGGACATTTGCATGGAGGAAGAGAAGGACCTTCAAGAGGTTCAGAGCCTTAGTAAGCAGAAACTATAAATGTTTTGCGGGCAACAATTTGGGCTAAGGAGAAGGAGCTTAAGGATTTCAACATAGAAGGAGATTGTGAAAGCCTTTTCATCCATTCTCAAAGAAATAATGCTAGTTTTTCTTGGAGTAACAAAGATATTTTGGATTAAGCAAATCGGATAGCAAGGAAATGAACCAACTTTTTGGGATTTGTTTTTGTTCCTAGATTGAAAAATATGCATGGCGGTTGATACTCTAGCTAAATTTTCTAAGATTATAAATCCAATTTTAGATTGGGAGTTTACCCCTCCAACTTGTATTCGATATCACCTATCAATAGATGAATCTAATATTAAGAGAGTTGATAAAATCTCCATATTTGATGCCTTTACTCCTTTTATATTTCCGACTCCTTTAGAGTCTTAGTCTGCTAATTCAAAAAAAAAAAAAAAAAAAAAAGCGAGTATGAATGTAGATACCAAAACATTTGCATCTGAAATGTTCGCACCCAAGTTTTTATGCATGAATATATATATATATATATATATATTCTTTTTAAGTCTATTTTTTCTCCCTTTATGTTCAGTCAAAAAGACATTTATACAATTTTTGTTCTAATTGATTTTTTTTTATATATAACTTTTTTTAATTTGATTTTAATTATAATTTATACAAAACTTTTGGTTGGTAGCCTAGCAACAAGCTGGGCTCCAACCCCTCTCTGAATTGCAATGCCTAATCTATAAAAAATAAAACTACCTATGTCGCTACTAGCATCATTGCTCACTAAACAATTACGTAGACGTTTGAAAAAAACAAGAGTATCCTCACCAAGTTCTCCTAAAGTAGAGAAATCCAGAACACCCAAGCCATACCCATGTGTGACACACTTGTTCAAATATTTGGCACGTTTACGAGAAACTGCGCCAGAGATGGCCTTTCCAGGAGCAAAGGAGCGGACACCATCACCAGTAAACGGAGAGACACATGTGACATCCATAAAAACGTCTTTCCCATTTTCCCAGTTAAGAACAAGTATATCAGCATGCTTAAGGTCTGTCCCATCATCCTCCTGGAGACCAAGAGAAACCTCTTTGCGCGCAGGTATATTGGATTTGTAACAAATATCGAAGACAGTATCACGAACAACGTCATGGCAGAATTTATACCCAACATACTTAGCACAATGAAGTGCATGATCACAAAAAAAGGAATACCTAGACGATAACAAAGCACATCCCTAAATTGTCTCGGCCCGAGGCATTGGTTAAGACCACTAATAGGTACTTCCAAAAGATAGTCTTTTGCTCGCTTGACATAGTTGCATTGCCATAAGATGGAGTCTCTTTCAGACAAATGAAATTGGTCTGGGATTTGCTTCTTAACTGCATCAAAATAAACTGTAGTTGCAGGATTTCCCACACTACACCCTTATCAAGAATCTATGAAAACTAAGTCATAATTGTGGATGAACAACAACACTTTTATTAATTAACTTTCAGGAAGATTTAACTTGTTAGTTTAGCCCGTCAACTGTAGTGGTTAGATGCCTAGCATATCTCATTAGAGAGTTTTTGGTTGGGTCAACTAGGACCCCTATCCCTGTGACATGTGACATTAGCGTTTTAGTGATTATCTAGAGTAATGAATATTCCATCTTCCCAGTTCCCGACACGCCTATAGTCTATACACTATGCCACTTCCAACCCAAGGGTTCCCTGGATAGATAAGCACCAAATGAGAGATATATTTTAAGAAATTAGAAGAAAGTAGGTACTTCATTAAGTTTTTCTGAATGTTATATGTTGTTGACTTCTTTCTTGTTTATAAGTTTGGAAAAATTAGTAGTATAAGTAAACCTAATTTACGCTCCCGACTCGCTCCTTGAATTTCATTTTTTGAAAATTTTACGATTCTCGTTTCCAACCCCGTTCCGGCTCCTGGCTACTGAGGGTTGACCACCTATTTGAGGAAAATCTAAACTTGATTAACCCCAGAGGATGTGAATGTCATGGGTCACATGGATGGGTTTTAGAGTCCATTCAAAATCTTTGTAATACCATGATTTTGTAGGGTTGATAATGAATGATGGCATATTGTTTTTAAACAAATGGATAATAGTTTTTCGCATTAGGACTTGTTAGTTTAGCCCAAACTGTGTGAAATTAGATGCCTAGATATCTTATTAGAGAAAGTTTTTGGATGACTGACTTGAATTTCATTTTTTGAAAATTTTAGATTCTTGTTTCCGACCCGTTCCTGCAGTTTGCATGCACCAAGACTTTGATGCCCTCTCTATTATTTGCTAGAGCTTAGTTCGAGTTTGCTTAATGTGTGTTTGCTAACATCACACAAAGTATACAGGCATTATACCACTAACCATTCACACGTTAAACAAAACTCGAAAGAAAATCTTAAGACGTAACATGCGACACTAATCCAGAATATAAATTTAATCTTCAATATTCTCCAATCATGTGATGATCCATGTGTTGATAATATTGTTTTTCTTTTGTCACTGAGACTATTTGCTAGGTTAACATCTTTATCTATAAACCTTGGTTTCATTTTCTATAAACCTTAGTATTTGAGGTTTTTCTCTAGATTCTATGTGCTGATAACTGATGGCCAGTTTTTTTCGAAAGGGTGAAGAGATTGCCGCACTTATTGGTACAGTTACTGATGAACCTGCAACTGCTCTGAGGTTTGCAGAGACAGCAAGAGCTCGAAGTGAGAAAGCTGGTGGTGAATGTTTGACATTTGATCAACTTGCTCTCAGGGCATCACTTGGACAAATGCAGTATGTATTCTTATCATATTTGTTCTGCTTTCTTTTGTGTGGGTAAATATCAAATAATATCGCGTTCTGAGAGCTGTTGTTTTCTTTTCATCATCAGGTTCTTTTGAGAGGAATTTAATCTCAGTTTGTTATCTTTTATATTCTTCCAGTCTTTAGAGCTGTGTTAATTATATTTTGAAGTGTTCTGGTAAAAGTTCAAATGGCTCGTTCTTTGAAATCAAAGCTCATCCTGCCTTGTACTCATATTTGCTTAGTTGCAATTGGATTAAAACTTGATCACATATATTCTACTGTAAATACATTCTAATGTTTATGTGGCTGAATTCTCATGGCCTTGTAGTATCCCGAGGAAATTCGAGCAAACTGTCATAAAAATTTGATTTAAAAATCTAGTTCCTTGGTTTGATATAACTAAGCAAACTCATGAAGGTTTGAACCAAAGTAAGCAGTGACGCCGTGACGGATTTGGTTTGAACCTAAATCCAATAAAAATCGTTGAGAAAAAATCAAATAGCCCAGGTGACTGATTTGGTTTAGCACATCACTTAATTAATAACTAAGAGAATGGAAATGCTACGACGTGTTTTCTTCTTGCTTGTAGACTGATACTACGAATCCTCACAATTGTTTGTCTTTTTTGCTTATGATGTACATCCAACTACTCCTTAAACTTTACTCCGCCGCACCACCACCGGATAATCCCAAATCTCCACTGAACCACACCGGATAATCGCAAAACTTAGTTTATGAAATTCGACGGAGGTCGCTTAATGTGCGGGTAAAAACAACACAAGCATTGGGGAAAATATGACGATAATCGAAAATTATAATCAAATAATCAATCAAAATCAAGATAACAAACTAATTTTTGTATTTGAGAAACTGAATTTTCCCATTCATACCCCACAACATTACAAGACTTCCAACAACTTTGAGTATACTTCCTTGACAAACTAATAACCATAACATCACAAAATGCCCAAAGTTCCAAACTCTAAATTCAACCTTAAAAAAATCTCAAATCCATGACCAAACCACTGATGCGTTTCACTCCACCTCCTTTCTAATACCTTTGAGTATTATCTCTCGGCATTTTTCCTCCTTTGCATAGTTTCTTTCTTATTTTTTTCTCTTCCTGACATTTTCCAATCCAAATATGTCATTGTTGTTTCTTTCTTTCTTTTGGTTTGGTTTGCCTCTGCTTAAGCATACTTCAAAAAGAAAAAAAAAAAAAAAGCCCTAACTGGACATTCCCACGAAAAAAAAAGAGACTTCCTTTTCATGTTTTATGTCTTATATACTACAGACCTTTGAAGATAAGGATTAGGCTTGAGTACCTCTTTATAATCATCTAGAATTAAGATTTCGGTGAACTGAAAAAGATTAGGAGCAAGACTGCAAGAGTCACATCTACCGGTGGGCATTGTTACCTTTTGTGCATTTTTTTGGGTTAATGTTTTATAGGTGTGACGTGGCTCAGAGTGTGTCTAACACTTTTTCAAAAAGATCAAAATATTCGGCCCTGACAGACTTTTCGGTCGTGTTCACCATACAAAGTCAGAGACTCGGGTATGTTGTGGCATGTTGTAAGTCACGGGTGGTGTCTATGGAGTGCATTTCTAGAAAAAAAAAATTGGAGTGTGTTCACCCGTGTCTAACACTTTTCGGAGTGTGTCTAAGACACGGGTGGTGCTGTGGCATGTTGTAAGTCGGTGTTCACCATACAAAGTCAGAGACTCAGTATCTTATTAAGGGTGTCAATGGAGTGCATTTCTAGAAAAAATAAATTCTACAAGCGTATTTTTTAAGCACTCTTAGAATAGTAATAAGAAGAAATCCTTTCTTTTCTTGGTGAAATGTCTCTAACTCCTTATCTTAGAATAGTAGACACCAAATGAGGAGTAATTGAATGAATGATTATATCATAATGGAGGCAACTTATTGGGAACAACGAATGAAGCAAATCTAGATGAAATCTGGAGATAAAAACACAAAACAATTTCATCTTTCAGTTCAACAAAGAAGAAAGAAAAATCAAATTTCTTACATCCAATCCAGTACCCAACAATGGATTACTAACCCAGTGGAAATTGCGGAGGAATTATGTTCTTTCTTCACAAAATTGTTTCAAGAGGATATGAATATTCAACTTCCAACAAATCTGCAAGATTCTTCTTATTCTCTTAATACAGCAGAAAATATTTCTATCTTTGCAGTACCCTCTGGTGATGAATTGTGGAAAGTGGTGAAAAATATGAACTCTCTTGGTTCACCAGGACCCGATGGTTTTCCTGTCTTATTCTACACGAAGTGTTGGACAATAGTTGGTGAAAACGTTACTCAATACATTCAACAGATCTTTATCACAGGCGAAATCCCAAGTAAGTTAAATAATACTCATATAAGTTTAATCCCTAAGGTAAAAAATCCAGTCACAGCTATGGAATTTAGACCTATTGCTCTCTGTAATGTTCTATACAAGTTTGTGGACAAAATCTTGGCTAATAGACTAAGTCCATTTATGGGTATGTTTATCTCCTGGTCACAAAACGCTTTTGTTAAAGGTAGACAAATAGCTGATAATGTTGTTATTGCGAAGGAATTATTTCATTCTATGCATAAATCTAAATCTAAAGAAGGTTATTATGCATTGAAATTGGATATGTCAAAGGCGTATGATCGGGTTTCATGGTCTTTTTTGAGCTTTACGCTTCATCAGATGGGTATTCATGATTTATCTCACAAGTTGATTATGAATTGCGTTACTTCTTATTCTTTCTCAATTCTCTTAAATGGTGCTCCTTATGGAAATTTCAAGAGTGGAAGAGGTCTTCGTCAAGGTTGTCCATTATCGCCTTCATTATTTATCATATGCTCTCAAGGATTGTCCCTTCTAATGGAAAAATATGAAGCTTTGAATTTATACTGTGGTTACAGGGTGAATACTCTTGGACCAACAATTAGTCACTTAATGTTTGCTGACGACTTATTCTTCTTTGGTAAGAATTCAGAGCATAATGTGAATCAGTTGAAACAAATCTTAGATTCTTATTCGGCTTTATCGGGTCAAATCATCAACTTTTCGAAGTCTTCAATACATTTTAGTAAGGGATGTTGTCCTTACAACAAATGGAGGTCTTTACAGATGTTGGGTGTTAGAGAAATGGAAAAAGATGAAAAGTATTTGGGAACCTATCCGTTGAAATCAGATTGCAGTATTGATACTTTCGAACCTCTTCACTCAAAGTTTCATTTAAAACTGGCAGGCTGGAGAAATTTCTTTGTTAATCTTGCTGGGAGAACTGAATTATTAAAAATTGTTTTGTCTACAATTCCTAATTACACTATTGGTACGTGTATTTTGCCTAAAACTGTGAGTAATGATTAATCTCGTACTCAGAGAGCATTCTGGTGGGGCCATGATTCAAATTCTAGGAAAGCACATTTTTTCAAATGGGACAAGGCTCTAAGAGCTAAGGAAGACGGTGGTTTAGGTATTAGAGATATGGAAATGGTGAACATATCTTTGGTGACAAAACTGGTTTGGAGGTTTTTAACAAACTCAAATACGACTTGGGTACAGTTGTATTCTACAAAATATTTAAAAGGTATTTCTTTTTGGGATTATCAACCAAAACCAGGGGATTCTAATACTTGGAAAGATATGCTTTCTGTAAGAGAATATTTTGTGAATAATTGTTGCTGGTTTATAGGATCGGGTAATTCTATTCACATATGGAATGATCCTTGGATTCCAGGAATACCGGGCTTTAGACCAACAAAACTGCAACAATCAAATATACATGTTTCCTTTGTCTCAGACCTCTTTTTTCAGGGAGAAAAAACTTGGAATATAGATTTGCTGCAACAACTATTTCCACAGAATCAGGTCGAAGCTATTATGGATATTTATATTCCATTAGAGGAAGAAGTTGCTGATAAGTTTGTCTGGCTGAAAACTCCCTCAGGTGCTTTTACTTCGAAATCAGTCTACAAGTTATTGGCAGATAACAGGGCTTCTACCTCTTCTGAATCAGAATTTCCATGGAAACGTTTTTGGAAAAAGATCAAAATTCAACCCAAAATACATATTTTTATGTGGAAGGTTTTACATAATGGCTTGGAAGTATATCATAATTTAGGTAAGTTCGGCAACCAAATACCGAAAATTTGCCCAATTTGTCATGTGGAGGAGGAAACTGTTTTCCATCTGTTCTTCAAGTGCCAGTTTTCTCTTGCAGTGTACCAGGAGAGTCCAATAGAGATTGAAATATTTAATGGATTAAAATCAAGTCAGATGATCCAACACTGGATTTTACACCCAGATCAAGGTATCATGTTGAACTTAGCGTCTTGTATCATGTGGAATATTTGGAAATCAAGAAACGATCTTATCTTCAACAATATCCAGGTCTCGGTTACTCATTGTATTCAAAGATCATTACAAGACTTCAAGATGTTTGATTTGAATCATGCACTCAACTACTGCTCAAATATTGTGGTGAACCAAACCAACACATCTGTTTGGGAACCTCCTCCTAGTTCTGTAATTAAAGTGAACGTGGATGTTGCCTTTAATAATGGCAATGCTGCAGCTGCTGCAGTAGCTATAGATTCCTTTGGACGTCATCTGGGAAGTGCTTCCATCTGTTTTAATAGTTTTTCTTCAACAGTTACAGAAGCAAAGGCTTATGGTCTCGGTTTACAACTAGCTGGCAGACTTCAAGTTACAAGAATTATAGTGGAGGGAGATGCAACAGAAATCCCTAAGGCCATAACGGGGAACACAAATGAGATACCATGGAGTATTCGATCTACAATTCTATCTATCAGAGATCACGTCAAGAACTTTAGTGAAGTAAAATTCACAGCAGTTTCTAGAGACGTTAATTCTATTGCACATGATTTAGTTCAATATGCAATTTCAAATAATGTAAACAGATGGTGGGTTCATGATGAACCACCTAATTGTATTATGCAACGCCTCATCTTGAATGAGGATTAATATCAATGAAAATCTGTTTCCTTCAAAAAAAAAAGATGAGGAGTAATTAAGTAAAGTATAAAAATTGGCCTTTGCGGGTTTTGGACTCGCGTCATTGATATATCATTATTAGGGAAATTTGGTCAATTGCCAAAATAGGTTTAAAACATGATTATAATGGACGAGTAAAAGTTTAGCCCACCCAAGCTTTAATTCCTGGTTACGTCGCTGAAAATAAGAAACACAACAAAGTTAAGCACATCTCCAAGCTTCTTAAACGGGCTAGGTTTGGTATAGTTGTTAAGATCATCCTTGACACTTCGCATCAGACTACGATGACTTCTCAGCTGAGGGATATCATCCAATCGCTCGAAGAATGGCAAAACCTCTTCATCAGGGTGCACAAGAATGATTCCATCAGCTATCAACACTTTTAAGTGACCTAGTTTGAATTTGCACAATTTTTTAGGTAAGCAAGGAAAATAGTAATTTTAAGAATTTTTTATAATTATGCCCCTTATGGATAATAATTAGTGAAATTTAGAAATGATTTATCTCTCAAACTACTCCACGGATGTTCGCAAACTTCATATCATTGAAAAGCATTTTAAAACACCTACGTAAGGAATATAAACATGTCTACCAAATTATGCATATTTCTTATATTTTTTATAATTAACTAAAAGAATAATTTTAGAATTATCTCCTTGTATAGTGATATAGGTCACTTATTAGTGAGACAAAATCTAAAATCAAATAGGTTATTTAATAGTGGGACGGAGGGAGTATTATATTTTAAAGTGTTATTGTGTTATTTGGCTATAGAAAAATAGGCCAAAATTTCAGAAAAAATAAAATTGTAGCGGCGTTGCAACCGCTTAAAAAACTAACTCCGTTTCACTTTAATCGGTTGATCTAACGAAGAAGACTAGTCAAGTGGACGAAAATTCCAAGTCTAACAAGTCTAGCAATGGGTCCCTTGTACGCATGATGGGAACTTGAAGATCGAAGTGAGTCGCTAAAATGTTATCACATACCATTCAGCGTTTGCTAATTACTTGACTTGGATAATGACTGCTGCTATCAAGTACTAATTGCATGCTTATTATAACAAGAAGAGAGACGAGACAAGCCAAGAAAAATATGATCCACAAGAAGTTCAACATCCAAAGAATTTGGCGATGACCAATATGCATGGATGACATTAATCGCGTTTACTTCTTACTTGACTTGGACCTGCGGCATTTACATACACTGACAATTAGACACTGTCTTTCCAGTGGAAAATAATTCACTAAACATGAAAACAACTTCTGTAAAAACGAATTTGCGTAGTTGGGACGTCACCTCGTTTGAGCGTGGTTAGAGGTTCGAATTTCTCGAGTTGTGTATTTGAAAAAGAAGAGCGTATAAAGACACTTGTAACTATTCTTTTGACCCATGCACAATTTACACTTCATGAATAATTATAGTCTCAAACAATGTATATAAGTACATACCTATTAGTACAAGTTGAGTAAAACACCTACGACATCTAAAAACCCGTAAGTTCATCTTAGATAAAATAAGGAGAATGGAGAAGCTTCATGAAGTATCGATGAAAGGTGATGTTAAGTCTCTTAGGAAAATCTTTAATCAGGATCGTCGCCTTCGTCTTGATGATGCAGGACTAACTAGTTTCTTTAGAACTCCTTTACACATAGCAGCTATGCTTGGTCATATCAAATTTGCGAAAGCAGTTTTGGATATGAACAAAAATCTCACAATAGTAAGAGACTCCCAAGGACTTGCTCCTCTTCACCTGGCTTCAGCAGCTGGAGAAACTGAGATGGTGAAGCTGTTGGTAAAGGAAAACATGGATGCTTGCACAATTCAAGATCAAGATGGAAGAACACCTATGCATCTAGCGGCAATGAAAGACGAGGTTAGCATCCTGAAAGTACTAATCGAAGCAAGACCGGAAGCTGTTCACTTAAGGACTGATCGAAATGAGACAGTACTGCACTATTGTGTTACAAATAGCAGTTTCGAGGCGCTAAAGTTTTTGGTTGAATACCAGATAGGTGAGCAACCATTCTTTTTTCCTCGATTAGGTGCACAACCTACGGACAGGAATGTTATGTCTGTCAACTCTAGGGACGATGGCGGCAACACAATCTTGCACGTTGCTGCAGAAACGAGGAACATGGAGGTATATAGATACATTATCATAAGTATAACTGATCCATTTAGCATTCATGTTCAGAAATTTATCTGACATTAATAATTATTACTTCATTTTTGCAGATTATGAAATACTTGGTAGGAAATAAACATATAAAAGTTGAGATAAATGCCTTGAACAATAACAGCGATAAAGCCTTAGATATGTTATCGCAAACTGAAAGGAATCATCTCGAATTTGGGGTGTCAGGTAGCCATGGAAGCGCTGAGGTAAAGCAGAAAAAGACAGAACTGTCAGTAAAAGATAATCGTGAATGGCTAAAAGAGAGAGTGAATGCGCTTATGGTAGTAGCAACATTGATAGCAGGAATTGCTTTTCAAGGTGCTATGAATCCACCAGGGGGTGTTTGGCAAGAGGACTATAAGGTTGAATTTGGTACTGACCCTATGACCTTTGCTTATTATCTTGGTGCCATCTATAATTACTCTGGTTTCAGTCTCAAAATATATAATCAATTATATAATGAAACTACTATTAAAGAACACATTTTTCTGAATCATGTTATTAATGAGTTATCAAGCGGAAATGTTCCATATTCCGGTGATGTGATGCTGAAACCGTCAAAAAAGGACGAGAGTGAGTATATTTCGAGTTACAATTATTACGGTGGGTCATCTCTCTACCTGATGCATTACGCTGGAACCCCTATATTAGCTAGTAAGTACCCAAGTCACTACATGACTTACATGAATAGCAACATAGTTGCTTTTCTAATATCTTTGTCCATAATCGTCGTGGTCATCTGTGGGTTTGTGAATGATACCAGCCGTACTCAAGTTCGACTTCTAGCTCTCTTGATGTGTATTTCCATCGGATGTATTATCACTGGTTATTTAACTGTCCTCTTTGACTTGAGGCCGGCTTTCTTTAAATATTATCATGCTGGTACTACAATTATGATATACTTTGCCGTCTGGTGCGTCTTCGCAATCATCTTTTTCCTGTGGACTTTGATACGTAACATATTTACTGCACTAAGGAAGCGCCCAATTGGAGTTATTCAATTCCTTAAGCTGGTTTTCAATGCAGATGCAAGAGATGTACTGAAAGGGATTACATTTGTTTTTGTTTTATTTATAATTTTATTCTCGATAAACTTATAATGAGACGTTTAGAAAAGGTCATTGTAAACCAGCTCGGTTAGCTGGTAAGGGGTCGGATTTCGAGTGATGAAATCAAAATTTAAGTCATGTTTAGTGATATTATTTGTCTTCCAATGTAAGAGTTGTTCTTAATAATCTTCAGTTATAAATATTATGTTGGGATCTTGCAACAATGAACAACACGTTAGATGTATCAAAAATAATACGTAAAGAACTAATACGAAACAACTCTACCGAAATAACTTGACGAGGGAAGAATCACAGGTTCAACAAGTTGTCCTTAACACATTAGTTCGCGGGTATACTCGAGTTGAGTAATGCTAAACCCCTCACTGCGAAGATGTGTCCAGGATAAGACTTCCCGATATAGCTTGAGTTAGAACAACGCAAGTTACCCTCTCTTCTAACTTAGCAACATGGATGGAAGTAAAACGTATGGAGAAACCCTAGAGCGAAAGAAGATTTTTTTTTGTGTATAAAAAACAGAATTTCGTGTTGTATTTAAAGGAGAAGATACTTGCAAATCAAGTTAGGTTTTGGTTTTCTTCAAAAACTAGTAAAAGGAATTTACTCATAAATAAAACTCCGAGTAGAAGAGGAACTTGGTGCATGATATACGCCCATATCGCATGGGTCAAAATATGTATTTTTGAACACACGCTCCACCCACATTTTACAATACATACATAAGAGTATGATTATATAGTGAAGCTCCTCTTTAGTTTTCCACAATGTGGGACTAAAGGTTCCACTTCATTCACCCAAAAAATGAGTGAGTATCCTTAGACCCTTAGGTCATTAGATCAAACCACACCAAGACCATAAAACCTTTTAATTAAAACTCATTTTCTCCGGCATATTATACACTCAAAACAGGTGATCTCGAGCATTGTTTGTACTAACTAAGGATGACATCAAATAAGTAGTTTGAGTCATATTCTCCCTTCTCTTGTGGTTCTTGAAGGAAAACCATAATCTTTCTTACTTTTTCGCTCTTTCTTGCTTCTCCACGCTATAGCCTTCATTTTCGCCTCAGCTATATCCACCTCCCGTTTCAACCGCTTCCTCAACTTCTTCAGCTCACCGTTCACGGTCTGGAGGATCATAGTCTCTTTCCTTGACAAAACCGCAAGAAGTTTCTCGATTATGAAACTGCTTGTTATACGTAACATTGAGGGACAATAAAGGTGTGGGATTCAAAAAAGAAGGAATATATCACAATACAGTATTCAAAAAACATCAAGCTGATTGTTGGACTTGATTTAACTATATATACAAAGCTAAAGAACACTTCTTGGTGAAAGATGGAAAGCTCGCCTTTCTTTTTGAAGCTACACCCTACAAAAGCAAGAACCTAACAGATTTAAAATGGTTTCATTACAGTTTAAAATGACTTCGAAAAAAATTGAGTAAAAATCTCATATATGCATTTCACTAGAGCCAGTCCCATCACATGTCATTCTAACTACGTGTATATATTTGGAGTTTTTACATACCTTCTGCTCTTTCCTGGTTGAGAGAATTTCATGGTTGGATATAGGTCTTCTGTAATCAATACTTATCTGGCAATCAAGAGCAGCCTGCAAGTAAGGTTGCATATAAAGTAAGTTCGTGTTAATCAAATTAATGCTAACTAAATAACTAGCAAAGCATTTGAGAACAACTTTTCAGACATGAACTCTAGAGTGGAGATTAAACCTTAATCTTCGGCAACATAATGCGCCAAAGGTGTACATAACTAGGCTGGCAGTAACACGTTTGTTTTTCTTTGAGGAGTTCTTATTCGAGGGGAGAAGATTAGCAATTATCTTGTTTGTACCCAAAAATACTTTTGGGCATGAAACACAAATAATGGATAATTTTTGGTGTGTTTTGGATTCGGGGTTAGGAGATGATTCAAGAACAAACAAAAGAGATTGACACAGATTTTACGTGGTTCGGCATAGTTGCCTACGTCCACGGGTGAATTCCCTTGGGGAGTATTTTATTCATGTGTTTGTGTTACATTCTTTTTCTCCCCTATTTCCTACCCCCTCTGACTGATTTATGCTCTCCCTATTTATACAATGAAAAATATAATTCCAATCTCAACATAAATTGCATTAACTGCCCATTTATGCTCCTATAATGAATTCTGGATGTAACTGTTGTCTTTATGCCTCCCTCGTGAATTATGTATGAAACTGCTCATTTATGTCTTCACCATAATTTCTGTATGAAACCTGTCCATTTATGGTCCTATGATAAATTCGCATGAAACTGCACGATTAATGGTCGACGGGATTGGTGGTGACTGGCTGGCGGGATGGTGGATCTTGGATGGCAGAGTAGGTGGATCTTGGCTGGCAGACATAATGGGTTGGTGATTGCATAGTTAGGTGGTATCGGATGGACTAGTTGCGACATAATTTGGTTTCTTTGGCGATATGAGTGGAGACTGGTCGGCATGGCGAATGAGTTTTTGGCTGGGAATTGGTTAGCGTGTGTTGCTTGCCACGAGACTGAAAATTAGCTAGGGTGTGGTGACTTTGATAGTTGACCAACGGTTGACTTTGACCATTGACTGTCCGTTGACTTTGACCATTGATCTTGACCGGATGTTGACCGACTTTGACTATTGACTGATTCTGACCGTTGACCGGTCCGTGTAGACTGGAGGGATGCCTTGGTTGACTGGGTAGCGGGCTTGGATGAGGACCAAAAGATGACTCAAGTACCAATTTGGCCCATTAAGAGGTATTTTTACTTATGGTACAAACATCGCCCCCTCTTAACCTCCAACTTGTTGGGGGTTAAGAAAATTCCATTTTCCTTAGTTAATGATAAAATTCTCTCCCAAGTGCGGATTGTTGATATTGAGGTGACTGGCGAACTTCCCTTGAGTTTGCGGAAATCACAATCAAGACGCCCCCAAGCGAGGCTATTGTGACTGGGGAATCGACATGAAATAGATGAGCATGAACCACTGTTGTATGCAAAATCAAGACTGATGGCTGGGATATTCTGTAACAAAAGCGTGACGCTTGAGTGGAGTGGTGTTGCGAGTGAGAGATAACAGTATTGAGTGAAGCTAGTCTACAACAGTCGTTATCAGCTGGATTGCGGAATCAACGAGCATCAGCTGCGGTCAGCTAGAATGTAGCAGCAACGAACGAAATTCCGCCGCAGCAGCTGCGTTCAGCTGGACTGCCGAAAACGCGAGCAAGGCTGGACTGCATCAGCCACGATCAGCTAGAATGCAGCAGCAACGAACAAAGTTCCGCTGCAGCATCTACGTTCAGCTGGACTGCCGGAACTGCGAGCAAAGCTGGACTGCATCAGCTGCGATCAGCTGGAATGCAGTAGCAACGAACAAAGTTCCTCCGCAGCCCGAGCTGCGTTCAGGATCCGGACTGCCGGAACTGCGAGCAAGGCTGACAGTATCCGCATCAGTGCGATCAGCTGGAATGCGGCGACAACGAACAAAGTTCCGCCGCAGCAAGGTGATGCGTTGGTGGACTGCCGGAATCGATGAGCCAAGCAAGGCTGGATGCATCAGCTGCGATCAGCTGAACGCAACAAGATCGAACAAAGTTCCGCCGCAGCAGCTGCGTTCAGCTGGACTGTCGGAACTGCGAACAAGGCTGGACTGCATCAGCTGCGATTAGATGGAATGCAGCAGCATCGAACAAGGTTCCTCTGCAGCAGCTGCGTTCAGCTGGACTGCAGGAACTGCTGGCATAGCTAGAATGTATCAGTTGTGATTAGATGGACTGCAGCAGCAACGATTAGCTAGACTACGGCAGCAACAATTAGTTGGAATGCAGCAGCAATAGTTAGCTGGACTGCGGCAGCTGCTGAAGGACTGGACTTAAAAAGTACGATAAACATAGGTGTAAAAGCTATAAATAGAACTAGACAACACCAGTTGCGTCCAACTGAGTGCCACCAGACTGCATCAGTTGCGTCCAACTGAGTACAGAATTTGCAGGCAACTGGACTGCATCGATTGCGTCCAACCGAGTTCAGCAGTTGCTTTTGAACTGGAGTATAATAATCCAATTAATATAACTATGGCAGTTTAACATTACTGAAAAAATACTGAGCGTAAAAATATTATGGTGTATGCTCGCCCCCTCTTAATCCTGCAATTTTTTGGAGGATTAAGAAGTTCGGGCTACCTGAAGTTCCGATTTTCGGAAGCTGAACTCCGCATTACATTTAGGTGCTATGTAACTTGCCCCTAATCGTATAGGGTGTTTACGCAGCCTGCCCCAAAGGAGTCATTCAAAACCATGAGGTGTCACATATCTCGCCTCCAAGTGATAGTCAGTCACGTTGAAGTGATATGCAACTCGCCCCAAGTAGATAGTGATTGCCATGCTGCTCAATGCTCGCGCAAGGGTGCGCTGCCTTGCTGCATTTTGCTCGCGCATGGAATTTTGAAGATGCATGTTACCTGGAATTCGCGCGGGGGGCCAATCCCACTATTCCAGATTTGCACAGAATTGAGATGTGTGCATCTCCTAGTTGAGAAAATGCTTGCCACATTAAAGGTGTCTTATTGAACATGAATATATGAAAAAAAAAAAGAAAAATATGTAAATTATATACTTACCATATACTTACCCAATTGAAAATGTTACTACGACTTCGTTTACGAAGTGATTAGGATGCCCACTGGCTATGTCGATGTTTTCCAGCGACGTTGATTAGTATGGTTTCCTTACGTCTCGTCTTGACTTTGTAAATTGATTTGTCTGCGGGACAGGGATGCACCAGTCAAATCCAGACTGGATTGAAAATAGTTTCCATAGAACTGTGTTTCAGCAACTGCGATTAGCTTTACAGTAAAAGTTATGCATAAAACTGGACTGAAGCAGTGGTGAGGAAAACTGTATTGAAACAGTGTTGGGCAAATTCAGACTACGGCAGTTCGATCAACTGGAGTGTAGGAATTAAAATGGACTGTGGCAGTTCGATCAACATGCCAGCAGCTA
Organism: Papaver bracteatum; assembly: GCA_023529315.1. NCBI lineage: Eukaryota > Viridiplantae > Streptophyta > Magnoliopsida > Ranunculales > Papaveraceae > Papaver > Papaver bracteatum. Next base: position 403,699 of record JAJJWX010003394.1, on the reverse strand, counting down.
TTGCTATGAAACTGGATTACAGCAGTTCGATCAACTGTCTATAATATTTATGTGGAAAAGGACTGCAGCAGTTCGATCAACTGGACTGCAGTATTTTCGGTGGTGATTGAATGTGACCGTTTTATAGCAACGATAATGATTAAAACTGGTCGGTTAGCCCCATGCTTCAAACATGTTGTTGGACCCGAAAAATATTATATTGTAATTGTAAAATTTCAACTTCACTTTGTAGGATATTGAGAGGCGACTCCAACGAGCCAAAAATCACCCAATTTGGACTTGGGACGAAGAAGACATCAACGAAACAAATTTTCAGGCCAAGCTCACGTGGGGTGTACATATCGGCAATGCAAGGGAGATGGGGCTGAATCATCCGATGGCTAAACGAATTAATCTCCAAATAATCATTCGAATCGCCAACTAATCGTTCGAAGTGCTTGTTAATCGTCTGAATCGCCAAAACATCGTTCGAATCACCAAAACATCGTTCGAATCGCCTATTAATCGTTCGAATTGCCAAACAATCGCCGGAACAGCTCGCCGAGTAATCTCCAAAATATCTCCGCCGGCTTTGGCCGCTGGGCTTTGCCGCCGGCATCTCATTCACTGCCGTATCTCGATCATTGCCGGACTGATGTGTATCCACGGTCAGGATACACGTTTCATCGAAGTTTTGATGTAGCTTGAAGCACTAAAGTTTTCTTGAAATCTAGTTTTGATGTATCTCGGATCATCTAAGTTTGATGAACCCGTCTGATCAACGGTTAGAATTCGAAGAACATCGAACATTGATATAATCTTGCGCATCGAAGCTTTTCTTGTATAACTGATGGAAGTGGGTGTACAACACCTTTGTTTAGGTGGGTGAACTGAACGTTTTAAAGTGGGTGAGGGTTATTAACTTGGGTGAACAACTTTTGACGTGGGTGAACGGATCGGGCTAGTTGAGCCGCCGGGTGTTGCCGCCGGCTTTCTCTGTTTTTTTTTTTTTTTTTTTTTTTTAAATGAAAATTTTCGTAACAGTTTTCTGTATAGTGATATTTGCCTCCGGAACCTTTAGTGACATATTTTCTGAACTGTTGCCTTTTCATCCTTGCAACGGCCTTTGTAACGGTTTCAGAAACTGTTGTCCTATCCTCTTGAACCGTTGTTGTTTCTTATGGACCTTCCACCATGGTTTTTCCGCATCTTTGCGGACTTTTATGACATGCTTTTCCGGAGGTTTTTCTCTTGGGTATTCAAGCACCCTGAGATGCAGAAAACTTGACAACCTTGCGATAATTACAGTTGTGATTTTGACATACAACAAACTCGAACAGCTGGGTAATGCGTTATTTGAGAAGAAAATTTTTCCGACTCGGACATGTTGCGGATCGAACATCCTGACAACAATTTTGATGATTTTCGTAGCAAGTCGGTTTTGATGGCTTCCGATCAAGATCTTGGATCGCAGCAGATGGCGATCAATCGATCGCAGTAACGGTAATTCACTAGTCTGCAGTAGTTGCGATCATCTGGACTGTAGTGACTGGAAATAAAACTGGATCTACAAATCTGGATTGCAGCAGTTGAAATTCAAACTGGACCCATCCATGATGCGGATCGAACATCCAGCAATAGTTTTGATGGTATTTCACTACACCCCTTTCCGCGGATTTCGTAGTGATGCGATTTTCAATAGTATCCGTAGGTGATAGCTTCAGCAGATCTGAAACGGCGAATCTTGATTGCAGCAGTTGCGATCAACTGGACTGCAGTATGTGCAATTATATGGTTAACAGCAGCTGCGATCAGCTGGACTGCGACCATTATGATCAAGTTGGGTTGCAGCAGCTTCGACCAGCTGGACAGCAATAGTGATTTTTCACGACGTTCAAATAGCTTTTTCATGGAAACGATTCTGGAGCGTTTTCTGCAACTTTTCTCAATGGGAGGACACGATTCCTTTTCTCGTAGTCCCCTTAGTCGGCGCTAATGTTTGTACCCAAAAATACTTTTGGGCACGAAACACAAATAATGGATAGTTTTTGATGTGTTTTGGATTCGGGGTTAGGAGATGATTCAAGAACAAACAAAAGAGATTGACACAGATTTTACGTGGTTCGGCATAGTTGCCTACGTCCACGGGTGAATTCCCTTGGGGAGTATTTTATTCATGTGTTTGTGTTACATTCTTTTTCTCCCCTATTTCCTACCCCCTCTGACTGATTTATGCTCTCCCTATTTATACAATGAAAAATACAATTCCAATCTCAACATAAATTGCATTAACTGCCCATTTATGCTCCTATAATGAATTCTGGATGTAACTGTTGTCTTTATGCCTCCCTCGTGAATTATGTATGAAACTGATCATTTATGTCTTCACCATAATTTCTGTATAAAACTTTCCATTTATGGTCCTATGATAAATTCGCATGAAACTGCCTGATTAATGGCTGGCAGGATTGGTGTGGACTGGCTGGCAGGACAGGTGGATGTTGGATGGCAAAGTAGGTGGATGATGGCTGGCAGCATAATGGGTTGGCTGACTGCATAGTTGGCTGGCTGACTGGATGGACTAGCTGGCAGCATAATTGGCTTGCTGGCGATATGAGTGGAGACTGGTCGGCATGGCGGATGAGTTTTTGGATGGGAATTGGTTAGCAGTGTTGCTGGCCACGAGACTGAAAATTAGCTAGGGGTGTGACTGACTTTGATAGTTGACCAACGGTTGACTTTGACCATTGACTTTGACCATTGATCTTGACCGGATGTTGACCGACTTTGACTATTGACTGATTCTGACCGTTGACCGGTTCGTGCATACTGGAGGGCTGCCTTGGTTGACTGGGTAGCGGGCTTGGATGAGGACCAAAAGATGACTCAAGTACCAATTTGGCCCATTAAGCGGTATTTTTACTTATGGTACAAACATATCTATGTAACAATGACGTGATAGAACAAAACATGTGCCTCCACACTCACATTTGTGCTGCAAAGAGGTTGACAAATTTTTAAAACCTCAATGTTTCCAATTGGAATTTCCTCGTGAAGAACAAAAAAACCTCGAATGCTGATAGCTCAAACCTATCACCTTATTCAGGTTTTGAGCTTCTAAAGTCATTAAAATAGTTGATGATGCATAGATACTATTCAAGATGCTAGAGTTGCAATCTTATAGAATGGAGAGGGAGAATGATATTTTTTGGTGGTGTTACAACAGAGATAACAACAACTCCGATCAAAACTGTACATAGAACTGCACCTCAAGAAAGAACACAGTAAGATAGAACATTATGTTTTCTTTTTTGAAATTGTGATTATTTTTAAACAAATGTTGATGCTAGCCGCACCAACCGCGCAAAGGCATGCCAACCATGCTAGACGCATCCCTGTGCCAACGGCAAACCATGCCAGCCACACCAACCGCGCCAAGGCATGCCAACCATGCTAGCCGCACCCCTGTGCCAATGGCAAACCATGCCATCCACACTAACCGCGCAAAGGCATTCCAACCATGCTAGCCGCACTCATGTGCCAATGGCAAACCATGCCAGCCACACCAACCACGCCAAGGTATGACAACCATTCTAGCCGCACCCATGTGCCAATGGAAACCATGCCATCCACACCAACCGCACCAAGGCATTCCAACCATGCTAGCCACACCCATTTGCTAATAACAAACCATGCCAGCCACACCAACCATACCAAGGCATGCCAACCATGCTAGCCGCACCCCTGTGCCAATGGAAAACCATGCCAGCCACACCAACCACGCCAAGGCATGCCAACCATGCTAGCCAAACCCCTGTGCCAATGGAAAACCATGCCAGCCACACCAACCGCGCCAAGGCATGCCAACCATGATAGCCGCACCACTGTGCCAATGGAAAACCATGCCAGCCACACCAACCGCGCCAAGGAATACCAACCATGCTAGTCGCACCACTGTGCCAATGGCAAACCATACCAGCCACACCAACCGCGCCAAGGCATGCCAACCATGCTATCCGCACCCCTGTGCCAATGGAAAACCATGCCAGCCACACCAATCGCGCCAAGGCATGCCAACCATGCTAGCCGCACCCCTGTGCCAATGGAAAACCATGTCAGCCACACCAACCGCACCAAGGCATGCCAACCATGCTAGCCGCACCCATGTGCCAATGCAAACCATGCCAGCCACACCAACCGCGCCAAGGCATGCCAACCATGATAGCCTCACCCATGTGCCAATAGCAAACCATGCCATCCACACCAACCGCGCCAAGGCATGCCAACCATGCTAGCCGCACCCCTGTGATAATGGAAAACCATGCCAGCCACACCAATCATGCCAAGGCATGCCAACCATGATAACCGCACCCAGGTGCCAATGGAAAACCATGCCAGCCACACCAACCACACCAAGGCATGCAAACCATGCTAGCTGCATCCCTGTGCCAATGGCGAACGATGCCATCCACACCTACCGCGGCATGCCAAACATACCTCGCTATGGACACATGCCAACTTAGCCGTGCCACCATATTGGCCTTCCCTACGAGGCTACCAAAACGAAGGCATGCAATAATCAACGATTGTCCTTTAATCCCAAGAGAAAATCATGGCCGCCCAAGGTTACCAAACGACCTTTGGCCCAAAACCCTAGCTTGGATCACGCCAAACCCTTGGCCCTACATACCAAGCCAAAACCTCACCTATCCAAATCTATCCACGCCATGTGCCCATGGCAATCCCTTGGCCCCACATGCCAATCCAAAACCGCACCTAGCCAAGCTATCCACGCCACGCACCCATGGAAAAGCCTTGGCCTCACATGCCAAGCCAAAACCGCACCTAGCCAAGCTATCCACGCCATGCGCCCATGGAAAACCCTTGTCCCCACATGCCAAGACAAAACCGCACCTAGATAAGTTATGCACCCATGGGAAACCCTTGTCCCCACATGCCAATCCAAAACCGTATCTAGCCAAGCTAGCCACGCTACACGCCCATGGAAAACCCTTGACCCCACATGCCAATCCCAAACCGCACCTAGACAAAGCTAGCCACTCCATGCGCCCATGGCAAACCTTTGGCCCTACATGCCAAGCAAAAACCTCACCTAGCCAATCTTGCCGCGCCATGCGCCCATAAGAAAACCCTTGGCCCCACATGCCAAACCATGCCATGCCAACGACATGCCAACCTATCCGTACCACCATACTGGCCTTCCCTACGCGGATACCAAAATGAAGGCGTGCAACAATCAACGGTTTCCCTTTAATCCCAGGAGAAAATCCCAGCCATCCAAGGTTACCAGACAACGCATGGTAACCTTTGGCTCTAAAACCTAAGTTTGGCCACGCCAAACCATGCCATGCCAACGGCATGCCAACCTAGCCGCACCACCATGCCATGCCAATGGCATGCCATCTTAGACGCGCCATCACGCTGGCCTTCCCTATGCGGCGCCAACGAACGAAAGCGTGCGACGATCAATGACTACCTTTCCTCTTAATATGCAAGATCTTGACTGTCGAAGGTCACCAAGCTACCAAGTCTCCCAAGCTCGACTTGCCATGTAACAATGACATGCCACATGTTTTCCACAAAAACATTCGAGACATCAAACACATATCACAAAATGGGGGATCCTATTTGGGTATTGGTTTGGCGGCTTACAGTGTGCGGCGTACACTACGCCCGTCATAAGGAAGTCTCATAAGGGTGAGGCGGTTAGTAAATATAAGGAGTTAATGGTGAAACATCTCGACATCAATTCCATGCGTTAACGGCTTTATGGAACATCAATTCCATACGTTAACGGTTTTACGGAACATGAATTGCATGCATATGGTTATCACCTCCTCCTATTTACTTACCCATTTAATCCATCCCTTACTGAGACCAGAGTACGTTTTACTTCGACTTGTATAAATAGGCCTTACCTATTTCTACAGAACAACAAGTTCGTTCGGGAATATACAACACTCAGAAAATACTTGCTAGCTTACCATTTGTTAGCCTTCCCACTTTTCTGATATAAGTCGTAGTAACACAACTACTCTTCCAGAATCAACTATTCTGGTCTCATCACTTTCCTTGCTTCCCTCCCCAAAACCAACCCATTCTCCTCCATTTTGTGACCGAAGCAAGTCCGGAACGGCCATTTCTTGGTTTAGGATGGATTTGTACAGATTGATCTATCGAATCTAAAGTACTCCCTTGCAGTATATTGTTTAGGGTTTAAATTGTTTCTCACCTGCACACCGGAAATTACCGAAATCAGCAGAAACAATTTTCACCTACAAACAATTGGCGACCACATCGGGAGGTTCGATCTTTCAGTTACAATGTCAATTTTCGGCAGTTGATCTCGTTCTTCGACCCGGGCGTCAAGATGGTAGAGGAAGATGATCCACCACCCGGCGGCTCGAGTATCAGTCATGAAATGACAAGGGATGACTGGTGAATTACCAGAGGATAAAAGCAGATGATCCGCCTAAGTATCGACGGCTCGATTATCATATGTCTCAGTAACGACTGGGGACTTTCCATGGCGGTATTTCCCACAAAACTCGGTCTTACACCCGGAAGGTTTACTTTTCATCAGAAGACATAAGAAACCGAGTAAGTCTTACCTAGACAAAATATAAGGTTTGCTTTTTCAAGTTTCACAATAATGATAAGACCGATAGCCATGTTATGTTTCATCCCATGTCATTTACCAACACACGGTTCCATGGTTTTCCTGAGATGTTTGCGCCATTTTCAATCACAACCAGAAACAATCCTAAACATTTCGTTTCAAAAGAATAATTGGTCGGTTGTCAGCTGACACAAATATAATTCACACTTTCTTATTACTCAAAATATAAATATAGCAAGGGCAAGAAAGGATCTATCCCGCAGAGAGGACTAGGTTGTCAATATGCTTTCGGATTCCTATATAAAACACCAGGGATTTTTCTGATTTTTGTAAAATAAAAGTAAAATAAAAGCAAAGAAAGAAATAAGCAAACAAATCAAATAGAAGAGATATTTGTTGAGGATTCATCTTCATTCACTAACATGCTTTCAAAACAATAAGTAGAATTGATATTTAATCTCAACTTTTATCAAAATCCCTAAGATACCTTGATCGCAAGAATATCCCGCAAATCTCCTTTTGTCATCAACAAACATATTAAAAGATGCGAGTATGAGTTCTATCTAAGTGAACAACCTAACGTGTAAAAGCACTAATCAAGTTTAATTCCCTAGATGCATTAAGTTCTATGAAATCAGGCCAATCAAAGCAATCAAACGTGGAAAACGCACTAATCCGATTTAACAAAGGTTATGGTTCACATATGATTATAAGGATGCATCACTACAAGCTATAACCATATTCATGCTACTTTTAATCAGGAATATATAACTTTTACGTATAACAAACCCTAATCTAGCAATAGAGATGAACGCAAACTAAACCGATTCGCGACTCGATCAAACAAGCATTCAATTCATGTAACAATATAAACAGTGAATCATAAACGATAAAGTATGGAGACAAAACTAATTTATCATATCAAAAACCATATTATGTGAAATCAAATTATTTCATAACCAATAATAAACTTAAGTACTCATGTTAATGGAGTTCATAACAAGAAGAAAGAGAAACCCTATCATGTTCACAAACCCTAGAAACAAAAATAGAAGATGATATTAGGTTTAGAGAAAAAGTTCTATTTATATGCCTCTCCCAAAAGGATACTCAAAAGTAGGTCAAGTCTTCTCAAAACCCGTCTCAAATTCTTCCACCAAGCCCATGAGTGAAAATAAGTCTCTCGAAAATTTGGGTCCAAAACCGGGTCGCCGGATTGTTGACGTCATCGCCGGAATCCGGTCGCCGGAAAATTTTCTATGGCCGCCTTTTTCATCAGAAAATGTCACCAGCAAGTATGTACTCCCATCAACTCAACTCTCCTTCTCTGCATTTCAAACATTCACAAAAATAATCCAAACCAATTCTTTATCTCTTGCGAAAACGCGCCCAAAAGCGTGACTCGTAGCTCATATGTGCCGCGGCCAACTCTTGTATCCAACACATACCCCCTTCGCGATTCATTGAATCTTTACGATCGACACTTTAACCTCTAAAATCCGGAATCCCGGGCTAGTACCACCAGTGCACCAATCCTGCTCCGTTTTCGCACAATTTCTGCAGCTTCAAAATCCATAATTCATCTCCCGCTTTGATCCAACTGCTCATCTACTTACAATGCCTTGCATATAATCTCAATTTGCAAGTTCTTCATTTTTAATTCCATTATCAACACATTTGTAGCTTAGCTCACTTGCAATATCAGTATCAATCTCCACCTACAGCTTAAGTCACAACCAATACACATAACAATCACCAGCAAGAACAATACCTTCTATCCTCTCAGTACCTTCACATTCTTCACTAACTCCTGAGCACAAGACCACTGCCCTTGCTTCAACTACAGCTCAAAATGGCAGAACCAACAGCAGCATTATCCAAACTGCAGTATCAACTTGTACTGAAATACAACATCAGCCATTACCACCTGCCATTCTAGCTCAGTTCATTTCTTCTCCTAGCCTCTAGCTTTACCTGAATTGCACCAGTACATAATTCAACCACCACCAGAAGTCTTGCACGCAACCATCATTACCAGAACCCATGACTATCGGCACCTGCAATATCAATTCATTCATTCGAGCCATTCCTGCAATGCACAACTCGATGCACAAACCAAACCCATGCTCAATTCTCAACTGCACCCATTCTACTCTGCTGCAACTCAGTTGCAATCAACTGCCACCTGACAGCTCGAATTCAACTCCATTGTCCACTGCATCATTGATTCATTGTACCAGAAACATCTCCTACTTCTCATGTATCCCTACAACTCAGACACTTCTCCTCCATAACCAGTCTTAGCAGCAAAATTTGCTTCTCTTCACGGCACCACCAAATCAACCTGCACCTGCCACTCCAATGCCTCTGCTGCCTTAAATCACCACAAACTGCACTTTCAACTCATCTCCATCAATTCCTTGTACTGCATTTCCATTACCACCTCAGCATCACCATACATCTGTAACTCCATTTCTCAATAACCTGCAATGTCATCTCCATCTCTGTGAATCATTCGCAGTGACTGCATCTCCCTCTCGATCTCCATTCGATCACCAGCAATCAACAAACTCACAAATTGTGTCTTCTCCCAACTGTTATGGACATCGAATGCACTACTTCCTTCATCATACTGGCAAAAACACCACCAGTAGTCACCATCTCTGAACCATTTACCATCTCCCTGAACTTATTCCATGTAGCTCCATCTCCAACTCTGGTTCAAACCTCAGCGGAAGGAAGCAACTAATTCTATTCATGTCCAACTTCTTGAACATACCCTTGTAATTCCGGCGCAAAGAACTTGGTGCAGAGGCAGAGAAGCATGACTGCAACTGGTCACTGAGGCTTTCTACAAACACTTTGTATGCCAGAAGCTGGTGATACACATTTAACTTGCTGTTGATTCTCAAAATCATTCCACCTCCTTACATGTGAGCAATTAAACACATAACAACAAACTCATTGTTCCTCTTCATTCAGTCTCTTCTCAAATCAACCACCAGTTACAGAAACCCAATAATTCCATTATCAATTTCTTGATCAGAACCTTAACAACACAGAAACCCCAATTCAATTTCTGTTTCTTCTTTGATTTCAACCAAATCATCTGTATCTTTACTTCTAAATCATACCCAATCTCCAGTTACATCATCTTTTCTGGTTTCACTAAATCAACAGCAAAACTCCTTATTTCTCTGAATTTAATGGTGTTGCCATCTCTCTTATTTCAGGTGGAGTGAAAGAAAATAATAAGAGAAAATGATTACTTCTCTAAATTCCAGGGCTAGGTAGTAGCCAAAACATCTATAGGCACCCTGCAGATTAACATGGGCCACCAAACTCTTCTATGACTTGTCAGTTTCGCAGAACCGACAGGCTATTCCAGTCCATTGATATAGAGCCCTTGTTCCGAGCTATGCTCCCTTTTCGCTCTAAATGAGTGATTTATCCTTCTTTCGCTCACAATGACTCCAAAGTACCTAAATGACTCAAAAGCAAACATAAGATACATAATTTACAAGAAAACTCACAAAGAAAGCATAAACAATAGATAAATATTTAGGTGTTTATCACACCTATCAATAATCCAAAACCATCAAGGTAACATTTATTTATCAACCCAAGAAAACCAGAAAATCAAAAACCATAAACTAGGCGTCTCATTTGCCTTTCAAAAAAAAAAACTAAAGTTAAGAGGTTCAAAAGACAGAAATATATTCAAGGAAAGTTTTTCAGTAGCAGCTTGCTCCTATTAGCAAAGGCCTCCCTTGTACTATGGAGAGCCGCCCTCTTCAATTTCAGCTTCCTGCACAACTTCTTGAATTATGCTTCCTGCTTCTTCACCATGTCTGCGGAAGGACCTTCAACGGCTTCGGCCAATAACTTTTTGACATAAGAGAGTCCTTTAATGAACCAAGGGACGTTGAATTCGAAGTCCACACACACATCACCATGGAACCTCCATTTCTAGATTACATCCTCAGAAACCGTATGACCAGTTACGTTGCACATATCATCAATCGAAGATAAATCTTCCTCCACCCACTTGACCAATACATGTCGACTAGTAATCTTCTTAGTCGTGAAAATATGACCGTAGATTTTCCATATCTTGGTATACAATTTCGCATGTTTAGTTGGCACACTAAATCCATCGATCAACACATGACCAGGGAAAGGGACCAGATATGGAGGATTGAAGATGGCACCTGCAACTGAGTCAGCAACCGGCAAGAGATCCCTAACTACAATTTCACCAGCATGCCCCGGAGTGCTCTCCACCATCTGAGTCGTGGCAGCGCCTTCAGGATGATGAATTTCAATATCCAAGTCACTAGATGGCACAGTTTCCGCAATTAGAAGTATAACTACATCTTTACTATGGCAAATTTCCACTTCAAGACCATTCTCTGGAACGGTTTCCTCCTAGAATATCAAAATTTAGTTTTACTTCACTACAAGAAAATTGGACTTTAGCGACTATCACGAATCGGTTGGTACAAGGCTATTTTGAGTGGTTGTAGCTCTGTAACCGCAGACATGGCAACGGATACGCTCGGTGGTTAAAGGCTTATTTTCTAAAGGTTTATACCAACCATTTTGTTGGTAAAAATATCTTTCAACTTCAATGAAGCGACTCAAGTCCGGGTTGGCACAACCTTTCAGTAAGCACTGACTATTGTTGGTAGAACATATAAAGTATTTGTTGGTGAAATATATAACCCACAAAAGTATCTGTTGTTGAAGACTTGGACATTGTTGGTGGATGCGGCCAACTATAGAACTATGTCAGTTGATAAAGTACTTAACCCACTGAATTTTCGTTGCTCTATGCATTTCGGCTTGAGGGTACAGGATTTTATCCGCTAAACGTTTGGATGGTTGAGTGTTTTATCCACTTAATTTTCGTTGGTTAATGTGTTTACCCGCTAAATATCTGGTTGCTTGGATGTTGGTTGAGGGTTCTGGGCACTGAAGTATCAGCTGCTCAAGGTTACTTTCCACAGAATAAACAGTTGGTGAAGTCCTGTAATTACTTAATGTGCCGCTGGTGAAGATTTGTTGCCATCAAATGTTAGTTGGTAGGTGCTTTAGTTGTCATTGACAAAGGGTTACAAACTGAGTTTCTCAAGTGTATCACCGTTACCAGTTGAGACGCTCAAGGTGTTCAATAATAAAATAATTAACCAAAATAACTTGCAGAATTTCTTTTATTCAGATATTTTCTTTTATTCGTTATTTTCAATCATTACAATTAGAATATATTTAAACAATGATACATTACAAAAAATTTACACAAGTATTCAGCAAGTTAACCTTGCACCTGCACCTTATGGATGTCCCAGAAATGGCTACCCAAATGTGAAAGAAATTTATCAGCAACCACATGAATTCGACACTTTCAGCTTTTGAACCAAGGGACTTCAAGCATGAAATTTTTGTAATCCATTTGATGGACGATCTTTATGATCCTGTAATCCGAAGTAATGAAGTATTATTACAAGAGATGATACAATTTGTTTAGTTCTCATAAAAATGCTTCTGAAAAAATGCAAAATCACCAGGGCCACATGCTTACATTCCATGCAAAACAATTTGAGTATTTTTAAAGATAGAAGCTATGTGCATATTTCTGTGTCCAGGTATCATTAAAATTGATACACGCACAACATTGCACTACTGGTTAAACATCATTGACCAGGTGAACATTAACGAATTACAAATTCAGGATCAAATCTAATGTAATTTCACCCAAAATCTGAAAATGTAATCAAAATTGTAAGAAGTTACCAGTAAATTAGAGGAGTGAGTACCGTATTCATCTCATATTTCTTGGCTTTATTGCCAACCCGTCTTTTCGCTGCTTAACAAGCATTCTTGGCTGCTGATTCAGCTTTATTCGCTGGAGCCGCCACACAAACCACAGATTTACGTGTTCCTTTCCAATTCCTTCAAATCTAAACTACCTAAAAAGGAAACAACAATGAAACATGAGTCAGACTATTTGTACCTGAAAAAAGAGTTGTTATAGACTTGAAAGAATTTAATAGGTGTTTTATGTATTAAAACTAAACGGGTAATACATGCCACATACTTTACAAAGAGTCTCGTATGTACAGGTTTCTTTAATAGAACCGATGGCCTACATCACACCCATATAATCAATTCCAATTAACCAATGGCAGTGAAGTCCCACTATAACCATTTCAGCCCATGAATAGAACTGATGGCCTACATCAACACCTGCGACATGAAAAGTAAAATCATCAAATTCTATTCAACTCCATAGACAAAAAAAAAAGTAAGAGAAAGAGTGTTGTATGTGTGAGTAGGAGCAAACCTGCAATGTGACCAGGTCTTTTCTGATGGTTTAGAACATCATTTGTGTTCAGCATCTGACAGAACAGAAAAAATAGAATTACAACATAATCATTATTTGAATTGAGAAACATCTGACAAATATCAGAAATTAAGAGGTAAGAGACATCTGAATTGGTAAACTTCTGGTAGCACCAATTTCCAGAGAAGTGTATATCTCAAATTGCGCATATAAATTTATAAGAAATGAAAGATACACTTGCCTCGGTTATTGCCTTTAAATCTGGGCGTTTTGATGGTATTTTCGCAACTGTTTCACACTTCACATCTCCTTTATGTACATTTTCCACTAGAGTAAAGTTAGTTTAGATACCAAATACCAAAACATCATCAAAATCATTATTTCATACAAATTAACATATTAATAACCAAAATGCACCATTACAATCCAGAGAAAGAATATATCATTATTACATAGTCTGAAGTATCAATGAAACATATCAAACCACTAAAAGGTCACAAAACTATATCATAATGAAAAAAAATTGTTTACCTAACGGTGTTAATCAGAATCGGTCTCATTTAGAAATAAGTCAGTTGTCAAAAAAATCAATTCATCCCCTTTACTGACACTTTTGAAAGGCAAATGGAGGGCCTTGACTAATAAATTCATGAAGAGACCTCAACGTGTTTCTGATCTGGTTAAGTGTAAATCTATGGATTGTGGTTTATCTTCAATTAAGAAATGCCAATGTTAGATGCACTTGAATCTCACAAGTGACTTAATTGGGAGTCGGCTACGTATCTCAATTGCTAACATGTCATAATCAAGAGAAATAATAGAACCATTCCAGTCCAATTTATAATACCAGAGAAAAGTAACATGAAAATGCAGACTCATCAAAATGCCAAAAGGAGAAAACAAATTGATAAGCGAAGACAAAGTAAACTAAACACAACTCAGCTGGATTCATGTATACATTTATAAATAATTTAGTAAAGATTATCAAACATGAGAGATCCCCAAAAATTTCCTACTACAACAGCACTAGTAAGCCGATACTGATTCCTCTCTGTTGCGGGATCATCTAGACATCATGCCTAGGTATATCCCCGCAACAAGCGCAAATACAATCCAATTTACAGTGATATGTACTATGAAAATGCACACTGATAAGACATAATTAGGTTAGATACATTCAACATCGCAGTCGCAAGTAGGACATATTTGTATGATAATTTATCAAAATGCCGAAAACTGGTCGCATGCTTCTAAGCATTCACTTAGATATACACAACATTACAGGTAGGAGGAAAAATTTGTATATGACAATAATGTCGAAACCAAATTGATAAGAAAACCATATTATGTAAAAAACTGATAGACAATTCATTGTTAGATTCAATCCTATGTATATCAAGCATCAAATCAGAAGATTCTCATCCATTTCCCTAATTCAATACAATTTTTAAGGAATTTCCACACCAAAAAAAATAAAAAACTCTAACTCAACTTGAATTGCATCCAATTGTTTGAAATTAACAATAATAAGTAAACTAACCTTCTTATTCTTTGAAACTTTTTCAATATTCTTAACCCTAAGTTCTTCTTCCTGTACCAACAACAAAAACATCAAATCATCAGCAAAATCCTTATTTCTCAAACTCCAATTGAAAACTGTGTTAAATGAAATGTGTGAAGAATTACCTGAACAAAGTGTAGATAGTGTGTTAAAAGCCATAATTATTTTCCTAACTCTGGCATAATCACTCTTCTCCTTAACACTTTATATACCCTTTTCAACCGATTCCAAACCCTTTCCAACCAATTTAATACCCTTTCCAACCGATTCCAACCTCGCTCATTTCATTGACCCAATAATCAACGAATGAAATGATAAATTCTCCAGTTCACTTCTCACCCCCTTTTATAAACCTCATTAAGAATCCAACCTCTATCTGAAACATAGATTAGTACAAACCCAAATTAAAAAAAATTAGGGTTTATTTTTCATGAAAACCCCCAAAATTAAAACAAAATCAACATCAGAAGGAAATAGAAGTAATCATAAAACGAACCATGAAATTGCCTAATTGTTTGTAAATCTTTTGATACTTCTTCTTCTATTGGTGAATCCCTGAAATCCGCAAAACACCCAAACCCAGTTAGAACACTATCTCAATTCTTGAATAAGACCGTAACTCATGAAAAACAAACCATCGAGCAACAGAATATAGATATCAAAATCAAACTAGTGAATCAATGAAGTAAAACCAAAAGGCAGAGATTAAGTGAAAAAAGCAAAAGGGATAAAAGAAAAGTGGAAGAGTTATCATTTTCGTATCTAGTTCAGATGTAAAACACTTAGAATACGGAGAGAAAGCATTCTATCTCATGGGAATCAAAAAAACATAAATGGGTCTTTTAGGATGAGGGTTTTTCGATCTCGTCTGAGAGTTACAAGAAGAAAGAAGAGCGAGATAGATGGAGGCGAAGGCGGAGAAATGAAATTAGGCTTAGCGAACAAAGTTTAGTGGTTGTGATAGAAGGTGAAGTAGATAAGGATAATGATGCTCTATAACTTCATCTCTGCATGCCACTGCAATCCATTCATTCATTCTTCATGTCAACTCCATCACCAACTCAAGATCAACTTACAATCCTAGCCTGCAATCATCACAAGCTCTCAGTAGAAACATCATACCCCTTGCAATCTCCATCAATCTCCCTGCAACTCACCGGCAGTTTCATTGCAACCAAACAACAATATCAACTGACTTGTGATAATAAAAGAAAAGTAAGAAAAATGAATTTCAAACACTTGCAGACAAGGAAAAACTTTTCAAAAACACAACCATTGAAATCAAGATTTATCACCAGCAACACCATCTATTTACTTGTTCTTCTCACTGGTTTTACATCTACCTCATTTATGTCTAGCAATATTAATTCCAGTTCAATTTAAGAACTCACAGTAATCACCATTTATATTCTTCATGTCAACTCCATCACCATCTCTAGATCAGCTTACAATCCTAGCCTGCAATCATCACAAGCTCTCAGTAGCAACATCAGACCCCTTGCAATCTTCATCAAGCTCCATGCAACACACCTGCAGTTTCATTGCAACCAAACAACAACATCAACTGACTTGTGATAATAAAAGAAAAGTAAGAAAAATAAATTTCAAACACTTGCAGACAAGGAAAAACTTTTCAAAAACACAACCATTGAAATCAAGATTTATCACTAGCAGCACCATCTATTTACTTGTTCTTCTCACTGGTTTTACATCTACCTCATTCATATCTAGCAATATCAATTCCAGTTTAAGCTAAGAACTCATAGTAATCACCATTTATATTTCCTCAAAGCATCATCAAGAGACACTTCCTTGAGAATTAATGCCAGACTTACAAACAGGACACGACATACTTCTTCTCAACCATTGATCAATGCACTACAGTATTACGAAAATAAACAGTGAGAGACTATATATAAGTTGAAATTTCTATGGCATATTTTAAAAGATGAGAAGAGTCAGCATGTACATCTTTGTGAAATTTATGCAAACAGGGTAGAAGTCGAACAACATCTCCAACTGTAGGGGTTTCAAGGCAGATTGCACAAGCTTATTCAAAGCTTTCATTCTGTTCAATACATGACAAGAATTAATTGCAAGGTCTAAATGCTTACAGAAAAAAGAATCAAACAAACACTTGGAATTAAATTACCTGAACTGTTGAATCTGGCAGGTCCATTAATCTGGTTAACAGATGCACCAACATGTTGGTGATTGTTAATAATTTGATTTGATCAGTCTCAAGCACCAACATAACCCATTTTCTAACTTCAAGTTCAACCACAAGAACTGCATCAACACCTCAAAACCCATGACAACAGTTAGCTTCTCAAACTAGTCTTCATGTCTGGACATCTCCACTGAATCCATCTGTAACAGCAAGAACACCATCATAAATACAACCAAACTGCACTAACATCATTCACCAGCCTCACCAGATTCAATCCATTCCTGCACTTCAGTAACAAATTGATTAAAACCCCAAAATTAAATGAACCGCTTAAGATATCCAAAAATCAAACAAATCCCATACTTAAAAAACCCTGGATTTGATAGGAAAAGATTATTGACACAAAGATTTAAAAAAAAAAAAAGATCTGAACAATATGTAACACCAGCTGTTACTTTCTTAAATCAAGGAATACAAAGAGAAATCACAACTGTAACTCCCTTTAACCATGACTAGTAGCTATAGATTCAAACAAACCCTAACTAACTAATTTGGGAAGAACAGGGGACTATGGGTTCAAAAACAAGGTAAATTAAGAACCCTAATTACCTTAAATCGATCCCCAAAGGAGAAATTGCACGAGAGATTGTTCACCGCAGTCTTACCATGTTCATTACCTTCCTCCCTGTAACTAAATCTCGATTTTTATCTTGATTCCAGGCCTAAAAATCAAAACCCTAATTCTTTGATTCTTCATCTAAAAACATTTCCACAGCTAAAACTAAGCAATACCCTTTTGTTTCTTCATCAATTAATAATCGATCTACTCATCGATTTCATTCAATTCAAAAGTCAAATTCAAAACCCTAACTGCTTCTCTCTGTTGATCGAATCCATAACTATCCCTAGTCGTTCTCTTCTATGGTTCATAGCAGCACCATCACTTCAACATGTACATACCCACATCAATTGATTCTCTCAAACCGAATCTCAATCTCATCTCTCAAACATCAGCAGCCAGCAGGAGACGAGAGGAAATGAGGAGAAGAAGAAAGAAGATGAAAGAGTAAGGGATGCCGAAGAAGAGGAGATGAAGATAGAGCAAAAAATATAAGGGTTTGGTGAATGAAAATGATGGACGGACCAGATTTCGTTTGATCCATTCATACGGATTGAGAAAAGAATCTGATGGTTAAGATTCTATCTGTGATTCTCATACGGATTGACAAGTATTTATGTTTCTCTTTATGCTAATACGAACTCATGTATTCGGTTTATTATCAACCTTCGACATGAAAAAAAAATCCGAAAAAAATATTAATAAATTCAGGACATTGTTATCGATATTCTGATATAGAAAATCCAAAAAATGCATAAGAATGAAGCTGAAAAATAAGAAGTGAATTCGATAATTGGTGTTTCTCTTTGTGCTTCGGGTTTGAATTTCGACTATTCACATAGGTCACGAAGTAAGTTCTAAGCTCCGGGAGGGTTTCAGATTTCAAACTTAGCATGATACATCCTCGAAATTGTTAAATATGAATCACAGTGTCGATTCGAACTTCAAATGCGGTATAATGGCATACAAACTATGAAGTACGAAGCTTCGGGAGAGTTCTGACTTCAAACTTATCATGATACATCATCGAAATCGATAAATATGAATCTCAATATCCATTCTAACTTTGTAAATATGGAGCTCAAGTGTCACTTCTATCTTAAAGTGTGGCTCAACGACATACGAACCATGAACTCTCAGTGTCCGAAGTGGTATAACAACATACAAAATATGAAGCTCTGAGAGGGTTCTGACTTCAATCTTAGCATGATACATCATCAAAATCGATAAATATGAAGATCAATGTCGATTAAATATCATGTATTATTCATCAATGTTTAATATCCATGTATTTACTTTTACAGTTGGTAAAGGTTTCCACAGACATATAATTTTGGTGTCTAACTACAATTGCTAGAAATATATTTCTTGTATTATATTTTTTCGTTGCCAGACAATAGTTGTTGAAATATACTAGCAACGCCGGAAATCTGATGGTTGGATTAGGTGTCTACCAACAGGGTTTTTCGGTGGCTAAGACGAGTGACAAAAAATTTATACCTTCTATGGTACGTTTTGGTTACCAAACCATGGTGTCTAGAGGATAGTAACAACAAATATGATATTTTGGTTGTTAAATCAGTGTTGCTAAAGAGTTCAACCAACTGTCGTTGCTGGAAAACCGGTTGTTATAGATATATACCAGCTGGAGTTGATTTTGGTTACCAAAATTAGTCGCTTGAGAGTTCCACCGACTTCAGTTGGTAAGAAAGTAGTCGCTAATTCCAAGTTTTCTTGTAGTTCTTTAAAAAAAAAAACATGGAGAAGACTCACTGATTCAGTTTAAGACTGACTAGAGGAGGATTCATCACTATTATCCAAAGAACTACACTCGCCACCGCTGGACCCTTAACTTTTATCCTTTCGGAATCCCCATCACCATGGATAGACTCGGCATAGCCACCTTCCGTTTCGAAAAACGATATTTTATGACTATTTGCAAGTTTGGCAAAGGCGTTCGTGCTGCTGAAACCCTGGAAGAGATACAAGGACACATTCTCAGAAAAGAAACAAGGATATAAAAGATCCAGCTAAATCCAAGAGGAAAGTCATACGTACCTGCATGTTGGATGAACTAAAAGTCGGTAGAGATGAAGAATCTGACTGGAAACCGCCAGCACAATTCTTAGACCTTCGCTCATTCGCTTGGGGACTGTCCACGTCCGGACCAATGGATCTCCTTTTGGTCAAAGAAGTATCCCTCAACAACGGATGTTTTGCTAAAATCACGGCAGAAGGCTTACCACGAGTGTTCTCCACTACTGCTTTCACAAATTCCTGGATGACGAGGAATTCACTCTGCCATAATGCGTTATACTTGGAGGTAGTCGAAGAATTTCGTTCCGAAAGCAAGAAAGGGAGGCTTTTACCCCGTACAAGAACACTATCGTCAAAAACGGCCGGTAATGAGTCCTCTGGAGCTTCCAGCTGACGAACGAGAGGGACCCCTTGGTCGAAACCCATATGCCGAGCTGCCCGATCAATATTATAAGGGACTGCCTGACACGATCCTCGAAAGAAAGATGGTATATAACCAGATGTGCAACTTCGCATGAATACAATCTTACCGACGCCCAGATTCCCTCCATCAGAAAGCAACTTGAACTATGGATATACATACGGGGGGCCCATGGACGAAAATTAGCGACGCATGAATTATCGAGGAAATCATCCAGGTTTGAGCTAGCTCTTGGGCGCCTATTCGACCATCGAAGTATTCTCGAACCACCCCAAGATGCGGGAATTGAAACCAACAGTTTAGGAGAATATCTTTCAAAATGCTCTCATAGCCACGTCTGGAGAAAAGCAACATGAACATACGAATCCACTTTCATGTAACCTTTTGAAGCATGCATGTTCGCAGCCAAATGGTCCATGTGTGTGTACAGAGAACCAAGAAACAAGCCTCCAATGGGTAGAACGACTCATTTTGCCAATCTTATAGAAAAATTGATGATCTCCAGCCTTATCTCCTTCTTACCAGAGCCGTCATCGAAAATATCCCGGGATAACCAGAGAGCCAAGAATGCCGCGACGTGGAGTGTACTATTCTTCTAATCTAGTGCCAGATCATCAGGGAACTATTGAGATATCCGCCAAGCATATAAACACTTTGTCTCGTTTTCCTTTCGGACAAACCCTTTCGACTTCGCAACCAGGGCGATACGCATTTTTTCCTCATCATCAGACAGATTGATGTTAAGGTTTCCTGCTATGGGAATATTCAGCAGGATAGCCACACTTTCTAATGATATAGTCAGTTCTCCCTACCTGCATATGGCCGTGTGA
Source organism: Papaver bracteatum (assembly GCA_023529315.1). NCBI lineage: Eukaryota > Viridiplantae > Streptophyta > Magnoliopsida > Ranunculales > Papaveraceae > Papaver > Papaver bracteatum. The sequence continues at coordinate 383,099 of JAJJWX010003394.1, read as the reverse complement.
GTATCTGGACACCACCTGGAGATGAAAGAAACCAAACCCGGGATGTCTTTCCTAATTTGAAGTGATGCGAAATCTGTGACATCATCAATGATTTGCGCCTTGGTCAAACTAGATCTTACACACTCTTGACTTTTCATAAAATATATCCATTTATCAAACGAGTGCAATGGACTCACTGGGGTTTTGAAACCAATAAGAGAGGCGAAATACTCTTTCCTATGAAGATAAAACCGTATTACATTTCCAGGAGGAACCGATCGATCCCCTCCCTCACTCTCCGAGCCGGTCAGAAGCAATGGCACATGCTTAAGAGGACTTCTCCTGGCAGAGACTATCGTGAAGAATTCATCGGCCACGTTTGGCTTGGAGTTACCAACGTCCTTCGGTATGGCATAATTTTTCTCAAGCGACGTCATAACAAAGATCCTCTCATAGTACTTCCGCCTTTCAAACAACTACAATAGAACAATACGAACAAAAATTATTACGGAAAGTGTACGAAAATCATTTTTTCACCCAAGATGCAAGCCAGTTCGTTTCAAGGCCGTACCCTACAGCACAGAATTATTTTTCGACCGAGGAGGTGCGGCCCACCATGGGAACCATGCACACGACCACACCAAAATAAGGAATAAACTCTAAAAAACTGGGTTTTCGTGGGAAAGGGACGACAATTACTATCGCGTTCTTACTTTGCACAGTGAGTTGAGGCGGTCAACATTACTACGTTATTCATGCCTAAATACTACTACGGGATCGTGCAAGACATACCTACGTCTAGGATTCGCACCAACATTTTCTACAAGGTTACGAAAAAGGTACGCCTACAACTAGGGTTTGCACCAACACAAGAAAGCAAAAGAAAGCAAGTTAAAGAGGAAGTACTGGGAAACATACCTAGTCTGCTAGTCCGCTTCACCATTTCCACACAACTAATATATATAACGAAGGCGTGAGGTGAAGGGAGAGGCCAGCCCCCTTTTATAGACGTGATGCTTGGGAGTTTGGACAAGGAAAGGATTTCCTATTTTGATCCAAGGAAGAAAAAGAAGAAACCAGTCCCGCAAAGACCAATTTCCATGCCCAAGACCGCTCACGCCATGCCTTAACCCCACCACGCCTAGTCGTTTGTGCACGCCTCACCTTACCGAGCCGCGCCTTGCCATGGACGTACCAGGCTAAGCCATCCGCTCCATTTTCGCGGCCCCACCATGCCTAGTAGTCCGTGTACATATAGCCTTGCCATGGATGCACCATTCCAGGACGCCCGCTCCACTGTCGTGGCCCTATCGTGCCAAGTCATCCACGCGAGCTTGCATTTCCAAGACTGCGCCACCCCTTGTCCCCACGAGCCAAACCGTCCATTATGCTTTGCTATCTCAAATCAAAAGTGAAGATTGATATCTTGGTTTAGGCCAGAGTTGTACAGATTGATATCTCAAATCAAAAGTACTCACGTGCATCACATTTGTTTAAGGGTTTAAACCAGTCTCTCCACCATCGAATTTACCAAATTCGGCAGAGGCGAATTTCTCCCATAAACAATTGGCGACCACAGCGGGAGTATCAATCTCTCGGTGAAAAAAACTGATCTTTAGTTCAAAATAGGCTTTACCATTCGCTCAACATGGTAGAACTAAGATCTGGGTCCGCGACAAACTCTGAAGGCGCCAACATAGAAACCTCCCCTAGCACAAATGATCCTTCCACTAATGCCTCTGTGTTACCTTCCGCTCTTGGCAGCATGGAAAGTACCCCTTCAAGTGTTACACCTCCTGTTACCAGGGCCAGGGCTACTTTCGTTCCAAATGTCTATGCACTGTCCGCCAACTCAAATAACACTAAGGTCATCCCTTCAGGTGTCACGCCACTAGTCACCAGGGCTCGTGCCGCCGCTACCACCACTAGTATTTTAGCAGGCATGACGCCTCCAATCACCACTCGATCCACAATATCAACTCAATCGCCGGGGCAAAGATAACAGAGGAGGAAAAACTTATTTCACAATCACGGATTTGATGGAAAGGTAGGAGGCTCTATCCAGGGCTCAAACGGATATGGTTTCAACCCATAAGGAGGTGCTCATCTTCCTCAAAGCCTTGATGGAGCAACTTCCACGGGAGCCACGGCGGCCTGAATCAAGAGCAGATACTTCCGACAACCTTGATGTTAATGTCACACCCCAGGAGGGATACGCCAGACAGCTCCAAGGTCGAGCGCTCCCAATGATCTTGGAATTGGCACCGCAACTGAGCACACCAACGCAAGCGAGGAAATCCGAAATAGGAACCCAGTGGCAGGAAATTGCCCACTGGATTTCGTAATACGTGAAGACTTGGAACGACTCATACAAAGCCGAATCAAGAACGACATGGACGTACATCAACACCAACCTCCTTATCCAATTGAAATCCAGAGAATTCCCCTCCCGAGAGGATACTCATCCCCTCAGTTCGCCTTATACAATGGAACCGGCAACGCAAGGGAACATGTCTCACGATTTATAGAGGCTCTAGGTGAGCACGAATACAACCATGTTCTCCGCCTACGAGAATTTTCGAAGTTACTCACTGGAAGAGCGTACACGTGGTATAACTGCATCGCCCCAGGCAGCATCCGCGATTGGGGTGAAATGGTTACGTCCTTTTACAAAAAGTATTTCTTTGTGTCCTAGCAAGTCACTCTCTCGGATTTGGGAAGAATGTTCCAACATAATGACGACATCCAAACAATTTTGTCAAGAGATTCAGAATTCAAGCGCTGGACTGCCACGACCCGGGTGTGACTGAGCAGCAACTAGTAAATTCATGCATCAATGGCATGACTCCCATCTATCGGGCTTTACTGGAAAACTTACGATTCCGGACCTTCTCCGAACTCCACGAAGCTGCTAAACGATCAGCCACGACAGCGCCAACCCTGTTGGAAAGAACTAGGCCTCCTAGAAATGAAGATACACAAGAAGTTCGAAGAAGCCCGCATTTTCTCAACAAGCCATACAACACCGGCCCCTCCTCCGTGAGCGTGTTGGACGAAAGGGGAAAGAGGAAAACACCTCCAACGGATCAACACCTTGGGCGCACGTCCCCAGCACGAAGGGAAGCCCCACGAAAGTCCCCAACCAAGCTATCTGAATGCCGCCCTGAAGCCAGAGAAGGCGACTCGAACTTTCCCTTTCCAATTGAGGAAGTAATCAAACTTATGGAAACATGGTTCCATGATGGTGTCATCAGGATACCGGCTCCTCGGCACCCACCTACTGAAGAAGAGATGGAAAACCCCAGATTTTTCCACTACCACAAATTTGTCAGTCATCCAACCAGCGACTACAACAGGTTGAAAAGCATTTTCAAAGAAAGGATAGAGGCAGGGGAGTTACGACTAAGGAATGAAGGAGTACATAGAGATCATTTTCCCATAAGAAACTGTGAAATCTCTGGGTATTCCACACATGAAACAGTATAGTCCATGATGCAGCACATATGCGAAATCCTATACTTTTCCAAGGAACAACGTCGAGACGCTTTCGCAGCCCTCAACCACATATTATCTGGGAAGAGACTCCACTATGCCATGAAATACACACCTGAAGAACATATCTCACCAGTCATTCCTGCCGAGAAGCACAACATGGGACTTATCACCATGGCCCGCTTAAAGGACGCCGAGTTCAAAAACACGCTCATCGACGCAGCCTCAGAGTTCAACATTGTTACGTTCAAGACCCTAAAAGCAACATGAGTAACAAAATAAGAGGCCACTCACTCCCCATCGACTATCAAAGACCACGAGGGGGATCACCTGCATGCGCTTGGCTACGTTAATCTTGGGATCAACATAGGAAATATCGAAATGCGCGGGACTTTCCACATTGTCAAGAATCTAAATTACGAAATTGTTTTGAGGCACCCGTGGGTACTCGACAACAAAACGGAATTAGGAGAATCACCCTTGCCCGTGTCAACGTCAGAGAGGGTATCCAACAAGCCGGATAACTTGCTACCCTGTCAACAGCTTATCGGCAATACTCTACTACCAGGAAAGGAGTCGCCAAAGCTACCTTCCAAACTTCAAACTCAAGTAAGCCTGACTAAGACGCTCTCTTTATCACCAACCATTTCTCGCCGCAACCCGCACTGGGGACTTGACACATCTGTCGAGCACAACACTGTCAAGAGATGTGAATGGAACGCCGAACCTTTTAAGCGTTTTACCAGATATCTGAAAGACGCCATGGAAGACTACGAGAACAACCACCAGGCAATTGTACCACAACCCAATCCTTTCTAGATAGGGGATATAGTAATCAGAGCCGCCTCATTTCAAGTCGGAAAGATGACTGTGAAGATACCGAGTCGGTAAAGCTCTCCCGAAGAAGAGGAAGATGAACCATACCTAGTAGCCCATATCCTCTTGGTGGCTATTGCAAACTTATCAACACGGATAAACTGGAAGGCATAGTGATCCATTCACGCTGGTTGGAGGCTGCCAACATATGAATGGATGGATGCATCACTTACATTCATCCAGCAAAATTTCAATTGTCGCTCCCGTTGGGAAATCTAATATATCCTCTCCAGTGAAATAAAAGAACCCTTTTTTTTCCCTTGAAAATTTCTCAAGATCAACCCAAAATTCAAAACCCGTTACCCAAAAAAAAAAAAAAAAAAAAAAAAGTTGATTCTAAAATCCGATTCAGGGAGAAGCAAACACACATGATCCGAATAGTTATATTTTATTATTCTTGGAACTTTCAAGCTCACAAATTAATACAAGACCAAGCCACGGAGGCTCAGCACAAGGTACAATGAAAGGAAAATTGCAAGAAATAAAAGGGAGGCTAGGCCTAAAGAGAAACAAAAGAAAGAAGATCTGCCTCGTTAATATTTCTTCCTACACTTCCCCCAGAAATCCTCCAGACAGCAAAGGTTCCACAAAGAAGACATGTCAACAGCAACAACGACCTTCGTTTCCCATCTAGATGCTTTTCCAGTAGTGCCAACCCACGCTTCTTTCCCCTTCATCTCCGACGTGGATTCAACGTGCGCAATCACGATTCCTCCGACAGCACCAACGCTATCAACAAAGTTTTCACCAAGATTCTTCTCAGCAGCTCCTACAAGAAAATCACTTGACTCGCTCATGTCAAAATCCATGGGAACTTGTGCTTTTTTGCGTACCTCACCCAGGGGAACAGAAGGGATATATTGGATGATGGCTCTAATCTCGCAAAGTAATGAGCTGATCCTTCCCAACAACTCTTTGAAAGAAGATCGAGCCCCATTAATCCTATGATGCTTCTTGGAGAAACCAACAATGCCATCGCCATTGTCACAATGGGCTTCCATCGTGAAAGTATGAAAACGGTGTAGTTGCCTCACTATACGACCAGTAGAGAGGGAGAAGACAATGAAATCTTACCAAAAATGTTTATGTTAGAAGGAAGGGCGCGCTTCATGGTTGTAACAGCCCTAGGAAATCGCACATCAATAAAGGATCCCCAATCAGAGCCGTGCACAAATAAGGCAATTCAACTCATAAGGAAATTTTGCATCAAGCGATTGTTCTTCCCTCGGTTGAACCTGCCCCACCGACTAGCATGCTCAATTTGCCAACTCGCGCCAACTTTCCAAAATTCACGCCGGTCCCACCAATCGCGCCGACCTTTCAATGCTTCCCAAGTTACACCAGCTCTCACGTCTACCTCGCATCGGCCCCGCCAGTCAGCACGCTCAGTTTCTCAACTCACGCCAGCAGCTCAATGCCTCCAAGCTGTCCATTTCCGCCAAATTGTGCCAATCTCCTGCTCCATGCAAAACTTCCAAGGACGAGGATTCCGAATCCAGTCCGTATCTCAGAAAAAATGTCAGATAAATCTCTCGTTTCTCTTTCAGATCTTGTCTTGGCACCATCTTATGCTTACCTCGCAACAAAGCTCCTGTTCCGATCTAAGCAGGGGACTTAATGTCGATGGTGTATTTTAGATAAGGGGTAAAATCGTAAAACCCCATGACCTAGTGTTACCAGCAACACATTAACTACGAGCATTTAATTCAGATGTTAATAATTAATGGGGGTATTCTTTCAAAAATACCAGATTAGGGTTTTCGACACAGAACCCTAATTCCTAAACCAAGCCGCATACTGCGCACCATGGCAACCATGCCAAACTAAGCCGTTATACCATTTGGCACATGCCAAAAATAGCGCCCTAGGCTTGCAAACCGTGCAACTAGGTCAACTTGGCCAAAGTGGCTGTGCGTGCCATTGGCACATGCCAACACGTTACCACTAGCCACTTTCTATTTCAAGCCGCTACCCAGTTGTAGCGCCCGCAACTTGGCCAAAGTGGCCGTGCGTGCCATTGGCACATGCCAACACGTTACCACTAGCCACTTTCTATTCCAAGCCGTTACCCAGTTGTAGCTCCCGCAACTCGGCCAAAGTGGTCATGCGTGCTATTGGCACATGCCAACACGTTACCACTAGCCACTTTCTATTCCAAGCCGCTACCCAGTTGTAGCGCCCGCAACTTGTCCAAAGTGGCCGTGCATGCCATTGGCACATGCCAACACATTACCACTAGCCACTTTCTATTCCAAGCCGCTACCTAGTTGTAGCGCCCGCAACTTGGCCAAAGTGGCCATGCGTGCCATTGGCACATGCCAACATGTTACCACTAGCCACTTTATATTCCAAGCCGCTACCCAGTTGTAGCGCCCGCAACTTGGCCAAAGTGGCCGTGCGTGCCATTGGCACATGCCAACATGTTACCACTAGGCACTTTTATCCCCAACTTGATATCCTATTTCCAAGGCATTCCGCACATGCCAACATAGACACTTTTATCCCCAACTTGCTAGCCAATTTCCAAGGCATTCCGCACATGCCACACATGCTCCACTAGAGACTTTGGCATTACCATTCGCACTCAAAGTGCAACTTGCGGCCAAGGCATTCCGCACATGCTATTGGCACATGCCAAATGCTCCACCAAGTGACTTTGGCATTGCCATACACACTCAAAGTACAACTTGCGGTCGAGACATCCCACACATGCCATTGGCACATGTCGCAACGCTGCACTAGCAACTTTGGCATTGCCACTTGGGCCCAACTCTCGAGACATCAACACAAACTGGGGATGCTTTCTTGGGGTTTTGGTTTGGCGATTACAGCGTGCAGCGTACACTAAGCTCGCAATAAAGAAATGCGTGCAAGGAATGAATACTGTCAATTAAATAAGGAAATTTATGGTGGAAACGTTTTCGCCATAAAGCCAACGGTTTCCACCTCCTCTGTTTTAATTGGAACATTTACTCAATTCCTTAATGAGGCCAGGGTACGTTCAATCTCACTTGTATAAATAGGTTTCACCTATCCTGCCAAAACAACACAAGTCTTGGTCAGGCAAAATACAACACTATAAGATAACAACTTTGCAATCTCTCTCAAAAGCTTCCGTCACTAGCAAGCTTCCGCAAGCTTCTACACTTCTGATACAAGTCGAGATACTACCTATCCAGAACTCTCTGGTCTCATCACCCTTCTTCGCTATCCTCCCCAAATCAACCCTTCTCCTCCACTTTGTGACCGAAGCAAATCTGGAACGACCATATTCTTGGTTTAGGCCAGAGTTGTACAGATTGATATCTCGAATCAAAAGTTCTCACGTGAAGAAAATTTGTTTAAGGGTTTGAACTAGTCTCTCCACCATCGAATTTACCAAATTCAGCAGAGGCGATTTTCTCCCATAAACAACGGGTCCTGATCAAATTCAAATGGGTAATGGCTCTTCTATTCCAATTTATAATGTTGGTTCCTCTTTTTTTAGAACTCCCAGTCATAAGTTGTAGATCGTAATGTTCTTCATGCACCAAAAATTTCTCATAATCTTTTATCAGTATCACGTGTTACTACTGATAATAATGTCTTATTTGAATTTCATCCGAATTTTTGTCTTGTGAAGGATCGATGTACTGGGAAGGTTCTTCTTCGCGGCAATAGGAGGGGTGGTCTCTATCAACTTGATGTTTCATTTCAGTCTCCTAAATCTTACATAAGAGAAAGTGCTACCTTACAAGATTGGCACTCTAGATTAGGACATCCAATGATGCGTACAGTTCGTAAAGTTGTTTCTCAGTTTTCACTTCCGGTTTCTAGTCATACTATTAATATTTGTTCATCCTGTCATGAACATAGGAGTCATAAGTTACCTTTTAATTCTAGTAAAACTACTTATTTGAATCCATTAGATTTAATTGTCTTTGATGTTTGGGGACCTTCTCATATTTTATCTAATGAAGGATACAGATATTATATCATATTCATTGATGCATTTAGTCATTTTACTTGGATGTTTCCTATGTCTCAAAAGTATGATGTCTTTTCTATATTCTTTTTGTTTCAAAAGCATGTTGAAAATATTTTTAATCGGAAAATCAAGATTTTTGAATCTGATAATGAACTTGAGTATCGCAAACTTACTCCGCATCTATAGAAACTTGGTATTTTTCATCGATTTTCCTGTCCACATACTTCTGAACAAAATGGTTTGGTAGAATGCCGTCACCGTCATATTCGTGAAACTGGTATTACAATTCTAAACATGGCTTCTATACTATCCTCATATTGGTATGACTCTTTTTACACTGCTTGCTATTTAATGACGTGTTCCGTCCACTTCTATCAATAATTCTTCTCCATATGAAGTTCTTTTTGGTCTCCCACCAGACTACACTTTGCTTCATGTGTTTGGTTGTTTGTGTTATCCTCATCTACGACCATATATGTCTCATAAAATGAAACCTCTTTCTTCTCCTTGTGTTTTCATTAGATATAGTCCGTATCAAAAAGGTTACAAATATCTTCACATCCCTACATGCCAGATATATGTTAGTCGCCATGTTGTTTTTGATGAGACTACTTTTCCTTTTGCGGCCATCTCATAACCTTCTCCGGCGTCGACTTCTTCACATGTATCTTTCCCTACTCCCCTAAGATTATCTTCACCACCGGCATTATCTACTCGCTCATCTATTCACTCAGTTTCCCCATCAAATCCATTATCTGTTGTGAATCATCATATCTAGTCGACATCACCTATAGTTTTCAAGCCGACAACATCTGCATCTCCTGTTGTTGTATAGCCAATAACCACAATCATCAGCCTGCAAGAGTTAGTCGTAGTTCCATATTCCCCTGAGTTTGTCCGCTTTGCCAGTAATCAGTTTCATGAGCAGTTGACAGCACCAACTTTTGTTTCTCCACTTGAACAGTTTTCAAGATTACATCCGACTGTGTCTATCTCATCACCTATGGAACTTCCAGCACCTACTTCTGCAATGGTTCCTGTACCTACTACCGTATCTCCTACAGCGGTTAATTCATCCCAAAATCAACACGTCCAAGCATCTGAACCTGCACTTGCCTCTGCAATAGTACCTTCACCCACTACAACGACTAATTCTGCTCACACTCCACATGTACCAGAAATTGAAACTGCACCTGCTCTTGTCACACATCCAATGGTCACTCGAGCTAATGATGGTATTTTTAAACCAAATTCAAAGTACGCACTGGTATGTGATTCTCTTCTCGATCCCACTTGTATTTCATAGGCTCATAAAGATCCGAGATGGCGTATATCATCCGATGATGAGATCAATGCATTAATTCGCAATAGTACGTGGTCGTTAGTAAAAATATGATCCTTCTATGAATGTTATTGGATGTAAATGTGTATTTCGTATCAAACGCAATCCTGATGGTACAATTGCACGTCGTAAATCTCGTTTAGTTGCAAAAGGATACAATCAACAAGCGGGAATTGATTACTCTGAAACGTTTAGTCCGGTTGTTAAACCATATACTATGCGTATTATTCTTACATTGGCTTTGTCATCCAATTGGAATTTTCATCAACTTGATGTGCAAAATGCCTTTTTACATGGCGAGCTTCAAGAAGAGGTATATATGAAACAACCACCGAGTTATGTAGATTCTCGTTTTCCTACGCATGTTTGAAAATTACAACGTTCTCTCTATGGACTCAAACAAGCTCCTCGTGCATGGTACCATAGACTTAACAATTTTTTGCTACAAATTGGCTTTGTCACTTCGAAATGTGACTCATCTCTATTCATCTACAATGGTATTATTTATTTGTTGGTCTATGTAGATGATATTATTGTTACAGGTTCCAATTCTACTGGTATTAAATCCATTCTTGATCGTCTGCAACAAGAATTTGCAATTAAAGATCTTGGTTTCTTGTCTTATTTTCTTGGAATTGAAGCGATTCGTACACCCTCAGGATTGTTTCTTTCTCAACAAAGGTATGCTCATGATCTTCTTATTCGAGCAAAAATGGATGGTGTTAAACCTATTCAAACACCACTTAGTACTTCTGGTGATATATCCTCTGATCATAGTACTTTATTAACTGATGCTACGGAGTATCGTAGTGTTGTTGGAGCTTTCCAATATTTGACGTTTACTCGTCCTGATTTGGCATATGCTGTTAATAAAGTATGTCAGTTTATGCATGCACCCACTTTTTTTCACTGGAGTTTGGTAAAGCGTATACTTCGTCATCTTAAAGACACATCTACCTTTGGTATACTTCTTCGGCCATCTCATTCTCTTCAATTATCTTTCAATGCATATACTGATTCAGATTGGGCTGGCTCTCTTGAAGATTGACGTTCTACTAGTGGTTATTGTATTTTCTTGGGTGGTAATATTATTTCTTGGAGTGCTTGTAAGAAGAAAACAGTATCACGTTATAGTACTGAAGAAGAATATAGGGGACTTGCAATTGCTATTGCTGAAATTGTGTGGATTCAATCACTTCTTTCAGAAATTCGTGTTTCTACTCAATCACCTCATGTTCTATGGTGTGACATTCTTGGCGCCACTTATCTTACTGTCAATCCTATATTTCATGTAAGAACGAAGCACATTGAGATTGATTATCATTTTGTTCGTGATCAAGTTGCTTTGAAACTTCTTGATGTCATGTTTATATCATCTAAGGATCATATTGTGAATATATTCACTAAACCACTATCTAAAGATAGGTTTTCTCTTTTAAGGTTCAAGCTAACGGTTCAGGACAACCAGTTGCGCTTGCGGGAGGGTGTTAACATAGTATCACGTTCGTGACCCAAGTTACTCTATTTAGAGTTTATTTATTTTAGGATTCTCTTGTATGTTAGGTAACACTGTTTTAAGAAATACTTTAGCCAATTGCACAAGGAAAAGTCTGTATAAATAGATGTATAGTTCATAGTTCTTTGTACACAAGAATCTTAATAAGAAATACATTTCTCTCACTATCTTCTTAACCTGTTCTTAACTCATCCACCTTCTTTTCTAAAACTAACCTAGTAGTTTCGCTTACATCAATATGTTGTAAGTCAATCCGACGGTGGTCTTGCAGATCTAGAAGATCTTAACCTTCTCCGGAAGATAATGATATGTAATCTTGAGAATGTGAAAATTTTGGTGCATGACAACAGAGGAAATTTGAAAGGTAAGCAACACATTCTCTATTTGGATTTACATTGGACTTCTAGATCTTTTCATTTTGGGCATCTGTATAATGATGGTGAAGTTCTGGATGCGCTCGAACCTCATCCTAATTTGGAAATACTGAAGATGAAGAACTTCATGGGATCCAGGCTTCCTCAATGGATTGGTGATTCTCTTTCGTATTGTCTTCCGAAACTGGTGGAATTATTTATAACTCAATGCAGCCAATTAAAACAGCTTCAAGAACTTGGGAAGCTGCCAAATATCAAGGTCCTTTCCATTCATGGAATGGATTCAGTGCAACATCTGGGAAATGAGTTATACATATGAGAAGCCAGTACTAGTGAAAATGCACCAAGATCGGCATTCCCTTTCTTAGTTGAGCTAAGTCTTGAATACATGGGAAACTTAGAAACTTGGGTTGTACCAGAATCAACATTGCCTCATTTCCCTCTCCTGGAGAAGCTGACCATCTCATTCTGCAGCAAATTGAAAGTCATCCGAACTCCGTTTCTTTCTCTCAAGGAATTAAAATTGCAGAGTTGCCAAGGTTTAGAAGATCTACTTGATGTACAATGCTTAGAATCTCTCAAGAGGTTCACTGTTCAAAAATGTTCAAAAATGCAAGGATTTGAAGCTTTCACCAGAGGATCTGAAACACACCTTCACAAAAGCATTGCTGGATATGGATATTCCGATATATCCATTCTGAATCTTGTGAGTGTATTTTGTTATTGCTTTCTTGTATGTTGTACCCTTCTTCAACTCCTTTTTAATGTATTCTTGTAAGAAAAAAATAAAAAAAATAAAAAAATATTGTAGGTACCTTGTGATATGTTTTCTAGGTGTGAAGTGAGGCGCCCAAGGCGTCACACAAATTGGTGATGAGGCACGCCTATGATGTCGCCTTAAAAGTTTTAACTCCTATAAACGAACTGACCTTAATCACACAAGTACGAGAGTCAGCTGCTAGGCAACCCATCCATCAACCAAAAGTTGAATTATTAGCCGGCCGAGAAATTAATTAATCTTAAGCACATTTTTTAGTTAATCTTAAGAAAATGATCAAGCAAGTATCAAATCCAAATTTTGTGAAGAGTTGATCTCTTGTGAAAGTTTATCATGACTTGAAGCTAGAATCTTGAACTCTTGATTCTTTCTTTTGGGTTTATATTTTTCACATGGATAACAATAATATGAGTCTTTTTTCAACCAGAAGCCTTATGGTGCTAGTTTTGTTTCTAGATTAGACAAAAAGTGTTGCCTATTTTTCTCTTATGCTTATTTCTTCTACTTCTCTTCTATTTTAGTTGCGCTGTTTTATTCAGCATAACCAAAATTCTACTTTTCGCGGAATTGTCCAGCGAGATTGTTTTATTTTTTTATCTGACTGCCGAAATAGTTACGATGTTCCTATTCCAATCAGCGTGACCAAATTCTACTTTTCACATAATAGTTCAGCGCATCAAGATGCTAGATTGGAATTACCATAAGACCCTGGTGAGCCGAATATACTAGGGCTGTCAATGGGTACCCGTTACCCGCTAAATCGGGTCCGGTTCTGGGTCCTAAAGTTGGACCCATTAGCAACTTAGAACCCGACGGGTAATTACCCGATTGGAACCGAATGTTAACGGGTCCAAACGGGTAATACCTGTCGGGTACCCGTTTATTTAACCTTCTGATCATTTTTTTAGCTAAATTATAGGTATTTTTGCTAGTTTCGGCTTTGAATTTTTTTGATTTTTGATTTTTTTTCTTACATTTAATATTTATTTAGTAAATTAATAAAGAAATAATAATAAATTTTTATAAAAATAATTTATATTCAAGTTAAAAAGAGAAAGAAATTAAGATTTTAATAGTTTTTTTAATATCCAACGGGTATCCGGACCTGACGGGTATCCGGGACTTTAAACGGGTCCGGTTCTGGGCCAACACATTATAGAACCGGACCCAGAACCGATGTTGATATGCCGGGTCCGGCTCTGGGCCATGTACTACCCGGGAGGACCCGGACCCGTTGACAGCCCTAGAATATACTCCCAATCAAGATGCTAGATAGAAAGGCCATAAGACTAAGCCCATGGCCCATGGAGGTTTGGGGGCAATTGCTCCATAACAACACAACCCCGCTGATTTTCTCGCACGTGTCAGTTTCTCAAAACACCACGCGTGTGGCAAAACCCTAGCGTTGTCTTCTATGTTTACAATTTCCTTCACCAGTTTTCTTTTTCTTTTTCTTTTCTGCCTCACTGGTAAAAAAACCCCTACCATTTTCTCATTCTCAGAGAAGAAGTATTCCAAAATGGTAAGCAAACTAATTTTCAGCTCATTTTCAAGGTTTTGATTGGTTGATTGTTAATTTTGTTTTTGAAATTGTGATTTTTTGAACAGGGTATAGATCTAATTGCTGGAGGCAAGAGCAAGAAAACAAAGAGAACTGCTCCTAAATCAGATGATATCTACCTCAAGCTTCTCGTCAAGGTCAGTTATCATGGTTGATTGATTGATTGATTGATGATCTCTGATGATTCATTCTCTAATTGAATCGGACGATTTGACTCGGACGATTTGACTGGTAATGTTTATTTCTCTTGAATTTGGTCCATTTTAATGATTGTTGTGTGTATGGATTCAGCTGTATAGGTTTTTGGTGAGGAGGACTGCGAGTAATTTTAATAAAGTTATATTGAAGAGATTGTTTATGAGTAAGTAAGGTTAACAAGGCACCGTTGTCACTCTCTCGCATGATTCATTTCATGGAGAACAAGGTAACTTTTTATTTGATGATAATATCCTCTTGATTCTTGAGCATTTACACTTGTGAGCTATCAATATGATTTTTGATCAGAATTTATGAGGATTGAATTATGTGCTAATGCTTGCATTACACAAAGGTTGATGTATATATTGTCACGTGTATGTTCACTTAATTTGCCTTATTGCTTGTTTGAAGAAGATATATTTAGATTCGAAAATTCTTAATAAACCATCCAAATGGACTCTTGAAAACCACTCACCCACAACCAAACCCCAAAATGGGTCCCCCTGTTTTTCTTGGGAGGGTGGAGCCCACTGCATATGTGAGTGAGCGGTTTTTAAGTGGTTCATTTGGACGGTCTGTCCTGATTTAGATTTAATAGTGAGCCAACATGGAAGTTAACTTGCAAGTTACAGCTGTGCTGGGGTTGCTCCTATATATTGACCTTAAATCTGGGGAGTGATGAGTTCTTTTGACGTAAATGAAAAAAATCTGAAGATGAATAAGGTGTCATGTTGCCGCATCAGGTTTGCTACCAACAAGTTTGCGGAGCTGTTTCATTGGATGACTTTTCATTGAGCCCCAAAGGGTTCACCATTCCCTAGATCTATTGTTTTTACGTAGGAGTCAGTTCAGCTTTCTTGCAGTCAGGTTTGCATTCACCATTGATTTGGCTCTTGGTATGATTAGAACTGAGGTTTAGGTTAAACTAATAGAAGTGGCACAAGTTCATGAATCCTTGTTATGTATGCAGTAATGGAAGATTTATGACAGTAGTTGTAAAGGAGGAACAAGGAATTGAATGGATAATCTTGAACTATGTTCACGATTTTTGTCTTATTGCTCTTTGAAGAAGATAAATGAAGTATCCTAGATTTAATAGAGAGCTATCATGGAAGCTAATTTCCAAGTTGCAGCTGTACTGGGGTTGCTCCTATATATTGGCCTTAAATCTTGGGAGTGGTCAGCTGTTTTGACGTTAATGGAAAATCTAAAGATAAGTAAAGTATCAATGTTTCCGTGAGCTCGCTAGCAACATGTTTGCGAAGCAGTTTCATTGGATTATTTTCATTAAGCCCAAAAGGGTTCACCATTCCCTAGATTTAGGGCTTCTACGTAGGAGTTAGTTCTTAGGTTGGCACGAACCATTGATTTGACTCTTGATATAATTTTAATTTGACTCTTTTTGGATATAGATGTTTTTGTGTAAGTTACTAGAACTGAGTTTTAGCTTAAACTAATCAAAGTGACACAAGTTCATCAATCCTTCTTATGTACTCAGTAATGAAAGATTCATGATACTAGAAATGGGAGTTGTGTCGGTCCATATGTTGTTTTCTGACTACTTCACATATATTGTTGTGTTAGCTTCTGTTGCTCTGAGATTATTTGCTAGGTCATCAATGTGATGTTAGATGCTTTCCTTATTGCTGAGCCACGTTCTGTATTATGAAGACCTAATTATCTTAGTTTTTCGTAGGATCTGTAGGTTGGTAAATAATGTCACATTGTTTATAAACAGGGAATAATATTGGCCATCAAATTCGGTTTATGTGCTTACCATGACTGTTAGTTTTGCCTGTCAACTGTAGTGGTTAGGTGCCTAGCATATTTCATTCGAGAGAGTTTTTGGTCGGGTGCTAGGACCTATCCCATGACACGTGACATTAGCATCTTCTAAGGTTGACAAACCATTTGAGGACACTTTAAACTTGATTAACTCTATACGGTGTGATTGCCATTGGTCATATGGGTCGGTTCTTGTGTGTCCATTAAAAAAGCTTTTTCGGGAATGTTTTATTTTTGAATTATAAAGAACTTCTGCCAGAAAGTTCTGGATGTATCTTGACCTTGTGCCCACTAGCCGTTGAAGACTGACCTTGAGCACCATTGTGCATTGTCACTTGATTTGCCTTATTGCTTGTTTGGAGAAGATACGTGAAGTTTTTTGATTTAATAATGAGTCAACATGGAAGTTAACGTGCAAGTTACAGCTTTTCTGGGGTTGCCTCTATGTGTTGGCCTTCAATTTGTGGAGTGATGGATTCTTTTGACGTTAATGAAAATTCTAAAGATGAATTAAGCATCAGGTTGCCGCGTTCGCTTGCTAGCAACAAGTTTGCCAAACAATTTCATTGGATTATTTTCATTAAGCCCAAAAGGGTTCGCCATTCCCTAGATTTAGGGCTTCTACGTAGGAGTTCAGCTTGCTTGCAGTTAGGTTTGGACTAACCACTGATTGAACTTTTGATATAAATAAGTGAACAGAAGTTGTCTTTTTGGATATCTGTGTTTTCATGCAAGTCATTGGAACTTAGTTTTAGCTTAAACTAATAAAAGGTGACACAAGTTCATGAATCCTTGTTATTTACTCGGTAATGAAAGATTTATGACACTTGTTGTCAATGAGAAATGGGAGTTGTGTCAATCCAAAATTCCAAATGTAGTTTTTTGTTGCTCGGTCATCAATTTGATGTTTGTGGATCAGAAATGTGATTTACTTATTGCTGAGGTATGATCTCTATTATGTAGACCTAATTATCTTAGTCTTCTGTAGGTTGATAAATGATGGCACATTTTAAACAGGGTAATAATATTCAATAATTCTAAACTCGCTGAACGGAAATCCCTCGGGAGTGAGAGAAAAAAGAGGGGCACTCACATTTAAAACACACCCTGCTAATCACATGGGTTGGGGGCCACATTTTTCTCTGATTTGGGAAATCCTACGGGATTTTCTCTCGATGAGTCTAGAATCATTGAATAATATTAGCCGCCAAATTCGGTTTACGTGTTTACCATGACTGTTATTTTTCATTTTAGAAAGTCATCTTCATAATAAATGAACAAAATCGATATATAAAATCTTAATAAAACGACTACTTTCTAGTTTCAGATGCACGTGAACTTTTGATGGGTCATATACATAGAGTTTTAGATGTCTTTAAAACTTCTAGGTTGATTAACAGAAGTCAAATTTTGTTTTCTACAAACAAAAGACATTAATACAGAACTTGGAAGTTGTAGTCCCTTGTTAGGAATGCGTTTCTCACTAGTTAGGAGCGCGTTTTACGCAAATTCGCAAATCTCAGAGAAATTTGTGAGGCTTTCACGAATATGGTGATTAAGGTCCAACCATTTGAGGACACTCTAAACTTGATTAACCCTATAGGATGGCTCAATGGTTGGTTCTTGTGCATTCAGAAAGCTTTTCTGGGAATGTTTTCTTTTTGAGTTGTAAAGAATTTCCGGTAAGAAGTTCTGGATAACCATTGAAGAATTACCTTGTGCAGTATTGTCACTCTCTCGATTGATTCTTTTCATGGACAACAAGGTAACATTTGATTTGATAATAATACATATAAGCTGTCGATATGATTTTTAATCAAGAGGACTAAATTATCTATTTGCGAACTAAAGCTTACATTACACAAAGCAAAAGGAATTAGTCAGTGGATATAGTGTCACGTACTTTTGAAGAAGATAGATTAGTGTTTGTAGTGTGCCATTATGAAGTTCAACTTGCAAGTTACAGCTGTTCTGGGTTGCTCCTGTGTATAGGTCTAAAATCTGGGGAATGGTGTATTCTTTTAACATTAATGGAAAATCTAAAGAGGAATAAAGCAGTTTCATTGGATTATTTTCATGAAGGTTAAAAGGGTTCACCATTTCCTAGATTTAGGGCTTCTACATAGGAGTCAGTTGAGCTTGCTTGCAGATAAGTTTGCATTCTCTGTTGATTTAACTCTTGATATTATTATAGTATAGCTTTGTTCTTGGGCAAGTCGGTAGAATTGATTTTTAGCTTAAACTAATAATAGCATCACAAGTTCACGAATTCTTTGTGCTTTCTTAGCACAGTGTTATCCTTGTTATGTACTTAGTAACGAAATATTATGACACTAGTTGTAAATGAGGATTGGGAGTTGTATTAGTCCATATGTTGTTTGACTTCTTCGCAAATGTTGTTTTTGTAGCTTATATTGCGCTGAGATTATTTGGTCGATAGTGGGTGAGAAATGTGATATTCTTATTGCTTGGCTAGGATCTTTATTATGACCACCTAATTATTCTCAGTTTTTCGTTAGATTCTGTGTGTTGATAAATGATGCCTCATTGTTTTTAAACAGGGTGATAATATTCACAGTCAAATTCTGTTTATGTGCTTCCAATGATTGTTAGTTTTGCCGTTAACTGTAGTGGTTAGGTGCCTTGCATATTTAATTTGTGAAAGCTTTTGGTTGGGTCAGCGGGGACTTATCCCTAATGACATGTGACATTAGTACCTTCTAAGGTTGACCCTAGAGGGTGTGAATGCCATGCGTCATAGGGGTTGGATATAGTATGTCCATTTAAAAGTTCTTTTGGTGAATATTTTTGCAATTCTTTCGATATTCCTAACAAACAATGGAAAAAACATCATCAAAACCCACTCTCACATGGAATAATGGGTCTCATGGCTGTTCAGGTAGGACTCACCACACCCGAAAAGAGTTCCCCATTTCCCGATGTGAATCGGTTTTGGTGTTGTTTTTTCTATTGCCTGTCTAGGACCACTGTATTTTTTTTCCTTGAGAGTTGTAAAGAACTTATGGTAGAAAGTTCTGAATTATCTTGAATCTCTTGACCTTTGCACCCACTAACCGTCGAAGAATGGCCATTGAGGTCTTGGATCCAGAATTTTGGCTCAAACTAATATATGGTATTGCATTTCTTGAAACCAGTGATGTAAAATGTTCTCATTATTTGTAACAGAAAAATGGTTTTCGCTAGAGTTGGGAGTGTTGTAAGCTTAGTTGTTATTTCCAAGAGCTTAGTTTGAGTTGGTTAGCGTGTGTTTGCTAACATCCTAAAGAGTAAGTAGGCATTCTGCCACTATCCATACCCACGTTAAACACAACTCAGAGAAAACCTTAAGACGTAAAAGATAAATCTAATCTTTAATATCTTCCAACAATGTGTTGTGTTGTTGATACACAAATATTGTTTTTCTTTTGGTTTATAACACTTGGACTATTTGCTTTGTTATCCATTTGATGTCTGATGGATGAGAAATGTGCGAATGCCTAATAGTAGTGCTAGGCCAATATCTTTATCTATAGACCTAATTTATCTGAATTTCTTTTGATGTCTCGTTTTTTACAGGGTGATAAGATTGCGGTACTTATTGGTACAATTACTGATGATACACGGGTTTATGAGGTACCTGCAATGAAGGTTGCTTCTCTGAGGTTTACAGAGACAGCAAGAGCTCGAATTGAGAAAGCCGGTGGTGAATGTTTGACATTTGATCAACTTGCTCTCAGGGCACCCCTTGGGCAGAACACGGTATGTATTCTTATATTTTATTTCGGTTTTCTTCTGCTTTCTTTTGTGTAGATGTTCCTGAAAGTCCGTACTTAATTTGAGTGTGAAATGCATCAAACAGAAAGTGGCTAACAACAAACAGAAACCTCATAACAAACTTGAGATGAATATTAAGTGCTGTTTTTTTCTTCTTATCATCAGGTTCTTTTGAGAGGACCCAAGAACTCAAGAGAGGCAGTTAAGCACTTTGGAGCTCCCGGAGTACCTCACAGCCACAGCAAACCGTACGTCCGCTCCAAGGGCCGTAAGTTTGAGAAAGCTAGAGGAAAGAGAAACAGTCGTGGTTTCAGGGTTTAGGAAATTTGCTCAGGGTGTCATCTTTTATATTTTTCCAGTCTTTAGAGATGTGAAAATTACATTCTAGTAAAAGCTTAGATGTTCAAGTAGCTTGTTTTCGGATTGACCTTTTAGGCTGCAGATATTTAAAAACTTTTACCAGTTATGTTACTACTGTTATCAAAATTACACTGTCGAAAGTCTTCGTTTCTCCTTACACAAAATGGGACTCTTTCTATTTCGGGAAAAGTGATATCTCCGCTTTTTCCAAGTAAAAAAATGAAAAAGAGAAAGTATCACTTTTATTGAAACACGTAAAATATTTTAACCAGTGGAGATCCAGGGAGAAACCAGTCAAACAACACATGTACTTGAGATATATGGCACACGAAGATGGTGGTATATCCCACAATCAACGGTATATGAATCCAGGATGTCGTGCATTCGTGCCACTACAAAAATGGAAAATTTCAACTCTTTAACGGTTAGTTTTTTTTTACCTTCCCATCTTCTTATATATATATATTTCAAACCAAAAATGTAAAAAAAAAAAAAAACCTAGTTATAGGCTTTTAGATCTGGAAAAATCTGAGTGCAGTGATCAAGATGGATGAAGACTGCATATTACCATTAGCTGAAAAACAAGCTCGTAAGATCAAATTCAGTTTAGATCGTAGAATACCGAGTTTGATCATAATTATGAAGCCTTCGCATGTTGTTAGAGGTTTCTGGCTGGTATGTTTGATTCCATGATTTTTATATGTTTTTGTAAATTTAATAGTTTTCTCATGTTATTTACTTATTTCGTTAACAGGGGATTCCAAAGGATTTCGGTACAGCTTTTATGTCGAAAGTTACGATTTCAATGACATTGTTGGACCAGGAAGGCAAAAGCTATGAAGTAACTTACATTGCTGCAAGAACAGGTCTTAGTGGTGGATGGAAAGGGTTTGCTGAGGATCACAATTTAAAAGTGGGTGATGCAGTGCTATTCCAGTTGGTTAACCTTAGGGAATTTAAGGTTTTCATTGTGAGGAAAAATGGTGTGGCAGATTTTGATGGTGCACCAGACACTGATGGTACGTCAGACATTCAGGGTGATCTAAGCCTCCTGCAACTGAATGCGCAGGAAAGTGCTCAAGGTAATTTTTTTGTCAGTCTATTGCATCTGAGTTTTCAATTTGTGTAGTGGATTAAATTGTTGTGCTTTAGTGTTTAGTTACATACGCCTTGTTGTGCGATGTTTAAACTAGGCGATGCTGGTAAGAAATTGAAGCGAGAGAGAAAAACTGTTGCAAAGCGCCAACGTGTAGGTACAAATTTTGAGTCGAATGAAAAATCTTGCTGTTGAAAATAAAATTGTCAGTAATTTAGTTTTCTTATGCGCATTGTTTTGCGATGTTTAAACTAGGCGATGCTCTGAAACCGGAGGAAAAACCTGCAGAGAAACGCCGCAGGCGTGCTCCTTCATCTGTTATTCGGGATGAAAATGGAAGTCAGCAGCAACCTGATGACAATGGTGATGTGGAAGATTCAGTGGTTGGAGATTTTGAGAGTTTCGCGAAAATCGTTAACGATTTAGTTGGAGATTCTGAAATGCCCGAGGACGTAATGGCTAAATATTACGAGCTATGCTGCACCCATAACTCGTTCCTTCATACAAATATTCCTCCCGGCCACAATTCTAATTTAGTTGCGGGTATGATTATCGCAACTGTGGAAATTGTTCATGGCATCATGTCTTGCAAAGTCCGCGACACTTTCAATGGTGAGGTGTCCGTCTGGAGAAATAAATTGGAAGCCTTTGAGAAGCTTGGCATGAGCGTGGATTTTGTATTTCCAAGGTTAAACCAACTTCAGAAACTATCGGAAACCGCATTGAGAAGGCTCCCATATCAGCAAATGTATCCAGAATTATGCAATCCGTAGCTTACATGTGTGTTTGATCTTTTCTTTCTCTGTTTTTGTTCCATGCATTGTAAGACTTTTTGATGTTCGATAAAATCCGTGTTAGTTACTTTATATTATATATGGTAAACCTTTGTTTCTTGACCAGAAGGCGTAAAATTTTGTGTTTTTGGACCAAGCAATGGAAAGAAAGTATGAATATTGCAGCTGCAAAGCCAACTTTTGTAGCTGCATATAGAAATTTAGTAGCGCAATGGGGTGATGCTGACTGTCGAAAAATTGTATTAGATCTTAGATTCTGGGAAAACAACAAAGTACTGAAAAATAGTGCGGTGCAGGTTAAGCTAATACAGTGGTGTAGGATAAGTCTTAGGTTGAGGGAACTCGTGCAGTTTTTTTATCAATAGAAACATAAACAAGATAATCCAAGTTTGCAGCAAGAGATATGGACTGAATGGCTTCAGAATGGCGGCTGAATGTCTTGACACGTTGCCCTGAGAGGCTATCCCATGCTACTAATTTTCCATCCATACCACCAGTAACTACATAAGGAGACTCACCCAGCCATACCAAGCAAGTTACGCCACCCTCATGCTCCCATGTGCAGCGTGCAGTTGAATATGCCAGGTCCCAAATAACGAGTGTCTCATCAAACGTAAGCTGCTAAATTCCAATGCATACAGAACCATCACACAGTTATGCAAACTCTATACTAACAGTGTTTACTTTGTTTTGAAAAAGGGGGTTAAAATTGATAACTTGATGCCGAGGAGACATAAAAACACAGAGGAACAGAAGGAAAAAGAGAAAAGTTTACAAGACTAAACAAGCAAGCGCCATCTCAGAAAAATACTAACAGTGTTTACTTGAATGCATACTGCTAATGTTATAACAAGAACGGAGTCCAAGCTTATCGTCATGCATGTCCCTCTTTGTGATACCGGTGATATCCTTAACAACGTGAACATTCTTCCCAGTTACCGGATCCCATATTCGCAGCGTTTTATCATCAGAACCAGTACATATTGTTTTACCATCAAGTGTAAAATCACCACAGGTAACAATTTCCGAATGGCCAGAGAAGGTGTTGAGATGCACATTACCGTCAGAACAACTGCATAACCAGACAATGCCGTCCTCTGTACCAGCCAAGACAGAAGGTTGTGTTGGATGGCATTTTACCCACTCTACTCCGTCTTCAGGATCATTAAATGTGCACTTCACATCACAACCAGTCTCGAGCCAAATCATCAGTGTCATCTATGACCTTCCATTGAAATCCCTTGTCATCCAGTTGCAACTAGGTTTTCATTTGTAGTACAATTTTCCAGCATATATGCCTTGAGAATATGCGAATGGAATCCCCATCTGCAGGTTCATCTCCAATATTTCCTGCTGGATCATGTGCTTCCTGATGCCTGCAAGTTTCTCTGAAACCCTACGAAGTGTCGGCCGGCCGGGAATATATTTTCGGACTTCGGGCTAAAACCCAACCGTCGGATATGGGCAACCGACTGGACCGTATGTCGGATTCAGACTTTTCCTTTTTAAAAGGGAGTTTCTATATATTTTACAGTTCCTCTTATTTTCTTCTATACAGCAGATATCTTTTTCAGTTCCTCTTCTATACAACAGATATTAGGATGGCCATTTGCCCCACCCAAACCCATCCCCGTGGGTACCCGCCCCGTTTGGGTAGGGTTTTACCCGCACAAATGGGGATGGGGTCGGGTATGGGTAATACCCGAAACCTAAGCTACGGGGATGGGGCGGGGATGAGATTCAAGGTCCCCGCCCATACCCGCCCCGTTCCTTCCATATTATAAGGGTTTCTACTTTTATGCAAGAATTTGTATCGAATTTTATACTTCTACAACTTAGTCGAGGTTTCTTACATTTAATATATTCTTGATCGTTCTTGTATATTCATCACTTTCGTTTCTTTGTTGTGATCAGATACATTCTTTGATCGTTCTTGTATCGAAAGGACAAAGTAGAAAACCTAAGAAGTCATTTAAAGATTCTTTTGTTCACCTTAAGATGAATTTCTGAATTTAAAATATTAGAATGCATTATTCTTATATTATTATTGCTTCATATTTAAGTTTTGGTTGTAAATAAATTTATGTATGAACTTCGTGTTACGGGTAACCCATGAAAAACCCGCCCCAAACGGGTATTCCCCATACCCGCCCCGCCCCAATTCGTGTGGGTAACGGGGCGGGTATGTGTATTTTTTTTACGAATGGGGCAGTGACTGAGATACAAGGTCCCCGCCCCATACCCGCCCCATGACCGCCCCATACCCGCCCCATGACCATCCCTAACAGATATCTTTTTCAGTTCCTCTTCTCTTTTTAAGATATTTTGCAATTCCTCTGGGGTTTTTTAAACAACACTATCTTTTTCATCATACCTTCACTGTTCAGCTCTGCTCTCTATAAGTTGTCTCAACTTTGATAAACCTTCTCAGATGAATTTGATTTGATTTTTTGTTGAATTTTATACTGGGTTTGTTGTTGTTTAGAGGCTTTGATCACATCTAATTCTAGAAACCCACACTAGAAACAACAAAATTTCTACTTCCACTTTAGTTTTGACTTTTGAGTTATGGGGCTTTGCTTTCATCTTAAATTTCTTATGGTTTTAAGGGGTGGAAAAAGGGTCTCTGTGGTTGTTGTTTATATTGCTCATAATTTCAGTCATATGCCCACCTCTTCTTGTTTTCAATGATTGATATGAAAAACCTAATTGTGTGTCTGATTCTGTGGGTTCGCAGGTCCTAAATTTCCTTTCTGGAGACATTGTTCGTGTTTTCGTGTCATGGAGGATATAATTTCTGAAGCACTACAATCATTGCTTAACGCACAAGAGCTTCTTGATGCTCGCTTCCGTGAAGCACCAACTGATCAAAATAGAAGGGCGTGGGAGAGAATATCTCGGTTGATAGATGAGCATGATATTATTTTCATGGGAGGACTCCCTCGCTCGCAAGCTGTAGAGGCTTCATTGCAGTTATTATATTGATCTCTTTTCTTTCTATAGTGTTTCGTAAATATGGATATCAAGTGGGGAACGAGAAACTATAAGTTCCTTACCTGAAGTGATCATTAGTTTGAAATTCTTATGTCTAAGTTGGTTGAATATTTTAGGACTTGGTTTGTTTTCAGCATTGTTTTTTGTTTGACGATATAGAGACTTGGTTCTCGTCCTCTGAGAGCGCCACCAGCAAG
This sequence comes from Papaver bracteatum, assembly GCA_023529315.1. Lineage (NCBI taxonomy): Eukaryota > Viridiplantae > Streptophyta > Magnoliopsida > Ranunculales > Papaveraceae > Papaver > Papaver bracteatum. The sequence continues at coordinate 358,016 of JAJJWX010003394.1, read as the reverse complement.
TAAACAATTGGTTGAAAACCTTCCAACAATGATTGTGAGTGAGGAAACCTTAATGAAGTTGGGCATTGATACAGAATGTGCTGTTTGCAACGAGAACTTGGTTATAAACGACAAGATGCAGGAATTGCCTTGCAAGCACTTGTTTCATCCTCTCTGTTTGATGCCGTGGCTGGTTAGTCCCCCTTTTACTTCATCCTCCTGTTAAATTTGAATTTATAAGTACTTCGGTGGTTTACCAGAATCTAAGATCTACATTTATGTAATGGCGACAGAACAAACGTAACTCATGCCCGGTATGCAGGCATGAACTTCCAACAGATAATCAAGTGTATGAGAGCTGGAAGGAAAGTGAGAAAGTGGCTGAAAAAACGCGAAGGGATGCAGCAAATTCTGTATGTTGAGACTCAATTAACTTTAGATGATAAGATCTTTGTGTATTTTTTTTTTTTTTTGGATAGATCAGCGGCGGGATATGAACCCCTAACCTATAACTTGGGAGTTTAACCTTGGCCAAGAAACTATAATAGATGTTACTATCGGAGTTGACTCTAATTTATATAAAATCTTAAGATTGCATAACTGTTGATCCTTTTCCAATTCAAGTAAATCTTTCCGTATTCTCTTTGTTGCACTGTGAACAAAAACCAACACACTCTTAAATTTAAACTTCCGTTCAACATCAAAATTTCATTGTATAAATGCATTACATGAATAACCAATTAATACACCCTTAGTCCAACCACTTTTCGACTGTCCACTGAAATCTCAGACTCTAGCAGCCACCATTATACCGCGTCCATGGGTTTCCACATTTATAGCAAAATTGATACAAACACCCGCGAGCATAACATTCCGAAAATTAGCATAGTAATTGTCGGATTTAGGGAACCAACAGGTTTTTCTTTTTAAGAAGGAGTTTCTAAATTTCTACTCCTCTTCTCTTCTATAAAACGGAAATCTTTTTCAGCTCCGACTCTGAGAATCAAACCAGAGATTTTGCAATTCCTCTGGGGTTTTTAAAACAACATAGAACCCGTCTCTCATCGTCCCTTCTCTGTTCAGCTCCGATCTCTGTAAGTCGTCTCTCAATTTTGTTGAATTTTCAATTATGATTTTGACTGGGTTTTTGTTGTTTAGAGGATTTGATCATTAATTCTCATCTAATTCTAGAAACCCATATTCAGAAACAACACAATTTTTCCATTAATTTTGATTTGATCTTCAATTTATTAGGTTTTAAGGGGTGGAGAAGGGATTTCTGTGGTTGTTGTTTATATTGCTCATAAAGTGATCACTCATATGCCCACCTCTTCTTGTTTTGAATAATCAATTGATTGTTTTCAATGTTCTGTGTCTGATTCTGTTGTTCTACAGGACGTAAATTGTTTTCAAAATTCTCGAGACATTGTTGAGGTTTTCGTGTCATGGATAGTTCAATTCTTCTTTCAGAAATACGACAATCATTTCTTAACGCACAAGACAAGAGCTTGTTGATATTCTCTTTCGCGCAGCACCAACTGATCAAAATAGAATTCAGTCGGAGAGAGCATCTCAATTGATGAATGAGTTTGTTAGTTCCATACAAGGATACCCTCGCCTGCAAGAACTTGATCAAGCTGTAGAAGCTTCATGGCAGGTATTATATCCATCTCTCGCTGAAATGTTCTTTAGAGTTTCATGGATATGAAGTGAGCGAATGAGAAACTGTCAAGGAAATAAGTCCCTTCGTTTTTTGACAGACTAGTTTGTTTTCTTATGTGTAAGTTTGTATGAAAGTCCTGTGTCAACATGTAGGTTTCTTATGTAACCTTGCTATTTTGTCTGATGATATAGAGTCTCGGTTCTCTTCCTCTGAGAGCGCCACCAGCAAGTAAGGAAGTGGTCGCAAACCTTCCAACAATCATCGTGACAGAAGAAACGTTAATGAGGTGTACAGAATGTGCTGTTTGCAGCGAGAACTTGGTTATCAACGACAAGATGCAGGAATTACCTTGCAAGCACTTGTTTCACCCTCTCTGTTTGATGCCATGGATGGTAATTAGTCCCCTTTAATCACATTATTATGAACTTTACTCGATCCTCTTGTAAATTTTGAAGTTTTCAGTACTGAGGTGGTTTACCAGAATCTAAGATCTACTTTCGTGTAATGGCTACAGGACAAACACAACTCATGCCCGGTTTGCAGACACGAACTTCCTACGGATAATGAAGCATATGAGAGCTGGAAAAAGAGTGAGAAAGAGGCTGAAAAATCACGAAGGGATGCTGCAAATTCTGTATGTTGAGATTCAATTAACGTTAGATGATAAACAAAATTAGATCTTTGTATAGCAGCTTACTGAATTTCGAGAGCAATTACAATAGATGTGTAGCAGAACCAAGAATGGTGTTCCTATCCGAATTTATATAAAATCCTAAGATGGCCTAATTGTTAAGCCTTTCCGAGTTTAAGTACATGTTTCCGTGTTCTCTCTGTTGCTCTTAAATTTAAACTTCCATTAAACATCAAAATTTTATTGCATATAGCAGAGATATAGCAGCAGAGAAAAAGCGTAACTTAATGCATTACATATACCCTTAGTCGACATTGCAACCTCAGACTCTCTGACAGCCCCCATTACAACTAGTCCACGAGTTTCCACATTTATAGCAAAATTGATATGCACACCTGTGAACATAACATTCCAAAAACACAGAAATTAGTTTTGAGAACAAGAGAAGCTTTATTATAGCAATAGTGATTGTTACACACCTGCAGGTTATATGTTGACAACCATCCACCTTTTCAACGTAAAACCTGCAACTTGGACATCTTATCCACTTTTGATCCTTAGCTAGGTTGATCATCAGCATGTCATCTTTCCCTCCTCTTTTTATCTCCTGAAAGTCGTCACATGTCAACTCAGAGTGCCATGGGACCTCACACTGTGCGCAGAAAAGCCTATTGCAGTGAGGACACTCTGTCGACCTTACAATCACCCCATCATCATCGTTCACCAGCATCACTGAACAGTCCTTGAATGGGCAGTAAATTTTCTGCGAAGCGAGAACTGAAGACTCGCATAATGCGTTTTCCCAGCGATCTAACACCTGACCTGATATGATATCTCTGCATAAATGAGGTTCTAATGTCTCGTTGCAGGTGGAATCTGGGCATGTAATCATGCTTATGTTTTCTTGTATCTTAGCTGTGATGTGTTTGGTGATGCATACAGAACAATAAATGTGTGAACATTTGCTAGTACTGTGCCTTGTCTCACTCTTTGCTTTAGATTCGATACAAATATCACAAAAGCTCATTCCAGAAGAACACTGATCATCATTACTACTGCTGCTGCCTTCTGCCATTACAGAACCTGTAAGTCTTTTCTTTAAGTTTTTTCTTTTTTCTTTAAACTGGAGACTTCTTTATATACTGAGAAGTCGCAAAGAGAAACAATCTGTTGAGTTACCCTGCTAGATAATGAAAGGTCATCTATTTCAGATTCATTGTATTCAATTTAATTGAATTTTTGAGAAGGAAAACTGGATTTAATTAAGAAACCTTTTCCCAATGCAGAGATCTAGGAAAAAATAAATAAATCTGTCTACCTACTAGTATTCTGGTAAAGTTTACCTAGAATATTCATGACAAGGACTTTTACTTTCACTCTCACAATGTATGAATCTGACTGACTGTTGTGAGTTAAACTTGAATAATTAAAACAAAAAGTCTTTATAGATCGAGAAAAAAACCACGCTAAAAAACCGCCACACACAATGCACTCCCTGCACGTTTCCCGCCCACTTAGACCCACAAAAAAAAGAACAAGAAAAAAAAAAACTGTGAGAGGCGGTTTTCACATGGTTTTTTTTCTCGGTTCATAGAGAACCACTATAATTAAAATTAGATTTATCTAGAATTATCCGGACCTAACTAGTTTGTTGTAGATTAGTCCACAATACTCTAGCCTTCACGGCTATTAGGGCCCAGGCTAATTAGAATATTCATGAATGTACGGAAGCTTAGAGTCTAAACTGATCAAAGATAGAGAGCAATAAAATTTTGTTTTACATAAACCACAGTTGAGTAGTTGTGAGCCCATTTTCAAACCATCTTCAATACCCATTTAGTCTTTAAACCCAAAATCATTTCCAACAAAGTGGTATAAGAGCCATAGATCCTAATGGCTAGTGAAATGTTTCCCTTTCAAATTCCTAAACTCACCAAAGATAACTATGAAAATTGGAGCATCCAAATGAAGGCGTTATTAGGCTCGCAAGATGCATGGGAGATAGTAGAAAAAGGTTATGTCGAACTAGAGGATGAAGCGGCGCTACAGCAAAATGAAAAAGATATGCTACGTATATCAAGAAAGAGAGATAAAAGAGCTCTTTTCCTTATTTATCGAGGCATGGATGAGTCGTCGTTCGAGAAAATATAAAGAGCCGCTAATGCAAAGCAAGCGTAGGACCAGAATATCGCCACAATTATATTCACGAGAGATTAACGACACTTCTGCGAGAGTCACCGAAAACTCTTCAACAACATTTCACGAGCGTCACAAAATAATTCAGAGAATGACGTAATAAACAACGACAACATAAAACATGAGAAAAATGTGAAGATTTTGTAGTTAAAAAGGATGTTCGCGAGCACAAGGCGGGAGTTCGCGAGAGTAAGGCAGGAAATGAAGATTTTGTGGTTATAGTAGATCTCGTGAGCACAATAGCAGATCTCGCGAGCTGATAGAAGATCTCGCGAGGAGCATAGCAGAGACTGCAAGGAGCATAGCGAAAATCCTAAAAAATGAGTTGAATATGAGTTGTCACTCATCATGAAGACACCTATATAAAGAGAAGAGCAGGAGAGAGAAAGGGAGAGGTAATTTTAGAGGAGAGAGATATTTTGCAGAGAATTTTGAGGAGAGAAAATGTATTTTTCTTTATCATCTTCTTCCTCAAAACTAGATTTAGAACTCCATTAATGGAGATTATCAATGTAAATCAAATGTAAATTTAAACAATCATATTGAAGAATCATGAATGTAGATCAAATTGATCGAACCATGTAAAAATCCGTGTGTCTATTTACAATTTTTAGAATTTTAATTATACTTTTAATATCAAATTAGTTTAGATCAAGAGATTATTATCAAGATATTACAAGGGGTGTGTTGTGGGAAATCCTGCAACTACATTTTGGCGCTAGAAACACTACCTGCTTGTTGGATTAAAGAAAATCAAGAGAAATTAACAATTGTTAATGATGAATTCAATTGGATTTATGAGATACAGGGGAAAAATATAGAAATTTTGGGAAAAGAACGATGAAGAACAACCAACACAATTTAAAGAGAAATGTTTACAGAGAAAAAGAAGCAGAAATATTGGGAAGCAGGAGCAGATTCGAAGAAATCTTTATATGAATGAAATAAAATTAATCGACATCAATTAATTATTTAAACATGACAAATTCTTTCTTATCTCTTTAATCATATTTTAATAATCTGGATCTGGGAGATTTTGAATTTTTTAACTATCACACTTTGTTTTTCACAAAAATTGTTGTTAAGTTGATATTTTGAATTCAAAATAGTTTTTTATCATAAATTTACATCCATGAACCTTGAATTTAATCATAATTTTGATCGTATAAACAACTAATGTGAACATGATTTTTGTGATTGAAGTCAAAGATGAAGGAATCAAAAGATCCAGTGAAATTTCTCTTTTGCGATTAGATGAATCCACCAACTTATCAACATACAACGTCAGTGAATAAATGGATTAAATCAACACCAACATTTTAGCAGAAAATTTAGATTCCAACGGAGGAGAAAGCACAAAGGGAAAAGACAACACATTGGAAAAAGGAAACAAACTAATGATTTATTCACCAAGTACTTCATCAACAATCGCGAAGAAATCTAAAAAAGTTACACCAACAAATAATTCTACAGGACAAAATCTCTTCTCTTTTCTAATTTCATATTAAAAAAAAATAAAAAAAAAATAAAAATCGTACTTTCTAGGTTATGCGATTTCCAAAATAGAATAAAATTGATGATTATCATTGTTTTCAATTTTTTGAAGTTGATATAAAAACTTGCATTACTCATGGTGATTGCTCGCAGGGAATGAACTCTCGCAAGAAAGAAAGATAAAATAGCATGGCTAGAAAAGAGAATAGAAAGGGCCAAAGAGAAAGCTTATACAAAGGACAACTAAAAAGAATAAATCACGAGAATCTCGCAACTCTTTCACAAGTTGAAGACAATACAGTTGGTCAAACCATAAGCATACAAGTTTAAGGTCGCAGGGTTAATCCTTCCTAACTGCGATATTTTCGCATATTTTTTATTATTTTCTCAAGGACAAATAAAAGAACAAGAAATAAGTGTTATGCGAGGATGTCACAAAGAAATAATAGAACAGATGGTTCAGGGTTCAAAGAACAAACAAGAGGTCACATGTTCAAATTTGCAGAGACACATATTTTTCATTTTCTTCTCATTTTCATTGGCGAATAAAAGCATAAGGAAAAAAGTTCTGCGATTAACTTTGGAGAGAGGTTCTTGAACAGTTGGTCCAGAGAACAACATGTGAGTTTGTGGTCACAGGTTCGAATTTTCCTGCGAGCATAATTTTCTTCTTTTTACAAAGGGTGAGAATATGAATAATATCGCAGCATTGTTTCATTATTTCGCAAGCAAGAGGCAGCACAGTTGGTGATCTGCGAAGTTAATAAGTTCATGGTTGTGGGATCAATTCTTGCTTCTCGCAATGTTTATTTTTGTTATGTCAAGCTTGCCAGTCAACCTTTGATTATTTCGCAGATAAATATCGCAAGCAAGAGAACTAGCATAGTTGGTTGGGAAGCTTGAATGCAAACAGCAGGTCGTGGGATCAATTCTTGCTCCTCGCAAGTTTATTTTTATTCAGCGAGATTTGCAAGTTAGCCTTTGATTATTTCCCAGATAAATCTGGCAAGCAAGAGAACTAGCATAGTTGGTTGAGAGGCTTGAATGCAATCAGCAGATCGCGGGATTGAGTCTCACCGAAACAATATTTTTTCACGATTTTTATAAAGTTTCTTGACGAGAAGATAATAATAATAAGATGACGATAGTATAACTTTCTATCATAAACAAAAGCTAGCAAAAATGGTTATTAGCGAAGCTAATAAGTTCAGTATCGCAGGTTCGAGTCCCTCGCCAAGCATACTTTTTCTTTTACTCATTTTTAAACTTTAAGGAGCGAAGAAATAGAGTAATATATCATAACTAGGCCTCTCTTTCGCAAGCAACAAGTAGCGCAAACGGTTAGAGAAGGAGTATGCAAGCTAGAAGACTAGGGTTCGAATATCCCTCCTCGCAAAGAATTTTTTGCAAGGCAAAGAAAAGAGTTGATGATTATCTCGCCAAGAATGAAGAAATTAGAAGAGAATTTCACAAGTTAATTTCGCAAGAGAGGGTTACAACAATTGGTATGGTGCGAGCATATGCAAGGGGAAGATCAAGGGTTCAAGTCTCATTTCTCCCATATACTTCTTTTTGTTGCTGCGATAATTACAATTCTATTTGCGAGATTTATACATTTCAAGGATGCCAATTTTGCAAGCAAACAAAATATTTCGCGAGAGACGGCAGCAACAGGACCTCACATAAAAGCTAAGTACCACTTCCTTTAATATTTTATTCCCAGAAAATAAATTTTTTAATATTTTTTACAAAAAGCGATACTATCGCAATATTTCAAAGGATATTTCTAAGATTTTTCATATTTCAAAAAATGTAATTTACCAAAAGCTATATAATCCCAAGATTTCTAAAATTTCTAAGATTTCAAAACATTTCAAAGATTTTTGATTTGATTGACAAACAGCGATACAATCGCAAGACTTCAAAAATTTAAAAAGATTACAAAAAATGAAATCATCGCAAAAAATTTACATTACTCCAAAATTTTCAAAGATTTCCAAGATTACAGAAAACGAAATTATCGCAAAAATTTCTAAGATTTCAAATTTCCAAAATACGCAATACAATCGCAAGATTTCAAAGAGGATTTCAAAGATTTCTTTAGAATATTTCTTTTAGAGAAATAGATTTTTGGTTTAATAAATGCGATACAATCACAAGATTTCAAAGAATATTTTTAAGATTTCAAAAGATTTTAAAGAATATTTCAACTCACAGAAATGATCAGAACAAATTTTTATCAGAGCTGCGAGTGTAATCGCGAGATAATTCAAGATTATATAAAGAATTGACAAAAATGAAAGAATGAAGAAACGCGAAAAGATCGCGAAAAGATCGCGAGAGACGCGAATACAATTTCGCAGAGACATAAGAATGGGACGAACCTTTATGGCGTGCACCCTAGTTCGCGAATAAAATTTCGTAAGAGGAAAATGTAAGACCTAATAGCGCGTCCTATGAGGGGGTATCTCTTGACATGATTCAGGGGTAAGGTTACACCGCTGCTGGATCCTGAGTCATGCAGATGTTGGGGTTAAAGAAAACCTATCCGGGAGAGAGATCTTGGATTTCCAACTATATAAGGTTATACCCTGGTTGGACGACCGAGAATCTCTTCCAAGAAGTGCAAAGTATGACCAAGGCGCCGAGGTACACGGTTGAGCCAAGGGTTCCAAGGGCGTACGAAACTCCCTTGCCATTCTTGGTAAGTCTTGACTATGATGCACTTGGCCTGAAGAAAACCCCACTTAGGGTGCAGTCTTGTAACTATAATCCATATAGGCATAAAGGACAAGAGGCTGCGAAAACAACTGGTTGTTGGTAAATCTGGATGAGAGGAGCTAGTCTTGTATGGCCGATGTTCCCTCCTTGAAGGGGCAACCAGGGGGAGATAAGGGCGTAACCCTCCATTAGGGAGCTGATAAGTGTCTTAAGATGGAAATGTCATGGGGCTTTATGCTCGCAAGAGCATTTAGGCCTGTCATATTGTCGCGTGACGTAAATTATACAGAGGCAACAATCCAAAAGAGAAATATTAAGATGAGATCAATGGGTTTTTACATGAAAGTGTAAAGACATCCTGCGATTTCATCGCAAGACGGCAATGTCATGGGACTTTATTCTCACGAGGGGATTTAGACCTGTCATATTGTCGCAGAAAATTCAAAGAAAAATGGATAAGGCAAGATCAATGGGTCAATACATGCAAATGTAAAGACATCCTGCGATTTTGTCGCAAAAATAAAAAATTGGCAAAATAAGACCTTTAACTAGGAAGGCAAAATAAGACCAATAGACTAATCTCAAACTTATCTATTTTTTTTTAAGAATGCAGGAAAGATTTGTTCATCGCAAGAGAGATATCAAGTACTATTTAGAATCTCTCAGACTATTCAGAATTTCTCAGAAGTATTATTCAGAGTCTCTCAAGATGATTATCTACAATCTCGTAGAACTATTTATCAGCTCGCGAAACTATTCATCGCGACACTATTCATCGCGGCACTATTCATCGCGACACTATTCAGTTACTATTTCAGAATTTCGCAGGAAATTTGATTACTTCGCAGAATATAATTATTTTATTGAAAGAGGCAGAGGCAATTTGTTCATTTATCATTTTCTCAGGGATTCTTCCTTCATAGATAAAGAACAGAGGCAACTATGGATTACCAAGAAAACATTTTTTGTTCTTTATCTTCTCGGCAAGAATCATTTCCAAAATGGACAAGGATTTTCACCAAAAATGAAGTAATAATTTCGCGTGAACAGAGGCAATACTTATGACTTTCATTAAAAGACGGATACTTCTTATATTTCTTCAAGGATACTTCATACTTCGCATACTTTAAGAGTTAATACTTCTTATTTACTTAGCAAAGATATGAAACTTCACAAAAGAATAGAGGCAAGTACGTACTTTTCAAGTCTAGTATTCTTTCGCTTGTTCCTTCATCAACAAAAACCAAAGACTACTACAACAATAGATTTTTTCTTAAAGATTACTTTTCAAGCAATATTCAAGAAAAAAGAGGCAAGATGTAGGACCAGAATATCGCCACAATTATATTCACGAGAGATTAACAACACTTCTGCGAGCGTCACCGAAAACTCTTCAACAACATTTCACGAGCGTCACAAAATAATTCAGAGAATGACGTAATAAACAATGACAGCATAAAACATGATAAAAATGTGAAGATTTTGTAGTTAAAAAGGATGTTCGCGAGCACAAGGCGGGAGTTCGCGAGAGTAAGGAAGGAAATGAAGATTTTGTGGTTATAGTGACAACTCATTTTTTAGGATTTTCGCGAGAGTTCATGATGAGTGACAACTCATATTCAACTCATTTTTTAGGATTTTCGCAATGCTCCTTGTAGGCTCTGCTATGCTCCTCGAAAACTCCTGTGAGTGGTCTTGGAATAATTTTAATTAAGTTTAAAAATGAAAATCATGAGTTTATTTCCGATGTTTATTACGTCCCTAATGTAAAAATGAATATATTAAGTTTGGAACAACTTTTAGAAAAAGGTTATAGGCTAAATATGGAGGACCTTAACCTTTTTCATAAGAGATAAGAGAGGAAGATTGATAGCCAAAGTACCGATGACGGGAAATAGGATATTCTATTTGAACATTCAAAATGACATCGCGAAATTTTTGACCGCTTGTGTGAAAGACTCTTCATGGCTCTGGCATCTTAGGTACGAACACCTTAATTTCGTAGGATTAAAGTTATTGTCCAAGCAAAAGATGGTAGAGTTTTGCCAAGGATAGACCACCTGGATCAGTTGTGTGAAGGATGTTTACTTGGAAAACATTGATGATAGCCACAAAACCGCTACAGTTGGTTCACACAGATATTTGTGGACCAATAAAGCCAAGCTCGTACGTCCAAAATAACTATTTCCTCATATTTCTCCAATTTCAAGAAATTCAAATCCCTTGTGGCTATGAGATCAGATAGTGGATGAGAATTTACTTCGAAAGAGTTCGAGTCTTACTGTGAAGACAATGGAATTCGTCGGCCTCTTACGGTTCCATATACACCTCAACAAAATGGAGTTTCCGAAAGGAGAAACATGATAATTCTCACTCGACCCAGACCCGGACCCTACTTATAACGATTCCGGGTCCGGTTCGTTAATTTATCGACCAAGAACCGGACCCGTTTAAAGTCCCGGGTACCCGTCGGTTCCGGGTACCCATTGGGTATTAAAAAAACTATAAAAAAAATCTTTAAAACTTAATTTATTTCTCTTTTTAACTTGAATCTAAATTATTTAAAAAGTATATATATTATTATTTCTTTATTAGTGTACTAAATAAAGATTAAATGTAAGGAAAAAAAATATTCAAAGCCGAAACTAGCAAAACACCTATAATTTTGCTAAAAAGATGAATAAAATGATAAATAACCGGGTACCCATTACCCGTGGGTACCCGACATGTATTACCCGTTTGGACCTGTTAACATTCAGGTCCTATCGGGTAATTACCCGTTGGGTCTTAATTCGCTAATGAGTCCAACTTTAGGGCCCAGAACCAGACCCGAATCTAGCGGGTCCGGTTCCGGTTCCGGTTCCGGGAAAAGGGTACCCATTGACAGCCCTAGAATAAGGTACAACTGAAATATACGAAGTCTCGAAACCAAGTTGCGGATATATTTACAAAGCCGTTAAAGTATGAAGTCTTCGTCAAGTTGCGAGAGTTTCTTGGACTTATTAATAATTAAAGTTTAGGGGGATATTGTGAGTTCAACTTGAATAATTAAAATTAGAAATGTCTAGAATTATATGGACCTAACTAGTCTGTTGTAGATTAGTGAACGAAGTTTCCGAAAATACATACATATATATTTCAAAGTGAAAGACAATGAAGTTTACCATTTTATACATGCAGGGATAGTTCGTCCTCCTATAGGTAAAAGGTTGATCTTTGTCTTCTTAACTTTGAACGGATCCATTATCTTGGTATCTTCTTCCCCTAATTCTTTGAATGAAAACAAATTGTTCTTGTGAGGGATTACTTGACGAATCCGTTTCTTAAAATTCACAAGCTTTTTCGAGGTTGAAGCTTTTGGGTCAAAAATGTTGATAGCGTTATTCATAAATTCCTTCGAGTAAGTTAAAACATCGCCAGTCATTGTAGTGGCATTTTTTTTTACTATTATTAATAACCCTAAACTCTTTACTCCAAACCCATGACTGATGTTCCTTGTTTTACTTTCTAATACCCATATGTCATAACAACAATTAAGATCAACAAGAAACAAAGACCCATCGAAAACCCCTAAGACGGAAAATGAGGTGGTGAAATATGTTCACAGAACTTTTCATCCGCCAAATGAAAGGTAATGATCTTTGAAAGTAGAGCCAATAAACAACTCCATTTAGAAAGATACCTTCTCCAAAATCTTCATTAGATCCTCCAAAACAAAAATTTCCAAGGTTTCTCCATTTGTTTCCACATCCTAGATGGTAAATGTGGACTTGTACAAACTGGGACTTCAACCTGAACATTATGCGCACAACTTTGTAATCATTAGTCGAAGAAACATAACCAAATCCGGTACTCCAACAAACATCATCAGTATCACAAGTTGTCTTGATATCTGGAAGCATAATATACTCTTTGGTGATTGGATTACAAACATAAGTTTTATCAGGTAAATATTGGGTTTTAAGTTTTCCTTCTAGAGACAGATTAAACCATTACACGAACCAATAATCCTCCACCTACTTCTAGTATTATCCAAAGATGGAGGAGTGAATATATTTATCTTTCTAACTATTCTTTCAATTGGAAGATCATGATTCATCTTATCATCATTATATTCAAAATAGTAAAGTTGTTGATTTTCAGCTAAAACAAGAAAACCCAACAACAACATACCTGCAGAATTAGGTCTGAGATGATGTAAGTGCATATTCGAGAAATATGGATGATGATAAATCATATTTCTCCAAGTTTTGCATACCACTTTACAATCAAGAACAAATTCAGTTGGTACACGACTTAATATTTCTAATGTAAGCTCTCCAGGTATAAAATTAAAATATTCCATGAATGATGAAACTAATTCTTCCCCTAATTGGCGAGGAAAGGGGGGAAAATGTTAATAAAGAAAATATGACATTAGAGCAGTTGAGAGAAACACTTTATCAAGAACGAGAAACAGAAAGAGATCTAGTGGAGCAGCAGACCAGACTTGCAAGGAATAATGCAACTTTGATGCAACAAAATCGTCAACTCAATGAAGAAAGAGAATCCGATAATCCACGAGAAGGATAATCAGATGCGAGGACATGCTCGTTAGCAAGAAATAGTTTACGTTAAAGATATGAAGTACTCGAAAATAATGAATATGGAGAAAGAAGAGACGAGGAAAGAAGAGACGCCGAAGTGCATTTTAACTAACTATCATGAATCTTCGTTAAATTTGTTATATGTCTTCTTTAGCTTCTTATCTATAGTTAAACTAGCCCAAAGAGAATAATGGTGTTCATTTCCCTAACTAAAAGGTAATGTTTTGTATATTTAGCTTCTTGTGGAAGTTGTTCATGTTAAGGATGTTTCGTCGTGTTTGTACCATGAGTAAAAATGCCACATATTGGGCCACTATTCAGCTGCCACCATCCTACCCACTGAAGTACCTACCAGCAAGTCCAGGGCTCCATGAAGTCAATGTAAGGTCAATGGTCAAAGTCAACCGTCAGCCAACTATCGAAGTCAAGTTTCCAGTCGCGCTTCTAACCCGTTTCCAGTTAAAAACTATGCCGCACTGCTAGCCAGTCTCTACCCATGCTGTCAGTTGTGCTGCCAGACAACATCCATCCATACTGCCAGCATATTATGCCAGTCAAGCAAGTCTACCAACAGGGAAAATCAATACAAGGAGGCATGCAAGGAAGTTTCATGCAAGGAAGTTTCATGGAGAATTAATACAAGAGGGCAGTTTCATGCAGATTTAATGCAGGGCAGTTTATGGCCAGGAGGCATGCAGTGCATGGCCAGGAATCATGCAGGCAAACTTAATACAGTTTATGACCAGGAGGCAATTAGGGGAAGGCGCTAATTCATATTTGTATAAATATAGGGAATTTCAATCCCAAATAGGGGGAGGCTAGTGAATACAGAAAAAACCCAAAAATAGGGATCATAAATGATTGTAACCTATACTTGAATACAATATCTCTCCCTATGGGGATTTGTCCGTGGATGAAGGCAAACCATGTCGAACCACGTTAAATTTGTTTGTCTGTCATTCTTGATTATTTCATATTTTTAACCCTGTTTTCCTCATCATCACCAAAATCATCGAGTTTAGTGCATAAAACATTTTCTGGGTACAAACATTGGTGCCAATTAAGGGGACACGAGAAAAATAATGGTGTTTTCTCGTTGAGAAAAGTAGTACAGAAAGATTCAAAATCGTGTTGAGATATAGGAAGTTTGGACGCCTTTAACAATTTGTGCTTCAGTCTAGTTGATCGTAACTGCTGCAGTCCAGTTGATCGTAACTGCTGCAGTCCAGTTTTGATCACAATCGTTGCAGTCCAGCTGATCGTAGCTGCTGCAACCCAGTTAATCGCAACTACTGCAATCCAGTTTCGTAGTTTGAGTTATGCTGAAATTATCACCTTCGGAAGCCATCAGAACTGTATCACCACAAAGATCGTTAAAAATGTTAGCTGAATGTTCGATTCGCTACAATGAAAACTCCATATTCCAAAGAAATTGCATCCCATATACCGTAGTGGCAACATGTCCGAGTTCAGAGATCGTCAGCATCACCATAAACTTCTGGGTATTTTTTTCAAGAGAATTTTTTTCATGGGTTTTCGCCTTCCATCTCTGTCGTACGTGCATCTGGTGCAGGTAAATGATGGAAGACATTGGAGATAGTTAGGTTGAAGAGCGCTAATCATGATTGTGGTGATGTGGACGATCTTCGAACTTGGACATGCTGCCGCTACGCTATCTGGGATGCAATTTCTTTGCAATCTAGACTTGTCATTGTTGCGGATCGAACATTAATTTTGACAACATTTATGATGATGTTTTTACTCCATCTTTTACCGTGGACCGAACGTCCTGGCAGAGGTTTCATTGGTCTTTGTAGCGATGTAGTTTCATCAGATATCGAATAACGAATCTGGAATGCAGCAGTTATGACCAACTGGACTGCAATAATTGCGAATATCTAGTCTATAGCAGCTGAGATCATCTGGACTGCAATAATTACGATCAAACTGGACTTCAGAAGTTACGATCAACTGGACTGCAGTAGTAAATTTTGACGACGTCCAAACTTTTTTCTCGCGAACACGATTCTGAGGCTTTCTGTACTAATTTTCTCAACGGGAGAACACGATTCCTTTTCTCGTAATACCCTTAGTCGGCGCCAATGTTTATACCCAGAAATATTTCCAGGCACAAAACACGATTAAACTGGTATTGTTGATGAAAATAGGGTTAATAAGAGGAAATGATCAAGATTGACAGGCACACGAATTTAACGTGTTTCGGCGAATTTTGCCTACGTCCACTGATGAATCTCCTTGGGGAGTGATGTTTTATTAATGTCAGAATTACAATGGATTTTTGATGTCTTGGCTAGCTTCGCCCCCCTTTAAGGGTTATAATTCCCCTTATTTATACAGTTTTGAATTCGGGTCTTCCCCTAATTTCGGGGTATGCATAAATGTATTAAATTTCCCTGCATGCCTCTTGGCCATAAACTATATTAAGTTTCCCTGCATGCCTCTGGTCATATACTGTATTAATTTTCCCTGCATGCTTCCTGGTATTAACTTTGCATGCCTCCTTTCTGCTGTTTGACTGTGACTGTCAAGCTTTGAATGGTATGACCCGCTGGCAACTGGATACATGGTTGGAGACTGGACGGTTGGCGACATGGATGGATACTGGGTGACAACAAGACTAGCAACAAGGCTGGAAACTAGTTGGAAGCACTGCTGGTGATCTGAATGAAGGACTTCACCTATGCACAAGGCTGGGCGACATGGCCGGCGGACTTGGCCGGGGGACATGTCCAGATAGCATCGCCGAGGGATATGGCCGACGACTGGCTGGGAGCATGGCTTGGCAACTTGGTTGGAAACTGTTGACCGAAGGTTGATTTTGATCGTTGACTTTGTCGGTTGATCAGTCATTGACTTTGTGTAACAATGGGCCGGTTGGTGAGTTGCGTCGGTTGGCTGGATGGAAGGCTTGGATGACAACTAAATGGTAGCCCAAACAATATTCTGGCCCAATATACAGTAATTTTATTACGGTACAAACAGGCAGTTTAGCAGCTCTGTTGGCAGATTATATGATGGCCATCCATTTCAATGCCTAGATATGTTGTTGATGTTGACCTGTTATATATGTCCGTGGAATTATTTATTTACCAGGGAACTGCCTCCGTTTTCTATTATTCCATTTCATTTGCTTACGGGAGCATTATCGTCTTATGGTGCAACTCCAACCACCCATAACGTCCACCGATTTTTTTCACCTTTTCAGAGCCCAACTTCAACCACACCAACGATCCACCACAAAATTTATGGTTAAAAGTAGTTTCCGCTGCCAAGTCTTAAACAGCGAAATTGGAAAACTAGCTAACACCTGTTTGATTTGCAGTACAGAAGTATGACTAACCAATACGATTGTCTTATATGAACAAGAACCAATCAGCACCATCTAAGATTCATTACTGGTAAGTATTTCTTAATTAACATCATAATAGGGTCCTTCATTTTTAAGTAGTATTAATGACTTGACCAAGTTGCTTGGCTGCTGTCTGTGTACCACCACCGCTCGTTCCCTGTAGCCTGGCAGCTATGACTTGACCGTTACAGCTCAATTTCTTCAGAACGCAATAACTGAGAAGAGAAATTCAATAATTAATTATTATTTTTTATGGTGCAGGCTGAATGCCGTACAAATGGAACGGTGAAAATTTATATCACGTACCTGTTATAAACAAACAAGCAGTGAGCACGTGTGTTGCACTTCGCCGATGTTATTTTTCTACTTTTCAAATAATTTGATGGTGATTTGACACCATATTTCTTTATTTGAAAATTAGTTGTTTTTGTACTTGATAATCAATCATTTTTTCTATTTTTTATAGATTTTTTTCAATTTATTTTTAAATTATGCCTAAATTTTAAATTATGTCTAACTTGTAAGGAGAATACATATAAAATTTGGAGAAATATAAAAAAATTTGAAAAACAAAAATTTGATATCATTATTTGTGCTCATTGCGTAGATAATTTAAAGGGCTTTCCAAATATATAAAAATTAACAAAAATCCGACGTGTAATTTAAAAGATATAAGGTTTTTAAATATATAAAAAGTGCATTTACTCTTATGTCCCTGTAAATATTTTTTATACCACTTCTTTAAAATCTAATGGCTGATAAAAAAGAGGAAGTCCAATGATCTAACGGATAATAACAATAGTTCGTACGGAATTCTATTTGTGAAATCTAACGGTGGAATTTTAAAATTTGGAAATTCAATGGTTATATTTACTTGAGTTTTATAATCCCTTGTTGCCATTAAAAGGGGAGGAGATGGAGGAGTATAGAATGTGATTCACATGCACTGATACTAGGCGATGACAGGCCTACGGATCACTTAAGAGATATTTCTCAAGTTTGGTTTACAGTGAATGAATTTAAAGTAAGGATAGGACTACTGATTTCACGCTTAAGAGTGCTGTTTCCTTTGATAATTGATACCAGTACCAGTACGACAGAAAGTAGACAAATAATTTTGCCCGTTGGTTTGTCATACTTTTGTACTGTATTGTGTGAATGCATTCGGATTTTTCATGGTTGTTGGTTGAATAATTGAAAGTTCTCTAAATAATTGTAATTAACTGTTCAAGACCTGACAGTGGAAATTACTTGTAATTAGCTGGAACCATAAACAGGTGATGTGATATGATGTGATGTGGTTGAGACATTCAAACCCTAGTAATAATTTACTACAAGAGAAAATCAAGAGAAAATTTGGATATTTTCTTACCAGCTTTGGATGAGAAAATAAAAGCTGTACTAATGAAGTTGTATGATATCATAACTGTCCCTTGTTAGAATATGTGCATCCTACTTAAAACTAATTGGCAATGAGTGGAGACCTAAAGGATTATAAACCTCAAAATCTTAAATAACCTAAACAATGTGAGATTAATAATCTCAACAACATGTACGAATGCATTGATATGCCTTCGATAATACAATTCCACGAGGAGACAGACCTCTTTGCAGGTAAATATCTACACAGTTAAATATGTGCATCCAAATATTCGTCGGTGGCTAGTATCAAAGCCATTCTTTGCTCTGGAGTTGCCATGTACAAAGCCAATAACATACTACCTGCAGCAGGCAGCAGCTAAATTTGAATCTCTGTGACATTTGTTACGGTAAAAATATATATAATTGTTATTGCTGTTGTAGATTGACCATTGATGTCGTGAATATTATTGTACTTGGTATGTTTTATTATTTTTGCATCAATTATTGCTGCTGTGGCGTCAAGGGGATTACTGTCTGGTTCAACTCCAACCACACCACCCAGGTATGTACACTGATTATTTACTATTTAGAGTCCAACTCCGACCTCACCACCTACTAGTCATCAAATTCATGGTTGAAAGTAGTTTCCGCTGTCACGTCTTGAACAGTATAGTACTATTATTCTGAAAAACCAGCTAAGACCTGTTTGATTCGATTGCATCCACATAATGCAGTAGTATGATGAACCAAACTCAAATTTGGACAAAGTTAGGCATCAAACACAAAGATGTACCATTCTATAGGCACCAAACTCAAAATATCCCTTATCTTAAATTAACAAGAACAAAGCCGCGCACCATCTATAATTAACTACTGTAAGCATTCATTAATTAACCTAATAATCGGGTCCTAGCTGTTAGGCTTATTCACTTGGTAGTTTAGGTTCAGTAAATAAAAGTTGAATATCCAAGGAACATAAATTGCTTATTAGTTTAAAGATACACAGCCTACAAACCAGAAAAATATTAGTGACTTAATCATTCCAGCTCGACTGAGATAGTGAGATGCATGAGAACTCAATACTTTGCTTTGGTACAGAAAATACTACCGATAATTGATGCCAGTGGAATGGATACCACAGAAAATAGACAAATAATTTGTAGCTTTACAATCAGCAGTTTCTGTTCCTTGGTGTATTCTATACTGAAAACTACTTCTCAAGCTTAAATTTATAAATTTTTGTTTTTTTAGGAAAAAGAGGTTTCCCCAGTATACCATAGATAAATAACATCCATTTTCTCCTTGAAAAGAGTTATGCATTTCAGTTACATAGTCATTCCAGCTTCGAATGTTCAAATAGATCAGTAAAGCATTTAGAGAAGTGTCTTTCCAAGTGTGTTGTATGGCATACTTGTTACAAAAAACTGATAAGTTTGCAACACAAATTACATTAAATCTCATAACTAAAATGAAATCCACTGCTAAAAAGTTCATCTCAAACTTAGTCTTGTTTCCAAAGTCCACGCTTATCTTGTATCTCTGTTCCCTTGCGGTTGCATACTTCCCAATCAACAACATTAGAGTAGGTTCAGAATTACTTTTAAACGAGATAGTGTGCCCACTCAATTTCGTCGCCCAAAGGAATTCCCCTTCTTCCCCTCTAATCTCAAGTTGTTCCCAAATAGTGCAGTTTACATTGAGTCCTCTGGCTTCTCTAATTGTACATGTGTAGTCAAAAAGGGTTAGCCCAATTCCCTCCTTTTCTGCATAATCCCTCATTGATAGAACTATGTTCATTTTTAGTGTCATCGTAGTAGTTCGTTCCCTTGTTTGCTGAGTTGTAATTTTCAGATTATCATCATCCAGACGAGTATAGTAGAGAGAGTGCAGTATGTTGTAACCTGATTTATTTACAATTATATAATTGTTTATATACTTGACTATATTATCAACTGTTTTTACACTGTTTTGAGTCTCTCTTCTGAAGGTAATATTGCACCTTGCTTTCCAAATGAACCAAATGATTACACTACATGTCATCCCAATATTACCTTTGTCCTAATGTATGCAATAATTAGAGTACAAATTTTCTGAAGAGGGTATGTTGTATCTGGGATCCCAAATGTCATCCCAAATATCCACATTTTTCCCATTACCGATTTCCCAAAAAAAATATTTTTTTATTGGGTTTATGCCCGTTAATAGCCCTTTCCAAATCCAGCTGTCTTTGTTCTTTGCAGTGCTATCAATGTGTAGGACATCACAGTTGGGAAAGTATTTAGCCTTTACAATGGAGGCACAAACAGAGTCGGGATAGGCTTTAAGTCTCCCGATGGTAATTAGGCTATCCTAACCAACCAATCCTAGATGGTTCTAATTTTTTCTTTTTAATTTGAGTCAATCATGCAATTTCGCAGTTGGGTCGTCATACTTCTAATATGAATGCATTTGGATTGTTCATGCATGTTGGTTGAACAATTTAACAAGACCTGACAGAGGAAAATACTTTCAACCATAAAGTTGATAAATAGGTGGTTTGAATGGAGAAATTCGAAACTCTACTGTAATATTTTCAGATAAAAAATTGGTGGGGAAATTCAAAACTGTGACAATGAAATTGTCCCAAGGTTATCCAACAATTCCACAAGGAGGCAGACTTCTTGGCAAGTAAAGGCGCTGAAGTTTTCACATGCTTTCTGTCTAAACAGAAAATATACATGTAGCGTAAGTATTCACCCATGGATAGCATTAAATCCATTCTGATAAGTGGATTAACGCAATGAGTGGCTAATTATCGATTGTATTTTTGCTCGGTGCGTTTGGTAATTCTGATGATAATAAGCAGTGGTGGAACTTGGAATCAATTTAGCCCAAAATTTGTACAATATGAAAACCATGTCCGATAACTACAATCTAAGATCTTTGGTTTTAGTTCTTGCCACACTTGGGTAGTATAACGACACCGTAGGAAGAAATGTAACACACTTTCCTTAAGGAGATCATCTCGTTAAGCGTCTCTCTATGTCTCAAAAAATAATAATTAGGAGACACATCATTCTATTCATCACCCAATTAAGTGGAATATATATAGTATGGATTAGACGATAGTGAATGAATTAAAGTTGGGATGGATAGGACGATTTTGACAAGACTTTTTGCCTTCTCCACATGTGGTTGAAACAAGTTGCAGGGTACGACGGAAATTAGACAAAGAAACTATCATCACATAACTGTATTGCATTTACCTGGCTTGGTGTAGAATCAAGACCAGGAAGTAAAACAGATTGATTAGAAGAAGTACCCACACTCTTCGAATACATTATTGCATCTCATGGTCCCCTGTTGATAATGTTTTCAGTCTTCTACAAATAGATAGATACCACAGGCTCAAATAACACATTCCTAGCCGAAAACACTTTTCCTTAGTTTCTGCATTTGTTTCTCTCTATCCTATTGCATCAATCATATATCCAAACAAATATCAACCTTGTAGCGCTCTTGTGCGTTTCTTTTCTCTCCTCTTGTTTCTTCTTTTAAATAAAATCTTAACCTTGTTCCTCAGAAAAATAACTCAATCACAATCTCGTAATCTGTTTAATATCCTTTCGTAATGGCTTTCGAGGGTATTCTCATTGATGGTGCATCTGAAATGTTGAAAAAGTTGATTACTGCAGTTGGCAGTGAGAGTAGTCTGGCTTGGGGTGTGGAGGATGATCTGAAAAGGCTTAAACAAACATTGGAGGTTATTTCCGCCGTAACATCCGATGCAGAGAGGAAGCAGATGAATGATGCTTCGGTTTCACTTTGGTTAAAAGGGCTCAAGCAAGTTTCTTATGATGCTGATGATGTTCTCGATGAATTTTCTTATGAAGCTATGCTTCGATCTCATAATGATAGTAAGGTAAAAGTTTTCTTTTCATCCTCCAATCAAGTTGCCTTTCGTTTAAAAATGGCTCATAAAATCAAAGGCATAAATACACAGTTTAAGCAAATAGAAACTGATATGGGAAGATTTCAGTTTCAAACTATTTGTATTAATAGTGATCGTTACGAGCAACGTAAGCGGCTAACTACTTCATTATTCGGAGATGATTCAAAATTTGTAGGAAGAAGAGAAGATAAATCAAAGATAGTAAAGATGTTAACAACGATAAGTAAGTCGTCGTCGTCATTATTGGCATCAACTTCTTCTCTAAATTCTAATAATCAACATGAAAAAGTATCGGTCATATCCATAGTGGGTATGGGTGGACTTGGCAAAACAACTTTAGCTCAATCAATCTACAAAGACCACTCCATAGAGAAATACTTCGACAAAAAAATGTGGGTCTGTATTTCTGATGACTTGGATGTTTATAAAATTTTAAAAAACATTATGGAGTCTTTCACTGGTTCTGGATGCCAAGATTTCTCAAATAATGATGTATTAGTACTAAAAGTTAGAGAAAACTTAGAAGTAAAAAAGTATTTGCTAGTTTTAGATGACTTGTGGAGTGAAGATCCCATGGAATGGAATAAACTTAAGAGTGTCCTAGATTTTGGCTCTGTTGGTAGTAAAATTATAGTCACTACACGCAGTCAAGGAGTTGCATCAGTTGTGCAAGGTTCAATTCCTCCTTACAATCTAAATGTATTATCTGAAGCAGAGTGTTGGTCTATTATCAAGAACAAAGATTTTTCTCCAGGTGGAGCGTCCGAGACTCAAAATATGAAAATTTTAGGAAAGGAGATAGCAAAAAAATGTGGAGGTTTGCCGCTTGCCGCAAACTTCTTTGGTTATCTTTTGCACTCAAAAAGAGATGAGAGGCAGTGGTCGTCAATCAAAGATGATGAAAGCTTACAAACACTAGGAAATCAGAATGGTGGAATCATACCAATATTGAAATTGAGTTACGATACTTTACCATCCCATTTGAAACAATGTTTCTCATACTGTTGCACTCTACAGAAAGTGATTGAATTCCTTAAATTTATTTGCTTCCGCCTTAGAAGATGTAACCTTTGTATCCTCTCAAAACAGCAAGAAGAGGCCTTGGAACCATTTCCAAAACATTTTCGCCTAACCAAGACACAACTTGGCTGCACATGTTGAAACAAATACTATGGATGTTAGCACATGATAATATAAACTGCAAAAGAAACTGCACTACTGAAATGCAAGTTATAATAAATGGCATAATCATCCATGTATACTTGCACCACGGGGACTATGAGAAATGTCCATGATGATCCAAAGAGATGCTAAAAAAATGGTCCCCAATCATTCATTGAAAATGGAAATATCTGAACAATCACTAACATCGACCAATTCTTCTAAGAACTATTTCTCTAAACAATATGCATTAATTTTATCAAATACATACATAATTAAAGACGAAAAGAACACATGATAATAAAACTTACTGAATCGACCGTCGACCAATCCAGCATATCGTTCTCTTGATATATCATGCACTAATTCTGATTCTTTTCAAAGACATATTGAAGTTAGCTGGAAGATGTTCTTGTTTACATCAGATCTAATGCCTCAAAGGTGAGAACCATCAAGCGGTTTGATGGTTCTCATGCGCCCTTCCATAGGGATGGTTGAGCTTTGAATCCCGTAATTGCCTAAAAATTATCAAATGAAAGATTTAGAAAGTAGTTCAGGACCATTGTTCATGCTATCAAAAAAAAAAAAAAAAAGAGGCTCAAATGCAGGCACATTTTTTCGTGATGCTTCGCAACGTAGATATGACATACATTTCAAGTGTTAACCAACATTCAGAATATGCATTGCAAGTGCCTACTCGTCAAAATGAATACCCGCAGTATACATTTTTTTTCATGCAATGAGTAGCTGGTGATTTTTCAAAACATATTCGGGAAGGGTTCCGTGATGGATGATGAAATGAGAGTTTCCTAACAGTTAACATGATATTGATTTCTGCTAGCATACACACATATATGTATTATACCACTTAAGCTATGAAATAGAAATTGACCAGGAGATGAATATCGGTTTATGACATATGAAAAGATAATAACATGGATTTTTTCTTCTTCTTTAATACCATATTAACAACAAATCACAAACACTAATTGATGTCTTGGAAAATAGTAGTCTACAGAGGCCCCATTGTTAGAATCACCTTCAAATTGATGTCTTGGCAAATAGTAGCCTACAGAGGCCCCCATTATTAGAATCACCTTCAGAATCCTTATATCAGGATGATTGAACATATGAAGAATAGCCCTAATATCACAATTGTGAACAAAACCCCCACCAATAAACTATTAAACCCAACTCAAAATTTTCTAACCATAGAAAGTTGCACTCTATGAAAAAATTGACGCTTAAATTTGTAAGATAATCAAAACTAAAATCATAATTAAAATGAAATCAATATCGTGAAAATAGAATGAGGGGATGATTAGATATATATGTACCTGAATGCTAGAAGAACAATGGATCCACTTTAGTAATCGTTAATTATCCTGCACATATCAATTGAAATTTTTGAGAATACCCACAGAAATATTAGTCCTGAAAAAATTTAATTAAAAATAAATTGAACATTTTGAAGACTCATTTCCTTAACCCAACTAAGAACTTAGAAAGCCCTAACAAAATCAATTATTGGTTTTTATCGGTTTGCTTCGTGAATAAAAAAGATAGAAATTACCTCTTGGGACTGGCAATCGTCAATGTGTTAGGATTCTTCACCAAACAATAGCTAGAACACAAACAAAAGAATAATAACACAGTAAAAGATTGCAAGAATCCTAGATAAAACCCTTTGTGTTGGGGGTAAGCCACCTCTACTTGGGAGTTTTAAGGAAGAAGATAAAAGTACTGAGTTGTATTAATTGAAGTTGTAGTTCGATACAATTCCCAGGAAAGTATTTAAAGCAAACTGAATTACTTGGTAAGCAAGCAAAAACTATTAATAAGAAGTCTTACGTTAACTAGGAAACTATGTAAACTAAATAAGCTAAGAAATAAGGGTGTCGGTTTGATGTTGTAAAATTCCACCCCCCTTGAAAAATGGCTTGACCTCAAGCCTCAATATCTGGAAAACGCAAAAGGATATCATCTGCATCTTCCCATGTAGCTTCCTCTAGAGAATGATCCTTCCATTGAACTAACCATCTATAGGCTTTGTTGATCCAGTTCCGTTTTTTTTCCACAACGGCAGTGCCGTTAAAGGAACCATCTATGTGAACTAGAAGGTAAATAATATTGCGATAGATTTTCTTGATTCAATTGTGGAACATTATTCTTTAAGTTGTTAAATCACTAGTCACTATCAATGTTGTTGTTGGTGTCTGCTAATAGCATGAGTATGTATGCCTGTGTGATTCGGTGTGTGTGCGCAAAGTATATTAGCATAGGCTGTGAGAGTGTGTGCCGCACGTGAGAAATGTAAGAGAGAATTGTGTCGAGAGTGATAGCTATATAACCTGAGTATGTACTGTAATTCAGAACTATCTTTCTTTATCAATCAATTGATTCAAATCGTTGCAATGTAGAAACCAGGATCTCCTGTGTTACTATGGTATCATCGAGGGGGAAGCCTCACGACGTCGATCCTTGGCGATTTCCTGAAATTTCATCACCACCACCACCATTAATCTCATCTTCTGCTGCTTCTGATTTTGTTTCTGAAGAATCACGGAGTTCCTGG
Organism: Papaver bracteatum; assembly: GCA_023529315.1. Lineage (NCBI taxonomy): Eukaryota > Viridiplantae > Streptophyta > Magnoliopsida > Ranunculales > Papaveraceae > Papaver > Papaver bracteatum. Next base: position 332,347 of record JAJJWX010003394.1, on the reverse strand, counting down.
TATGAAGTTTGTTATTGGAGGTTTTCGGTAGAAATTAGGGCTTCGTTTTGATACCTGCTACATCTTCAAACAGAATTAAGCAAGATTCTTAGATCTGGAATTTGGTTTAAATCACTTGAGCTCTTGGCGATTTGGGATTTCAATTGTGTTTTTCGTTGGAACTCGATTGTTCTACCTCAACTGTTTAAATCGAATCTATGCTGGTAATCTCTAATTATATCTTTTGATTACTTCAGATTTGATTTCTTGTGTTCAATTTCTACATCACTGCCTCAACAAAATTCGATTTCATCTTCAAATTCTGTTTTCATCATAACTTGGTTGATTTTGACCTAGTTTTGTTATCAAGATCTGCTAATACTGATTCCTGAATCTAGTTGGTCTGAGCATGCCTATTTCTGCTACTATAGTTAGTTAGGAAGAAGATTAATTTTGTTCCACCGGGTAGTAGTAGAGAGAATTTCTCCTTAAATTCAGTAGGACATTGAGTTTGACAACCTCATTGTTTCTTGGTATGGTCCTCACTACGGTGTTGAAGAATCTTGTGTGTGTAATGATGGAACTGAGGATGCTGTTTCGGAATCATAATTGGTGCGGTACTGGTATACAAATTGAAGTTCTCTTTGATGAGTTTGTGTACACTTAGTATGCAACCTAGTGTTCAGCTTGCATATGTGTTCAATGTGGAACCTGTTTTCCTTCTATTTTTCATGCTCTTCGAATAATTCAGTTGAAGTTTATCTTCAATACTGGCAATAAATGGATTCAGTTCATGAATTTGTTCTTTACTTTGTGTGTTGTTTACTTCTTGGTTTAGTTGGATCAAGCTCCCTATCTGCAACATGTAGTGAATGAATAAATACAACAGCTGAAATAAGTGAGCCCTGCTGCATTAACTGAATAATGGGAATCATCTATTATGGTGTCAGTAATCTTTGGTGTCAGCAATAATGTTGAGAAGCTCTTCCAAGTATGAGTTCCAGTCCTCAGTATTGTTTGCATTACTTTATTCTCAATCAGTTCAAGTCTAGCAATGCATGTGGATGAATATTATGTTTTGGTGCGAGCTGTTTTGTCGGCTACTTGTCCAAGTGCTTCATGTCAGATTCATCTTATTACACTAGCTGCTACCTCATGCTACTTGATATGGTCCACCTGCATTGGCATGCTATGCATATTTCTATACTCCTATGTTCCATTTGGTTCAGGGACTTCAGAATATACTTCAGCTGAGTTAATTCAGATGATACTTCAGATATACTGTTATTTTAGCTCAATTCTGGCAGGAGTATTGTTCCCGAAATCAGTTGTGAAGCATACTGCTTAGAATACAGTGGTGCAGAGTTTCTACACAGCATCCAAGGATGCCAATTCTTATGCAACTCATGGTGTGGCCTTATTACACTGCAAGGAACTATGTCTATTGGAGCTTGATATTTCCACCTGCAACCGCTACATCCACCTACATGTGCGCAAGGTTGATATATACTTCATCTGCAACGGTGCTACGGTTAACATTCTTACTCCTTTGCGACAAAGATTCAGCATCTACAACCTGCAGCTACACAGTTCCTTTCCAACCATGTTCTTCTTCTTACATCTGTGTTGATCATCTTGCTCTGGTATGTGTTGCTTCTTTTCTACATCTTCTTGTTGATAGCGGTTATTGATGCTACACCACGTATACTACATCAACTACTGCACTACATCCTATTTCGTTTCTGCATCATTCAATTTTGTCACCTATTACCAACAACTGCTATAACTTCAGTCTCTTGATGCCTCTACTTATGGACTGCAATCGTATGTATGCCTGTGTGAGTCAGTGTGTCTATGCAATCTCAAGTTGGCTAAACCCCCTTGAGATTAAGGGAGGGTAATAGCATGAGTATGTATGCCTGTGTGATTCGGTGTGTGTGTGCAAAGTATATTAGCATAGGCTATGAGAGTGTGTGCCGCACGTGAGAAATGTAAGAGAGAATTGTGTCGAGAGTGATAGCTATATAACCTGAGTATGTACTGTAATTCAGAACTATCTTTCTTTATCAATCAATTGATTCAAATCGTTGCAATGTAGAAACCAGGATCTCCTGTGTTACTATCTGCAAGTTATCAATCAACTTGTTTAGTAATGTTGCGTGTTTTTAAATTTTCATCTCCCATGTAACACAATTCAAGTACCATCAATGATTGAACTTAGAGTGATCCAGAACATGTTAATGATGAACCCATGACCAACTCCTTTGAGGTTGTAGTTACAAGGTATGTGCATGCATAAGCTTGATATGGGAGCATCAGACTTATGGAATATGCCAGTGGAATTCTCAGTGTCATTTTGCTTCCTATTTTAGGAAATGCCGCAGATCTTGCGGATTCCAGATCCATGATGATGACCTGTATTGCAGGCCTTGTAAATTGGAATCCCGGGTCCATGAAAATGATCCAGACTACCTTTTGTTTTTTTAATTGTAATTTAAAGAATTGTCACATTTATATTTGTATTCAAGGGTGAAGCTTTTGGGTCAACAATGTTGATAAAATTATTAAAGTAAGTTAAATCGTCACCAGTCATTTTTTACGGCAAACAATTTTCTATTATCAAACCCAAACTCTTTACTCCAAACCCATGACTGATGTTCCTTTCGCTTTTTTAGTAGCCATATGGATAGCAAGAAACAAAAACCCGTTAAAAACCCCTTTTATTTTATAATTACAGAAATATGGCAACGGAGGTAGTGAGATATGTTCACAAAAAATTTCCTCTGCCAAATCAAAGGTAACAATCTTATCATTAATCTCATCTGAATCATAGTAGTGCCAATAAAGAATTCCCTTTCAAAAGATACCTTCTCCCAAATCTTCACTAGATCCTCCCTAACCGAAGTTCCCAAGGTTTCTCCATCCGTTTCCACCTCCTAGAGTGTAAATGCGGACTTGTACAAACTCTATATCCACCATTATTGGTACAACTTCGTACTCATTAGTTGAAAAACATAACCAAATCTAGTACTCCAATAAACATCATCAACACTATCATAATTTTTCTTAATTTCTGGAAGCATAATAAACTCTTTGATAATTGGGTTACAAACATAAATTATATCTAGTAAATATGGGGTTGTAAGTTTTTGTTCTTGAAGACAGATTAAACTATTCCATAGGCGGAGTGATTATGCTCCTCTTAGTATCCAATTCCAAAGGCAGAGTGATTATGCTTATCTTTATAATTATTCTTTCTGGTTGATCATGATTCTTATCATTATTATGAATCTTATCGTTATCAATATATTCAAAATAGTAAAGTTCTTGATTCTCAGTTAAAACAACAAAACCCAACAACAAGATACCTGCAGAATCATGATTGAGATGATGTAAGTGTATCTTTAAGAAATATAGATGCTTACAAATAATGTTTCTCCAAGATTTACATACTGAATTACAATCAATAACGGACTTAGTCGGTATAACAAACTTAATATGTTAAATGTAATCTTTTCAGGTATAATATTAAAATACTCTGTGAATGAATGATGAAACCTATGTCCTAAGGTCTATGAAATTACTATAGGTCAGTGAAAACGGAATAATATAGAGATGGTGGATGGTTTAGAAAAGAGAAATCTAGAGTTTATTCGGGCACAAGCATCCACGAATATATAATGGGAACTAGGCCTGTCAATGGAAGAATATTCGTTGGATATTTAGAAATCCGATATCCGACTGGTTAAGCATTACCGGATATTCGATATCCGATAATATCCTATAGGATATCAAAATCAGATATCGTTTCCGATAGGCTAAGCTGTCGGATATCCGATAATATCCGGTTATAACAAAAAAGCTTAAAAACACTTGTAAAACATTTTCATAATTGACACTTATCGGATATTTATCCGATACTAGACTCGAAATTTGGATAAATTATAAATAAGTTCCTATACTATCGGATATCAGATATTAACATTTCAGATGGGGTCTAATCCGTTTACGATATGTTAAGGAAGAAATATCCGATCCGATATCCGATAAAAAAGATAAAATCTTATAGGATCTCTAATATTCGGAAACGGATTCCGGATATCGGACAAATATTGACAGGCCTAATGGGAACTAACACTTTGTTGTTTTGAGTCCCTGGGTGTCGACTGTGGAGAACCGACAGGTCCATCGCTTGGATATTACGAACCGGAGTTTCTTATTTACTTATTTTCAACGATTCCTCTTATCTTCCTTTAGCAAAAGGGTATCTTTCTTCAGCACCGACTCTGAGAATCAAAAGAGAGATCTCCAGCTCTGATCTCTGGGGGCTTTAAAACAACACATAAACCCTCTCTCACTCATACCTTCAGCTCTGATCTCTGTAAGCTGTCTCTCAATTTTGTTGAATTTTCTGTGATGAAATTTGATTATTCTTTTTTGTTAAATTTTATACTGGGTTTGTTGTTGGTCAGTTGATTTGATCATTAATTGTCATTTAATTCAAGAAACCCATATTCAGAAACAACACAATTTCTCCTTTAATTTTAGTTTTGAGCTCTGGGGCTTTGCTTTGATCTTCAATTTCTTAGGTTTTAAAGGGTAGAGAAGGGTTTTCTTGGTTGTTGTTTATATTTCTCATGATCCCAGTCCTATGCCCACCTCTTCTGGTTTGATCAAATCAATTTATTCTTTCTGAAGTACGGCAATCATTGTTTAAGGCTCAAGAGCTTTATGATGCTTTCTTTCGTGCAGCACCAACTGGTGAGAGCATCTCAATTGATGGATGAGTTTAATAGTGCCATGGGAGGATTCCCTCCCTGGCAAGCTGTAGAAGCTTCATTTCAGGTATTATATCGATCTGACAAAAGAGAACTGTTAAGGAAATGAGTCCCTTCGTGTTTGACAGACTAGGCACTAGTTTGTTTTCTTATGATTGAGTTGGTCTGAAAGTGCAGTGCAGGTTAAGCTGGTTAAGCTAATACAGTAGTGTAGGATAAGGAGCTTAATTTGCACTGCATTGTTGTCCTGTGTCAATACATTAGGAGGTTTCATATGCAATTTTGTTCTTTTGTTTGATGATATAGAGTCTCAGTTCTCCTCCTCCGAGAGCACAACCAGCAAGTAAGGAAGTGGTCGCAAACCTTCCAACAATCATTGTGACGGAGGAAACCTTGATGAGGTTGGGCATTGGTACAGAATGTGCTGTTTGCAGTGAGAACTTGGTTATAGATGACAAAATGAAGGAATTGCCTTGCAAGCACTTGTTTCACCCTGTCTGTTTGATGCCGTGGCTGGTTAGTCCCCTTTAATCGTGTTATACACTTTACTTTGTTCGCCTGTTAAATTTGAAGTTATATGTACTTTGGTGATTACCAGAATCTGAGATCTAATTTCGTGTAATGGCTACAGGACAAACGTAATTCCTGCCCGGTTTGCAGATATGAACTTCCAACATATAATCAAGAGCATGAAAGCTGGAAAGAGAGTGAGAGAGAGGCTGAAGAAGCGCGAAGGGATGCTGATGAAGATACTGATGAAGAACCAAGATTCTATTATATTTAAACTTCCGTTGAGTTACCCATGCTAGCTGGATATTTGAAAGGTCATCTGATATTTAGTGTTTCTTTTAAGATTCTGTGTATGCAATGTTTTTGAATTTTTGAAAGGAAAACTGGATTTAATTAATCTAGGCATGTTATTGAGTTCATGTTTTCTTGTACCTTTGCTGCAATGTGTTTGGTGATACATTTGGAGGAGTAAATGTGTGAATACTTGTTAGTGCTGTTTCTCATCTTATACCCTGGTTTAGCTTCCATGCAAATCTTGCAGACTGCCATTACAAATTCTGTAAGTCTTTTTGTATTTCTTTCTTTTGGGTTGTAAATTCTCTAGATTGTTTGATACCATATCTTTATATACAGTTTCTCATGCCAATCATCTCATATCCGGTGTTTGCTTGAGATTCTGTGTATGCAATTTCTAGTGTTTCCCTTGATGGATTTTAATACTACATTGCATTTGAAATACTACTTTCAGGTTTCACCGCAACTTTACACGGCAAATGATTAAAAAAAAGCTAGACTAAAGCAGCAACACCAAAAATCCCTTTGTTCAACCATTTTTTGCAATCTTAGACACTCTCACAGATTGGTTCATGAGTGTCACTGCATTTGGCTCCGCAGCCATAGCAAAACTCAGATCCACACCTGCGAGCAAAACATTCCATTGGTAGCAAAAATTGCGTTCTAAAAATCTTGTCAGTTGTGCTCTGCAAATGCTATCAAGGTAATGTTCGCTTCATTTTATCAACTTAGTTAGCAAATGATAATCTTCTCTTGCAATTGATATCTGGTATATGATTCTGTTTTGACACTTGCTTTTCCAAAGACTGCAAAGTAGAAACCATGTGTGAAAGAATTATGTCCTTGGTAGCCTTGAACAAAACCGTGTGTAAGCACTTGACTCTCCACCTACATCTCTTCTTCATACCATTAGAATTTCATCTTCAAAACTGACGAAGATCTCGGTATTGAGGCCAAGTCCTAGGATCTTTCTTGGGCTAAAGCTGGTGCGTGGTCGTTGGGTTCATTTCAATTTTACAAGTTCTCTCTTTAATTTTACAGGTTCTCTCTTTAATTTGGGATTTTTTTTTTTGACGCGAAAGGACAAATTCAATTAAAAAAACAAAGATGTCACCAAGAATGACACTAAAGTTAGAAAAAAAAAAAAAAAAAAAAAAAAGCTCACCGAGGAGCAACAAACAACCTCCAAACAAGAAGGTCAGCACACAAGCTCTACCCAGAACAGCCTAAAAATAGCAAAAATAAACGCAGACAATCACTCTTCAAAATCCACATTTTCATCTTGAAACGAGCATTTGACTGCCTCAATTTGCTCATCATAGTCAGAATCAGAGTCGAAATCTCCCATACCATCAGTATCCTCGATCAAAGGAATTTCCATATTTGATTTAGCATGACTCTCCAATAAATTTCTACATATAGATCTCTCCATAGGATGGTCAGAGTTACCCAATAACTTGTTAAAAGCGAGTTTGGCATCTATTTCGGCCTCAGTAATAGCAGAAACTGAATTGGAGTCTATTTTGACATCCTTTCCTACAAGGTTTTTCTTCTTCTTTTTTCGTATTGTAACTCGACTCAAGTCCATTTGCAATGGGAGAACAACCTCCGAGGCCTTCTTGAATCATCTTAGTGTTGTTCAGATTTGAACCTTTTTCAATCTTACCCAAACCCACATCTGATACAGATTCAAATATTGGTTTTGATAAATCCCACTTGAAGCAGAAAGATCCCTAACATCGATTCCCCCGGATTCTTTTCCTTGTGAAACAATCATCAACTTGCTATGATTCAAATCCTTAGTAACACCCTTTTGATTTTGACCATTTTTAGGATTTAGAACTTCCTTAGCACCATAAGAATCAACCAAAGAGGGGAAATTAGATGCAATCAAGCTTGATTCAGCAGCAACATGAGTCGATCTTCTCTTTGGATCGATTGCAGGAGAAGAAGATGCCGAATCCATGAGAAAATTTTCAGAAAAATCTAGATCTGAAAAATCACCTTTGATTTTCCTGCCACGTCATCACTCGCCATTATTCATCTTCTTCTTCTCCTTCTCATTCATGCAATTTTGTGAATTTTGTGATTATATTTTACCTAGTATACAAGACTACAAGGCAGTTTGCTTCATGATGATGATCATGATTGCTTTTCCACATCTGTCAATACCGCGTTGGCTGTACTGTGTGGATCAGGGGCGGAGCCAAGATTTGAAAAGAGGGGGTGCAAAAAATAAAATAATACAAAGGAGACATCACTCATCAATTCATTCCTTCGTCGCAGTTCAAGTGCATCAATTATCAGACTCTCGTGGCAATATATTGATGTCATATGAAAATGGACATTTAATAGGGTGCGAATTTACTTGAGCTTTTAATGGGGGTGCAAAATTTACTGGGGGCTTTTAACAGGGGGTGCGAAATTCAATTTTTTCTAAATTTGGGCTTACAAAACCATGAGCCAGTGGAGATTTTGGGCGAGCAAGGGTGTGCAATTGCACACCCTTGCTCTATATTGGCTCCGCCTCTGGTGTGGATGATCAGAAGTCAATGCAGATTATAATCCATGTTAGATATTTAGTTCTGGAAAATAATTGGGATTTTAGATTAGAATTATGTGGATACTAAGAAAGGAATCTTCAACCATATACATACATCCATTGAAATGTCTTGGATAAGAAAATGAAAATAGACCAAGTGAGACTTGAAACCCACAGGTTATTGATGTACACTAGTCAACAATGGCAACCAACCATACCCACATAATTCTTCCACTGTTATTGCTGATTACGAAACACTTATCTTTGCATTATTGCTGTAAAGTAAGTAATGGCTACTGTATTGACCATGGCGACGACCAAACTATGCCCACGTAAATACAAAATAGGAAAAATAAGTGGGGTAGATGGCTTGATAATCGACTAACGATTTTTATGCATTATTTTAAAGGTATCTGGCTATAACCTGCAAGCTTGGTAAAGGGGCGGCATGTTTTGGTAGAGGGGCGTCACCCTAATAAGACAAAAAGGTCATTACAAGTAATTTTCAAGTGTCCCTTATCAAATAAAATCCGGAAATGACTAATTAGCCTTATTGTTGATAATCAAGATTAGTAATGATAATCAAGATTAGTGTTGATAATCAAGATTAATGTTGATAATTAATTTTCACTTATCATATGATTCATAACTCTAAAATAGGTTATTAAAAAAAATTAGAGAAGAAAAAAGAAACTTTTATGATATTTGTGAATGTCAATCTCAACTAATTGAAGAAATTAACCAACAAAGTGAAGAACCCAGCATTGAAAATGATTAGGCATACTTCTAAAGTGCGTAACAAATCAAATTTTTAAAATTTTCAGAAGAACATACGGTTGGAATTGAGCTCGTTACCAACCGTAACTATATATTACGGTACGTAATGTATCAATTACCAACCGTAACTGGTTCAATTTTGGGAAAACCCAAAATTTCAGAAGAACATACGGTTGGAATGGAGCTCGTTACCAACCTTAACTACATGTTGGGGAAAACCCAGAAAAAAACCAGTTACGGTTGGTATAGTTTGTTTCCTTACGAACCGTAGGGAACTTACGGTTGGTAACTAATGAATAGAAACCAACCGTAATCAAGCCTGGACATGAGTTGTAAGTTGCAGCATTCATAACATGCAATAGTAAGCAAATAAGAAAAGGAACTGAAGGTTAAAAGAAAAGCATACCATTTGAACTTTATCCCCATGTATTGTCATTTGCAGGAAAACCATTTATCGTCAGCCAATGATCATGCATCATCTCCTCTCTTTGTCTCCACAAAAACTAAAGTCCACGCTTGCTGCAGAATAATGAGTACACTTTGTCAAATAGAAGAAAGAAAAAATGAAGTATTAAAGTTACAGTACATCAAGAATTACTTTGTTTCAAGTCATCGGGTAGCTGATACATTCTAACTAATGAATAGAAACCAACCGTAACTAACATACGGTTGGTAACTAATGATTATAACTAACCGTAACTAACGTACGGTTGGTAACTAATGTATCGAAACCAACCGTAACTAACCTACGGTTGGTAAGTCATCTTAACTTTTGAACCGTACATAACTATTTGATAAGTTGTTAACATTCAGGATGATTTACGGTTGGTTAGTTTAATTGAGTTTCAAACCGTAACTCAATTACGGTTGATAAATATGATGCAAATAAAAACCGTAATCAACATTTTCTCAAAACTAAGAACTTACGGTTGGTATTTGAGTTTAAACCAACCGTAACATCAACCCAATCAACGATTCATGTTCAGTATTTGAGTTATTACCAACCGTAACTAGCATAAACCCAGAAATTTCAATTTTAATTTTCATTCAAAACCTTAATTTTTGATACAAAATTAACTTAAATCCAACACGATAAACTAAACCCTAACTGGGTTTTTCTAAACATTTTTCAAATCGCCGATTAATCGAAGACGATGACATTTTTGGTTTTAATGGAGGTTAGGGTTGATGGAGGAGTAGGGAAGATGAAGAAGAAGATGAAAAAAAAAACTGATTTGATTATGGTTAATTGATTTGATTTTGGTTAATTAAAAAAAATTGATTTGATTTTAGTTAATTTAAGGTGAAAGGGTAATATAGTCAATCTACACCCCTATAGGACACCCCCTAACCAATAAGAGGGACATTGCTATCACACTTGACGCCCCTCTACCATTTCATGACGCTCCTTTACCAAGCTTGATAACCTGGACAACTAATTAAACTAAAGCCACACAATTGGTTGGATTTTCTATTCAACCCTTCTAGTTATAAAAACATTATAAAACTCTCGGAAAGCTAGTATACCATTACACATCATTTCTAAGTATCATAAGTTGTTTATTTAAGTTTCCCTAATCTCCAATTCTTCCTTGTTTTTTTTTTTTATAAGAAAAGAAATTTTATAAGGTTTTACCTAAATACCACCCACAATTTTCCTATGTACCACCCATAGACTAAAAATTGAATAGATGTAGACCTAAATTAAAGTGTATAATGAAAACTCACCTTTTCCACAACTACCTTAATAAACCATTATCACTACCACTTACAACAATCATAGTCACCATCATCACCATCCCTCCTCATAATACTGCATATAACTATCTCTTGATCTAAGTTACAAAGTTTTTAAATCATGTTATATTAAATTGGGAATGGCTTTGTGTTTGTTTCACGATGGAATCAAATGGTATACCAAATAAAAAGGAAAAAAAAAAAAATCAAACGATTTTGTGAGATTTTACATCAGAGTTTTCAAAGTTGGAATCGTGATTAAGATGATTTGCTTCTATTAAAAATTAAAACCTAATAAAAATGATTAATTAAAGTCTAACTTTATTTTCAAAATTGAATTCTCCATACTTTTTGTGATTCTACAACAACCCTTTTTCTTATCACATTTGGTAATCACATTGAAATCCCCACCCAAACACCAAGGAAGATCCCAAAATCTACAGATGTTTTCCATTTCATCCCAGAAATCATCTCTTTCATGGGGATTATTTGGACCATACACATTGGTTAAAATCCACTGAAAACCATCGTGCTTGTTTATGCAATGAAATGACAGAGTATAATCCCCAACCAAATAATATTTCACTTCTACAAAATCCTTATTCCAAAGGATAAGCATACCTCCAGAATTGCCCAAAGATTTTTGATAAGTCCATCCATAATTTGTGTTTCCACAAATTTGAGAGATATCGTAAGAAGAGCAATACATCATCTTGGTCTCTTGAAGGATGATAATAGAGGGCATAAATTTTGATTGCATTAATCTTGTTGAATCTGATATTCTTGATACTAACTTTTCTGAAGATGAAGTTTTTCAAGCAATAAAAGATCTTGGACAAGATAAGGCACCAGGTCCAGATGGATTTCATATCATGTTCTTTCACAAATGTTGGAATTTCATTATACATGATATTATGAGCACAATGGAATAATTTTTTGAGAAGGGTTGCATTGATATTAGACACAACAACACCTTTATTAATTTGGTCCCAAAAAAGGATCATGTAGAGTATATTAAGGATTGTCGACCTATCTGTCTACTTACAAGTGTCTACAAAATTTTATCCAAGGTACTTGCAACAAGATTGAAATTAGTTATCAATAAAATGATTTCACCTGTTCAATGTGCTTATATTGAAGGCATACAGATAATAGATGGCACTCTTATAGCTAATGAGTTGGTGGATTCAAGATTAAAAGATGGGAAGCCAGGTGTTATTTGCAAGATCGACCTAGAGAAAGCGTTTGATAGAATCAATTGGAGTTACTTGGAGTTTATAATGCAACAAATGGGTTTTAGAGGGAAATGGATCAAGTGGACCAAATTCTGCTATTCTACGACAAGTTTTTCAGTTCTTATTAATGTTGTTTCTTTTGGTTACTTCAGAAGTTCAAGGGGGGTAAGACAAGGCTGTCCTTTATCTCCACTTCTTTTTAATATAGCAATGGAAGGATTTTCAAGGTATATTGATAGGGCTGCTAATTCTCAGTTGTTTTCTGGTTTCTTTATGGTGGATAATGGTCAGGTAGTGAATCATTTTCATTATGCAGATGATCCAATCTTCTTTGTTGACAGTAATAAGGAAGAACTTACCAATCAAGACCATCAGGAGTAATGAATATGATTTAAATGCTTAAATCAAGACCATCAAGTGGTTGTGATTTGGTTTTTGGCTCATGAGGGTATAGGTTTTGAACTCCTTCTTAGGTAATGAATGTCTGAACTGCAAAATCTTCTTCCACCAAGGACGTGGTTGTATGGCTGTGTCCCAAGAGTTTATTGACTGGACCTTCAGAAGCTATTTTGAGTGTTAATAATATTTTTGAGTGATTTGGCATCGCCTCAAAAGATAGACCCATATGGACACCAAGATTAAAAAGTGTTTGAACTTCTTCTACAACCCAACTGGGAAAGATGAGTTTTCTGCTGTAATTTGGATAGAGACCAGTAATTGAAGACGCAATCAATGTTGGTTTTGAAGTAGACAGCTTAATGGGTGGGTTTGGAAGTAGGGGAGGAAAATTTGGCAAAGGAGATTGTAGGTACATAAAGTTCACCCGCCACGTGTCCGAGGTAAACTGAGCGAGACAGCAAGGTGAATCTTCGAGAAAGATATTATTCACCATTCCCTAAGTAATACGTCAGTGAGAAGTCAAATAAAATTTCAGACCTGCGAGATAACATGGGCTGGTAAAGAAAGACATTCTACGAATTCATTAGCGCGAAGTGTGACTTGCAGTGCAAGAAGTGGCAAGGCTCCCGAGGTATACGTAGAGAGATGTGGATTTTTGTGAAAGAAATAAATAGGCATGCGAAGTCAACTGTGTGAAGTGTGACTTGCAGTACAATAAATGGCAAGACCCCCGAGGTATATTCAGCGAGATGTGACTTGCAGTACAATAAACAGCTGTCCCCGATAAGAGTCGATCTTTAAGGTAAAAGGAAAGCATAAAGTTACCCTGAGCGAAGTAAATAGTGTGTCCCCGAGATAAATCAGGCTGTATCCCACTATGTAATTTTCCCCTATAAAGAGAGGGATTAACCTTTTGAGAAGGGGTGGGAACTATAAGGGGAGAGAGAGAACATTGGTAGGAGAGCAATCTGGATCATGAGTGTTCTTGAGTATCTTGTAACTTAGATATATTAAAGGTTGTTCAATAAAAGCAGAAGATTCGTGTATATACTCGTACTTGCGTAGTTTTGTGTCTATCAAATTAGTAAGTGGGTGTAACTATGGATTTTATGTAGTTACATTTTGGCGCCGAGAAACATGGATCTCAAGTTGAGATTTCAGTCTCACTTGAGATAGTTTGAGAAATCTGTTGTCATAAATGATTAAGTGAGTTATTACTTCACAAGGGTTGGAGAGTAGTGATTAAGAAAAAATAGTAATATTGGGAGAGAAAAGGTATATCTGAGATCTGCTTTCCTGAAGGTAAACAAGTTAGATATGGTCAAAGACGGTGAATCGGATAAAGAAATTTTAGCAGGTTATCCATGGAAAGAGTACCGGAATGAGCGCAACATATCATCGCATCAAGGAGAAGCTTGCATCTATCAGGAAGAGGAGGAGGAAGGATTGACAGAGGAGAAATGTCAAGCAGAGGAGTAAGATAAGGTGTTTCCCAACAGGGAGAAGAGGATCGTTATCGAGAAGGATCGATCCATACCGCTAACACCGAAACAAAGGAGGAAGAAGAGCCCGTTCAAGGAAACGGAGAGGAGAACGCCGGTGAAGAAAATATGACATTAGAACAGATCAGAGAGGTGATGCATTTAGAAAAAGAAAGAGAGAGAGCTCTAATGGAGCAAAGAACCGTACTCATGAGGCAGAATGCGATCCTGATGCAACAAAACAACCAACTCAATGAAGAGAGGACTGTTCATGATGCACGAAATGAAGCCGGTACGGGAGAAAACGTAACCCAGGGGAAGGAATATCGCAAGATGAACAGGGAAGAGAAAGAGGAGAACGGAGGAGGATGCGTCGAAGGGAAAGCATCGAAGAAAGGTTGATGAGGAGATATTTGGAGGAAACTAGGTGGGAAGACCAAAGGCGGCGGTTTGAGGAAAAAAGAACTCGGGAGGAGGAGAGGCTTCGGGAGGAGGAGAGGCTTCGGGAAGAGGAAAGGCGAAGAGAAGACGAAAGGATACGAAGGGAGGAAAGATATCGGGAAGAACAAAGACGACGTGAACAACATTGGAAAGAGGAAGCGAAGAGATACGCAGATGAGGAAGAATAGAGATATAGAGAAGAAAAGAGGAGACACGAGGAAGAAGGGAGAGAGGATGATGATGAGCGAGATAGAAGAAGGAGACAGCGAAGGAGAGAATAAGGAAGAGACGAGTTCAATCAAACAGTCATGAACGAAATACGGGAGATGAAAGCATTACTCAACAATCCACGAAGAGGAGGAAGAGCGCAGCTGTCGGAGGAAATTGTGGAGGCTGACAAATCGCCATTCTCGCGCGAAGTACTGGCGGGGAGAATCCCAGGAAGGTGTTCACTGCCTACCTTCGGAAGTATCTTCGACTGAACAGGAAATGCTGTACATCATCTAAAACAGTACACCCTTTCACTAATACAGTGGGCGAAGTACGAAACGGTACTGTGCCAGTATTTTACAGCTAGCTTAACCGGGGAAGCCTCAAAGTGGTTTGAAGGGTTAGCGAAAGGTTCAATCTCGTCGTTCAAATATTTACAGAGAGTATTCTTGACAACTTACATAATCAATAACATGTTAAGTCCCGGGATAGAAACCTTTTTCATCTTGAGAAGGAAGCTAGGAGAAAATCTGCGAAGTTTAATTACGAGATGGAGAACGGTATGCGGTGAACTCGCGGGGAGGGTAGATGAGAGAAATTTCATTATGGCCTTCGTGAACGCCTTAATACCAACCGACCTCTTGCACACACAACTTTTTGTAATTCGCAACACAATATCGATGAGTGAACTCCGAGAGTATCAGGAGGAGTACGTGGCGTTGGAAGAAAAACAAAGGGAGGCCATTGAGGCAGCCCCGATTCAATCTAAGGAGGGGAATTCGCATCTGCTGCCAAGGGTAGAAAATATAATAGAAAATGATATCAAATATGTGGACGCAGAACCGTTAGCAACAATACCCTCGAAGTTGGTAGCAGTGTCTAGTGGAGACCAGGAGTGGATAGATCATCATCCGAGGTATATCGATCCCAGACCTCGAAACTATGAATCCAGAGGCGATAATCCGATGAATTCCCGGAGATATAATCCCGAACAACGATATAGAGAGAAAAGGCCACAGTTCGAAGACGTAGTATTACCCGAACTTAACACCACAGTTGAGAAGATATGGGAATCAATTTTCCTAACAGAAGAAATTCCTCCTCCGGCAAATTTCGGGGTGGAATCCTTTTCAAGTGTGAGAAATAATGACTTTTGCAAGTATCATTGTTTTCACGGGCACCTCAAGGAGAAACTCAAGCATTTTTTGGCAAACTCAGGACCCTTACCACCGCCACCACCTCAGAAAGGTGATCAAAAGCAAACAAAATTAGACATAATCAAAATCGATAGAGGAACCCAAAGGTTAAATTACAACTCCATTATTCATTCTGCGAAGAATATACGTAAATTTCATGATAATGTGTTACAAAGGGTTCATAAGCGAGATTTTGAAGGAAATGATGTATTCAGCATTGAAAAGAAGGAGACATTGGAGGAATGGAAAAAAAGAATTATTTCCTTCTCGGCAACAGACGCCCCAGTGGGAGGACCTTCGCACACAGATCCTTTGGTGATCACTTTGAACTTCGGAGAACATACAAAGTGGGAAGAAAGTTCCACAAGAAAAAAGAAAATATGGGCAATAAACAGGATCTTGGTGGACACGGGCAGCTCGGTGGATAGACTCTTTTATCACGCATTTAAAACAATGGTTTACCGAGATTCTTACATGGTGCCTTCGAATTATAATATCTATGGGTTTAACGGAGTGGCATCAAAGCCGAAAGGGGAACAAGTCGTGAAAATCTTCGCAGGGGAACTAGAAACCGAGGTAACGGTATGTGTGGTGGATGTATAATCCCCTTACAACGCTCTGATTGGGCGGCCATGGATTCATGAAATCAAGGGAATAGCATCCACTTACCACCAAGGTATCTGATTTCGAATGCTAAGCGGAATCGGCGAGATAAAGGGAGATCAGAAAGAAACCAGAGAGTGCAACGACGAAGATGTGCATAACTATGACAAGAAGATAAGGCAAAGGAAGTAACAAAAGAAGAGAGTGCAAGAAGCAAAGAGGGAAGAAGAATTAATGGTATATATGGTCAAAGCGAAAGATGGGTGGGCTATCCCAGTGAAATTCCTGAAGACAAGGATACGCCTTTGTAGAAATTAAAGGAACCGTCCCTACTCGGAGAACCGATCATGAACTTCGCAGCAGTAGAACCCACACAAGAGATAAACTTGGTCAGCAAAGATGAGGAGAAAACGGTGAGGATCGGGACAAGGATGGATGCAGACGAGGAAGAAAGGATGATAAAGATGCTAAGAGAGTACCTTGATATCTTTGCATAGGGAATGAACGAGATTCCCGGGATAGATCCCAAAGTCGCTTGTCACAGACTGGATCTAAACCCAGCAATCAAGCCAATAAGGCAACGAATACGAAAGATAACAACTACTTACCACGAACAAATAGAGAAAGAATTACAGAAAATGCTGGACTCGGGAATAATAAGACCCGCGAAGTATCCAACATGGATAGCCAACATGGTGATAGTACCAAAAAAGACTACAGGAATAAGAATATGCATAGATTTTAGTGACTTGAATACTGCTTCTCCGAAGGACAGCTTCCCACTACCCAATATACCACAGATGGTGGAGTCTGCATCCGGGTACAAGCGGCTAACGTTGATGGATGGCTATTGTGAATACAATTAGATACCTCTCGCGGAGGAAGACCAAGAGCACACGGATTTCTTCGCCCCTAGAGGGTTGTATTGCTACACGAGAATGCCATTTGGCTTTAAGAATGCAAGGGCAACCTACCAACGGATGGTCGAGAAGATTTTCGCTAAATGAGTGCACAATAAACTGGAAGTCTAAGTCGATGACATGTTGGTAAAAACTAAGGAGTCATGGGATCATGTTGAGGATTTAAAAGAAATCTTCGAACAGATGAGGGCATACAAAATGAAAATAAATCCTGCGAAGTGTATATTTGGCGTAGAATCAACGAAGTTTCTGGGGCATATCGTGTTCGAGAAGGGAATTGAGGTGGATCCAGCCAAGGTTCAAGCTATATTGGACATGCCATCACCAGCAACAGTAAAATACGTGCAAAAACTAAATGGGAAGTTGGCATCTTTGGGAAGATTCATTTCTAAATCCTCGGATAGATGCCAGCATTTCTTTGATATATTAAAAAAGGGGGCAAAGTTTTCATGGACGCACGAATGTGAACCGGAATTACAGAATATAAAAGAATATCTTATCAATTTATCCATTCTTCAGAAGCCCGAACCAAACGAAGAATTGATAATCTATCTTTCCAGTACACAAAACGCAATAAGTTCAGTGTTGCTTCGGACAGATAAAGGTGTCGAAAAGCCAATCTTCTACGTTAGAAAAACCCTCAATGCAGCTGAAAAGATTTACCCAAAGATAGAAAAGTTAATTCTAGCGTTGGTATACTCATCCGAGAAATTAAGAACCTATTTTCAGACTCACAAAATAAAGGTTCTAACCAGAATCCCTATAGAGTCAACTTTAAAGAATATGAGGAGAGTTGGGCGAGTTGAAAGATAAAATACCCGAGTTGATCAATTCGGATTAAAATACGAATTCCAGACTTCAACGAAGTCACACATAGTCGCGGAATTTCTGGCCGAGTTTCCGATGCAAGAAGATGAAGGAGTGGAAGAGATGTTAGATGTAGATGAGGAGCGTCCAGATCCTATAGATATACTGAAAGAAAATCATCCAAGTAGATGGGAGATATTTGTGGACGGATCATCCAACAACGCCGGAGGAGGAATGGGAATAGTATTTACTTCTCCAAAAGGAGCGAGGACGGTATTTTGCTTTCGACTGGAATATAAAGCTACTAATAACGAAACGGAATATGAGGCAGTCATACAAGCTCTAAGGCTGGCCATCGAGATGAGGTTGGAAGAAATAAGAATAACCAACGACTCTCAGTTGGTGGTCAGGCAGATATAAGGAAGGTACCAGGCGAGTGATGCTGTGATAAATCGATATCTGTAACTCGTGAAAGAATATTCAAAGAAAATACCAAATATAATCTGGAGGCAAGTAAGCAGAGATAATAATAGGCATGCAGACGCCTTATCCTTCATCGCATCGATGATCGAAGATACCTCTGAGAAATATATCCGAATAGAAAGGCTAATGCGACCCTCAGTAACTAACGAGTTGGAAGATGAAAAGTCCATAATGATGATAGAAGATAGCATACCCGACGATTTGGGAGAAGATGACTAGAGGACACCTATTCACAAGTACCTCGAAAAGGGAGATTTGCCTAGGGACAGATTTGAGGCACACAAAATCAAGGGGAAATCCACAAACTATGAGCTAAGAGAAGGAATCCTATATCAGAGATCATTCCTAGGATCGTTACTGCGATGCTTGTCACAGGAAGAAGGAGTGAAAATCATGAAGGCAATACATTACGGTGATGCTGGAAATCACAGCGGAACCAGATCATTGGCCTATAAAACCAAAACGCAAGGATACTTCTGGCCGAGCATGCATAAAGATGCAAAAAATGTTGCGATGAGGTGCGAGGCTTGTCAGAGATTCGGAAAACGTATACATGCACCCTCGACGAACCTCAATTCTGTGCTAAGTGTGTGGCCATTCGCCATGTGGGGAATAGATATCGTGGGACCATTTGTTGTCGGAAGCTTGCAGCGAAAATACCTAATAGTAGCAACAGATTATTTCACGAAGTGGGTTGAAGCCAAACCTATGAAGAATACACGAGACAGCGACATATACGATTTTATACTCGAGAATATCATATGTAGATTTGGAATCCCTCTGCAAACAGTCTCTGATAACGGGATGCAATTCGAGGGAGAAAACGTGAAGATGTTTCTTAGTACTTTTATGATACAGTCCGCTAAGTCAACCCCGCTATTCCCACAAAGTAATGGGCAAGCGGAGGCAACGAACAAAACAATAACATCCACTTTAAAAAATAAGTTATACGGGCATCTCCATAACTGGTGAGAAGAAGTTATGAAGGTGCTATGGTCATACAGAACCACCAAATGGGAAGCAACCAGAAGGTAACCTTTCTGTTTGGCATATGGAGTAGAGGCGGTTCTGCCAACTGAGATCATGTTTCCAACCACAAAACGAGAGGCCTGGAAAAAGGGCCTGAACTCAGACCTGATCCTAGAAAATCTAGATGACTTGGAGGAGAATAGGGAGATTGCTCTACAGCACATGACGAACTATCACCGAAGACTATCTCGCGAGTACAACAAGAAGGTAAAAGAAAGAGGCTTCGCTCCAGGGGAGCTAGTTCTACGAGAGATACCCCCGTATCAAAAGGGACCTGGAGGAAAGCTGTAGCCTACGTGGGAAGGACCTTTCATCGTGAAAAGAAAAGTAGGGAATGGAGCATATGAGCTCGCGGACTGTGAAGGAAAATATACAGATATCAACGGAAATGTGATATATGGCGAAGCAGAAAGGCAGGGTCGCAGACTAGACCATCCATGGAACCCAATTACATCAAGAATTATTATCCTTGAGAAGCCGAGATTCGTAAAGAATTATTATCAAAATATATATATCATTTTGTTAACAACCAGGGAATGGAATGAAGCGTTTGTTTTTCGAAATTCAAAAGAGCAAAAGAAATAAAGCCGAAAACGAGATGCAAATTAAAAAAAAAAAAGTATATGCATGCAAGGGCCAAAAGTAAGACCTCATTAGGAGGCTGCGTAAGACCCACAGAAAATATGTATAGAAGAATAGGCAATCGTAAGCCCTATATAAAACCTCTACATAAGGAGGCTCAGACCACGTGGCGTGCAACCTAGTTCGCACAAAGTGCAAGAGGCAAATGTAAGACCTAACGCGTGTCACGAGACAATCTCGGAATATGGCTAACAACCATAAGCTAGGGGCAAGAAGTAAGACCCATCCGCCGGGCCCCCCAATTGGGTAACCACTCGGTAAGGGGTGTAAGAACAAGACAGTGGATAAGAAGATGGCCTGGTGTAGTTCTTCCATTCGGTCCCAAAACCACCTCAACTAGGGTGTGACTTCGTAACCAAGAGCCATATCGGAGAAAGGGCACGAGGTCACGAAATAACTGATACCTAAGCCCAAAAGCACGGGGGTACTCAGAGGGGAAGGGACAGAACCCTCCTTTAGGGAGCTGAGTGACCACAAAAGTCGGCAATGTTACGGGGCTGGTACTCACGGGAGTAGGTAGGCCTGTGATATTGTTGCATATAAGACCTCAATGAGCGAGATAAGGCGAGGTTGATGGATCTTTACTTCGCAAGAGTAAAGAGCGCCTGAAACTTCGTCGAAAAGCCCTGACCAAGGGGGTGGGGCATAATAAGACCTTAACTAGGAGGCAAAATAAGACCCCGAACTGAAGAGAGAGATGTGAGGCAAAATATCAGACCTGAGGCAAAAACAAAAGAAAAGATACAAAGAGAAGTGAGAGGCAAGAACATTACGAAGCTTGGTCACACAATCCTAAGAAGTACTTCTTACATTGCATAAGAAGCATTCACAATTGAAATGTTACACATGAAGATATATACATTAACTTGATTATGCTATGAATTGAACATTAATAATTGCAGTGAGGGGATAACAATGCGAGGTCAATCGCAGATGGACGGATAAGGAAATAAAAGTAAATCCATGAGGAGCTGAAAGCACAAGGTATGCTACATAAATCCACAAAAGAATAAGAGGCAAGTATATACTTTAAATACGGTTTTATTCTTTTGAGCATTTATTTCGCAGTAAGGTAAGGGGCAGTTACTTCGGAAATACCCAAAGAATAAAGGGCAAGTATATACTTAAGTACACTAATTATTAATTGATTATTTTCTTCGTCAAGTATATACTTGGTATGTCGGATTGATTCCGAAATATCAGGGCAAGGCAACCATTAACAAACATGCAGATTGTATGTATGATAACCACGGTGAGTGCAACAAGAAGAGCGAAGTAAGAATATGAAACAACTAAAGAAAAATTTGATATACTAAGGAAAAATAAGAACATAAAGTGCCATTCCCCCAAGATTGTGAGCTCCAAGATAAAATGTTAAACAGACGAACATCAAAGTGATTAATCAAGGATTGTTAGCTCTTTTTTCATCAAGACCGCCACTAGATCCTGGGGCCCAAACATTGTTGACAGTTCCAGAATTTCCACCATCTCCAGCACCACTACTACCTCCCGTGCCTTAGAGAATCTCTCCTTGAGGTCCCCCAATGTCTTTATCAGTCTCTGTATCTTCGCTCTCAGCTTCGGCATAGACAGTAGGCTCATCAACGTAGTAAATCTCGAGCTCCATGTGGGGAACGTCGAGGCCATGGGAATTGCAAAGCTCGGTGACAAATTTCACATTTTCCACTTGGGCGTTTCTGCGAGTGAACTTCGAAACTCTCTTATCATCTTTATCCATCTGGTCACAATCCTCGTTCAAAGATGAAAGTCTTTCCTTCAGACTAGACACTTCCTTGACCAGACCATCCCTTTGGTGAGACAGGTGCAGAATTTGATTCCTCAAAATCTCCTCGGACTCTGCAAGATAACAACGAAGTAAGAAACATGACTAATAGAACCAAGTGCAAATCACAACAATAACACCTAGAGCTACCTTCTTTCTGCGAAATAACAGAATTTAAAGTTTTCTGAACATCGAGGTTAAAATGATCAAGTCTTGATATTTCTGATTCAAGAAAGTTGTGAAGTTCAAGAGACGATTTGTCCCAGTCTTCCCCGTGGCCAGACACGGATCTATCATCTTCAAGAGACCCTATAACCAGTTTACCACTCCTTCGAGGAATAACAAGCTTCTTCTTCGCATGAGGAATAAGAGCTGTTTTCTTTCCCTGAAATATCTCCAAGCGAGCCTGGACAGAGGACATTTCGTTATTTAACTCGTTGTTCTCGTCTCTTAGCCCAATATTCTCAGTCTTCAATTTCTCATATTCAAGTTTCAACTCGGAAAGCTCGCTCCTGATCTTGCGAAGTTCAGCTTCAGACCTATCTTTCCTTTTAATTATCCTATCTTTGTCCTCCTCAAGACGCCTAATTTGATCTATAAATGAGGAGTGTAAGTTACGAGAAGTAGTGATGGAATTACTGACTCGTCGAAGCTCAACCTTCATTCGTTCATTCTCTTCATGGAGATGGAAATTCAACTCTTCATTGTTAGAAGACTCGTTAGCTGAACGCTCATCCAGGTAATATGACGTCGTTAGCTTTTCGCTCAAGATATCATTTTCAGTTATATAACAGTTAATCTGGGACAAAAGGTTCGCCTGTTCAGCCTGGAAATCATCAATCGATTTGGCTTCTTCGTAACTCAAATTATACTTCGCGGAACGGGCTTGACGAAAACAACAGAATAGTAAAGACAAGAATGAAATGGAGTAAAAAACTAGGAAGAGGTGGAACTTACTGGTGAGATCCGAAATCCTTTGGTCCTTCTTGACCGAGCATTATTTCTCATCAGCAAGATCATATTAAGATCCTGGATTCGGGCCCGGGCAGTCCTCAGATTCTCACGAGAAACCTTCATCTCCACGTGCTAGGACATATGGCGATTGAATTCCTGCGAAGAACCCGAAGTAAGAAAGGGGTTTTTACGAAAATTTCTATTAGGGTCAATTGCACTAACCAAGGCCATAATAGCGGCGTGCTGATTAGTGGAAAGGTTTAATGAGGCATTCTGCATGAAGGATTGGTCTTGAGCCAGAAAAGTGTCAAAGCTGAACGAGATTACGGATTCCATAGATGCAGATCTTGTGGAGGGCACATTCCGAGTCAAAATAAAGGCATTTCTTAAAAAGTCCATATCAGGGGTGTAAGCCGGATCCTCTACCTCGAAGACTTTCTGAGTTTTACCACCAGAAGGACCGGGACATGATTTATCCTGGGAGTCATCCACGGTGATGTGAGGAGTTGGAATTGGTATCTTAGGAAGAGGAGTGGACTCTTGAGGAACTTCGGGTTTCTTCTTAGTATAAGGAGAAGGAAACTCTGCAGGTTTTTTGGATTGAGGTATACGGGTGAGTTCCCCCATATTTAAGACCATGCGCCGCTTGGTAGGTTCAGTAGTGTGGACGGGTTGAGATGGAACCTAGAAAATGGAGATTAGTATCTCGGACTATACGGAGGCAAAGGCAACAAGAATAGGGAATATCACTACAAAGTAAGCATACGCAGCGAGGTACCTTGGCAGCTTCGGTAACAGCATGAGAGCTCTCCCGGCGGTCACGTTTCCTAAGGGAACGAGATGTCACGAGGGGAGGCTATGTGAATTCCTCCTCCTGTTAAAACATAGAGATTAGATTTTGAGAGTAAAATTGAACGCCAAAAGCGGAACAAAAGACAGGGTACCTGATCAAAAACCGGAGATCCAGCAGTAGACTTATTAGCATAGGACGATCTGTCCTTGATTAGGCCAGGAGCAGGCAATACATACTACAAAATATGGGAAAGTCAGGAAAAAGGGATGTGAAGTAAAATAGAAGGGAAGTCTACCGAGCTTACATCGGAGGGTCTCTCGGACCAACATAACTTCCAAGGATCATAAGCAGCGAGATGAGCATGAATTGGGAGGGGACCTTCCTGAGCCTTTCCTGGCTCATCAAAACCCCAGACAATGGGGACCTCAACAATGACTCGGAACATCATCCAGTCCTCATCATTGGTTAAGCGCAGAGAAGGGCCTTTAGGAGCCTCTTTTGAAGAACTGATGGTCTCAACATCCAGAAGAAGAACTTTGGAAGGATCCTTCAGGGACTTCCGAGATAGAGAAATACCCCACTCCTGATACTTCCTTCTTCGCCCTTGAGTTTTATCGATGTAATTCTCCGAGAAAGAAGAAATATTGTAATCGGCCGAATCAAAGTCCTCTGCCGATGCGGGAATTTGAGATGAACCACCAGAAGAACGCCTCACAAATTCGTTACCGATACGAATTGCATTGCCACTCAGCTGGAAGACTCCCCTGTTGATGTAAGCGAGAATCTCATAGAAAAGCGGATTCCGAGCATCGTACATAGGAAAGGCGGCTGTTCAACTCCATTTGTTTGGTTGCGATGATCGGAGGCGTAACTTAAGAATCCACCGCTGGCGACAGGGTTAAACCTAGTTTCCTGAAATCAGCCTGGAAATCCTCAAGATGCTTTGATGTAGTAGCAGGGGGAAATTTCCTTGGTTCCATTGTTGAAAGAAGAGATGATGATGCAGAGAAATTGAAAAAGACTTAAAGATAGCAGAGGAAAAAGTGAGCGGAATTTGCTGAAGAACGGAACCGGGAAAGAAATAATAGGAAACTGTAAAAAAGAAGAAAAAAGTAAAGGAGAGAACTGTCTATAAAGGACCAAGGCATGACCGGGAGAAGCAGTCACACGAAAAGAGGAACCGGCTGGAAACTGTTGATGGGAATCGTGGGAGACAAGATAGCGGAAATTCCGGGTACATGGCGGTTACGAATTTAATGCAAAATTCTCTTTCCTTTCTCAGTTCCCGCGAACGGAATGAGAAAAGGCAAAATGTAGGTACAGAAAGTTCACCCGCCACGTGTCCGAGGTAAAATGAGCGAGACAGCAAGGTAAATCTTCGAGAAAGATATTATTCACCATTCCCTAAGTAATACGTCAGTGAGAAGTCAAATCAAATGCCAGACCTGCGAGATAACATGGGCTGGTAAAGAAAGACATTCTATGAATTCATCAGCGCGAAGTGTGACTTGTAGTGAAAGAAGTGGCAAGGCTCCCGAGGTATACATAGCGAGATGTGGATTGTTGTGCAAGAAATAAATAGGAATGCGAAGTCAACTGTGCAAAGTGTGACTTGTAGTACAAGAAATGGAAAGACCCCCGAGGTATATTCAGCGAGATGTGGATTGTTGTGCAAGAAATGGGACAACTGTCCCCGACAAGATCCGATCTTTAAGGTGAAAAGAAAGCATAAAGTTTCCCTGAGCGAAGTAAATAGTGTGTCCCCGAGATAAATCAGGTTGTATCCCACTATGTAATTTTCCCCTATAAAGAGAGGGCTTAACCTTTTGAGAAGGGGTGGGAACTATAAGGGGAGAGAGAGAACATTGGTAGGAGAGCAATCTGGATCTTGAGTGTTCTTGAGTAGCTTGTACCTTAGATATATTAAAGGTTGTTCAATAAAAGCAGAAGATTCGTGTATATACTCGTAATTGCGTAGTTTTGTGTCTGTCAAATTAGTAAGTGGGCGTAACTATGGATTTTCTGTAGTTACAGAGATGTTGTAATATGGGTTGGTAGTGCACTGTTGTTTGGTGGGAAATAAGAGGATGAAGTGTTGATTAGGCTAAGAGGAATGGAAAATCTGTCACAGATGGTCCTGGATATAGGGTCTCTAATAGAAAAAAGATTGATTAATTTGTTACTATCTGACTCTGTAAGAGATGATGGGGTTACACAGGGTGAATTAAACTGGAAGGGTACAAGATCATCAGCCAAATCATCAACACTACATGTGAAAGCTGGAATATGATCAATATCCATATTAGAGGACTCATCAGGATAAATTGCAAGTTTCTCGATCTTTTTCCATATTTGGTTGGGTTGAATTGTTGTCTTAGACTTCTTTTTTCTGGGCTTTAGTCTTTTTTTATTTTTTAAACCGGATCCATGGTGTGATGCTTTACGGGTATTAGGTTTAGAAAGATTCCTTGTTGGATAAGGCACAAAAGTAGCCGTAGAATCTGGCTGAAGAATTACTTTCTGTGGACCGAGAATGCATTCTGATTTTGAATCTCCGGCATCCTTGGCATATTCTTTGGCTCCTGATTAACTACCTTCAGATTCTGTGGAGATGCTATCTTGGTAATTGTGATATGAGCTAAAAACGATCCTAAATCTGAGATTAGATTAATTACTCTTGGAATGTCGTTGATACCCTTGATGTTACGGACTTTGATGCGCATAGCCCTTAGATCCTCCAGTTTTAAAGATGCGGGATCAATCAAAAGAACATTACCACATAATTTGCCAATATGATGCATGACTTCTGATGACCAGAATTGATATGGGACTCCAAAAATCTCTAAATTGAAATCCGTAGCTGAAATAGGTAATGTCTTCCAAAACTGATGATCCCATCGAAAAACTGAATAAATCACCTCCTTATAAGTAAAATTAAACTCCATATCTGTTGAAGAGAGATCTTTATCCACATGAAAGATGGCCTGATGAGAGTTCATAGGGAAAACATTTGCACCTCCTGACTGAGTGCTGTAACTACATCTGACCAATTGGAAATTTGAAAGGGAGAAGACACCACAAAAGCATCACACCAACCGCCAAGTGGATTTGTGGTGTTTAGATGTTTAATGTGGATTGTAGCATCTCCATCTTGTCTAACAGATATCGGCGCAACAAATCTGTCACAGATAAAAGGTGATTGAAGACAAGATTGAACTGGGTATTGGTTTAAAGGATTTTTGTGGATAGGTTGGGATTTCTTGACTTGAGTTATTGGATTGGAGTGCAGGATTAGAGCATAGGTTAGTTTATGTTAAAAATGTAAACTTGATTTGCAATAATCAAGATTAATCTAGAAGAAGAAAATTAGTCAATGACATGTGAAAAAATGCTAAAACATGGAGTATTCTAGAGTTGTATCTTGTCAAAAATTGGTAGGTGGTGGTAGGTGGTGGTAGGTGTAGATAATTGTAGAGATGTCTAGAGTCTTCCTAGGTTGGTAGAGGTTCCATATAAAAGGGATGTTGTGGTATCATTTTGAGGTGTAATTGAGCTAATACTCAAAGTGGAGTAACGGTGAGAAAGAGTGAGTTTGTAAACAAATAAGTGGTTTGTTTGGGCAACAAGTTTGAGTGTAATAAAATTAGTATTTTTTTGAGAGTTGTGAGCCTTTTCTTAAATCATTTTCAATACCCATTTAATCTTTAATCCCAAATTTATTTCCAACAAAGTGGTATCAGAGCCATAGATCCTTATGGCCACTGAAATGTTTCCATTTCATGTTCCTAAACTCACTAAAGACAACTATGATAATTGGAGCATCCAAATGAAGTCGTTATTAGGCTCGAAATATGCATGGGAGATAGTAGAAAAAGGTTATGTCGAACCAGAGAATGAAGCGGCACTGCCGCAAGCTGAAAAAGATACGCTACGTATATCGAGAAAAAGAGATAAAAGAGCTTTATTCCTTCTTTATCAAGGCATGGATGAGTCGTCCTTCGAGAAGATATCAAGAGCCGTTAATGCAAAGCAAGCATGGGAGATTTTTCAAAATTCCATCAAAGGCGTGGACAAAGTAAAGAAGGTGCGGTTGCAAACTCTAAGAGGTGAGTTTGAATCTCTTTCCATGAAAGAGTCCGAATTAATCTCGGATTATTTTTCAAGAGTTTTAGTTGTTGTCAATCAACTAAGAAGAAATGGTGAGGTCATGAGTGATAATCGTGTGATCGAGAAAATATTACGGTCACTCGTTTCAATATTCGACTATATCGTCGTCGCAATTGAGGAGTCCAAAGACGTCGAAACCATGACCGTGGACGAGCTCATGGGATCGCTACAAGCCCATGAAGAAAGAATGAGAAAGAGAAGCAATGAGGGAGCAGTAGAACAAGTTCTACAAGCGAAGCTCACTTTGAAAGACAAAGGAGAGAGCTCTAGTAGTAATGCCAGAGGAAGAGGACGCGGCTACCATGGCGGAAGAGGAAGAGGCAAGCAGAGTGATAATGATCAAAGGGGCCAAATGTCAAGCTTCACAAGAGGTCGTGGCAGAGGAAACAATTCATGGCACAACAATAATAGGCCAAGGCATAACAAATCTCAAGTTGAATGCTATAATTGTCATAAACGTGGTCATTATGCTTCGGAGTGTCGATTTTCTGTCGACGAGAGAGCAAACTATGCTAATAAAGAAAATGAAGGAGACCAGACCTTGTTGGTGGCATGCAAAGGAGGTGACTACAGTGAAAATTGTACATGGGTGCTTGATACGGGAGCAAGCAACCATATGTGCGGCACAAAGGAGAAGTTCGTGGAGCTTGATGAATCAGTTTCCGGCAACGTGACGTTCGGAAATGGAGCGAAAACTCCGGTGAGTGGTCTTGGCAAAATTTTAATTAAGTTGAAAAATGGAAATCATGAGTTTATTTCCGATGTTTATTACGTCCCTAACATAAAAATGAATATACTAAGTTTGGGACAACTCTTAGAAAAGGGCTATAGGATGAATATGGAGGACCTTAGTCTTTTTATAAGAGATAGAAGAGGAAAGTTGATTGCCAAAGTGGCGATGACGGGGAATAGGATGTTCTATTTGAACATTCAAAATGACAGCACGAGATGTTTAACGGCTTGTGTAAAAGACTCGTCATGGCTCTGGCATCTTAGGTATGGACACCTCAATTTTGGAGGATTAAAATTATTGTCCAAAAAAAATATGGTTAGAGGTTTGCCAAGAATAGACCACCCGGATCAGTTGTGTGAAGGATGCTTACTTGGGAAACATTTCAGAAAATGTTTTCCTAAGGAAACATTCTCAAGAACCACAAAACCGCTGCAGTTGGTTCACACAGATGTTTGTGGACCAATAAAGCCAAGCTCGTATGGTGGAAATAACTATTTCCTCATATTTGTCGACGATTTTAGTCGAAAAACATGGGTTTATTTCCTGAAACAAAAATCAGAGGTTTTCTCCAATTTCAAGAAATTTAAATCCCTTGTGGAGAAAGAAAGCGGTTTTGAAATTGTGGCTATGAGATCAGACAGAGGAGGTGAATTTACTTCGAAGGAGTTCGAGGCATACTGTGAAGACAATGGAATCCGTCGGCCTCTTACGGTTCCATACACACCTCAACAAAACGGAGTTTCCGAAAGGAGAAACAGAACAATTCTCAACATGGCCCGGAGTATGCTGAAGACAAAGAGAGTGCCCAGGGAGTTTTGGGCAGAAGCAGTTGATTGTGCGGTTTACCTGATAAACCGTTGTCCCACAAAAAGCGTGTGGAACATGACTCCTTTAGAAGCATGGAGCGGAGTGAAACCCGGCGTCTCACACTTACGAGTATTCGGAAGCATCGCATATGCTCATGTGCCGAGTCAGGTAAGAAATAAAATCTATTGAGAAGAACAGTACCTGGGAGCTTGTAACACTTCCAAAAGGACAAAGAGCAATTGGAGTAAAGTGGGTGTACAAAGCTAAGAAAAAAGATAAAGGGGAGGTTGAAAGATACAAGGCAAGATTGGTTGTAAAAGGCTACAACCAAAGAGAAGGCATCGACTATGATGAGGTATTTTCTCCTGTCGCTCGTCTTGAAACTATAAGATTAATTATTTCTCTAGCTGCCCAAAATAGATGGAGAGTCCATCAAATGGATGTCAAGTTTGCCTTTTTAAATGGACATCTTGAAGAGATGGTATACGTTGAGCAGCCGCCGGGGTACGAAGTAAAAGGACATGAAAATAAAGTCCTTAAGTTGAAAAAGGCTTTATACGGCCTAAAACAAGCGCCGAGAGCATGGTACAGCAGAATCGGCAAGTATTTCCAACAATTTATTTTGCTGATGAAGGCTAGGATTTGAAATAGGTGAGATAAAAGTTTTTCCTAGGGATTTGGAGAAGACAATGATCTCTTCTAAAGCTGTAGCCATTGAAAGCCATCCTTCGAAACACTCTCCTGCTGGAACAAAGAAGGAGATTGGATCTATCTTAGGGTTAGGTTTGGAGAGTGTAATATGGAGGAAGAATCCATGGTTGTTTGATTGTTTGATTGCCCTAAACCAGTGCTGGTTATCATCAAACTTCCACACTCGCCTACCAGCATCACCATTTTTTGCGACCTTAAATAGGATACTCTGTAAGCGAATTGCAAGGGTTAGGGAGAATGGACCATGAGTGGATCCTGAGTGATAAAATTCAGAAAGAGTGATAGGGGATAAAGGTGTGTTTTTCTTGCAGGAAAACCTAAAAAACTTACGATCTATTTGAATAAATCTAGACTCACAAGACATGATTAGAAAAAACCTAAAAAACTTACGATCTATTTGAATAAATCTAGACTCACAAGACATGATTAGAAATGTAGGGAAAACTAGATGAACTATGGGATCTAAAAGTAGGAACTAGAAGCTAAGAAGGGATGAAACTATGGAACTGGGAGAATGGTTTTTCCAAGGAGAGAGAAACTCCATTTTTTCGACCCTTGGATTCATCGTAACCTCCCTTTTCTCATTATCATTAGTTTCTACTCAATATTAACATCTTGATTTCTACTCAATATCAACATCTTAATTACTTCCCTTGAAGGAATTTCTGCTAACTGTGTAGCAGAAATATTGAAGAAATTGGTTCCCGTTGTTGCTCAAGAGATTAATCTGGCATGGGGTGTCAAACATGAAATGAAAAAGCTTCAAGACACTTTCGAGACGATTCTTGCGGTCATAGCTGATGCGGAGAGGCGGCAAGTGACCGATAAAGCTGTAAAACTTTGGTTGACAAGACTTAAAGAAGTGGCTTATGATGCGGATGATGTCATGGATGAGTTTCCCTACGAAGCCATGCGTAGGTGTGAAAGGGGGAACCGCTTGAAGCTCAAGGCTCGTGATTTCCTTTCATCCGCCAACCCACTTGTATTTCATTTCAAGATGGCGAGGAAAATGAAAACTATCAACCAGAGGTTAGACCGAATTACCAAAGATATGAGCGACTTTCAATCGCAAGCTACACCTTCTAGAAATGCTGGTGCTACTTCGGGTGAAAGTAGTGAGCAACGAAGCCGAGATACCGCGTCCTCTATAAATGAATCAGACATTTTCGGAAGGGAGGATGATAAGAAAATTATAATAGATATGTTAATGAAGGTCATTCCATCATCGTCATCATCAACATCATCTGATACTAGTAATCCTGAAAAGATCACCGTCGTGTCCATAGTGGGGATGTGTGGACTTGGGAAAACAACTCTAGCTCAGCTGCTCTACAGAGATGATTTGGTACGTAAACAGTTTGAGCTAGCAATGTGGGTCTACGTATCTGAGCATTTTGATGTGATAAAGCTTTTAACAAAAATTATATATGGAGTCCTCAACTAAAAATAAGTTCGATACTTTTTCGAACTATGACGTACTAGTCAGTAAAGTTCAGGAACAGCTAAATGGGAAGAGATATTTGCTAGTGCTTGACGATTTATGGAATGAGAATGCTGATCAATGGGATAGACTCTGCATCCCGTTGCTTGTTGGGGATCAAGGGAGTAAAATATTAATCACTACTCGTAAAAGTCAAGTTGCAGATATCGTTAGGGGGAGTATTCTTCCTTACAAATTGGAAAAGTTACAAGAAGATGAATGCTGGTCTATCATGGAGAAGGGAGGATTTTCTCCCGGTGGAGCAGTAAAGACTCCAAACATGACAAGCATTGGGAAAGGAATAGCAAAGAAATGTAGTGGAGTACCTCTTGCAGCAAAATTCCTGGGCGGTCTAATGCACTTAAAAAATAAAGAAGCCGATTGGTTGTCAATTCAAGAAGTTGATGTTTTGAATACAAGAGAAGGTCAAAGCGAAATCATACCCATAATAAAGTTGAGTTATGATAACTTGTCGTCTGAGTTGAAACAATGTTTCTCCTACTGCTCTATATTTCCCAAAGATTGGGAGATTAATAGAGTAACACTGATTCAGCTGTGGATAGCACTTAGCAGAAGGGTTTCTCGACACTTGTAATGTGGGAAACGGAAGATCAATTGAAGACATCGCGGGTGAATATTTTGTGAGTTTGGTATCGAGTTCATTTTTGGATGCTTTTATTAGGTGACATTCTTGGATTGCATAATACCCTTCAGACGTGCAAGATGATCTGTCAACTTCTAAAATTCGTCGGTTACGGTTAATATTGGATGTGGATTTATCATCAACGGTGTTTCAGAAAAGCTTAAGTAACGCGAACAAGTTGCGGACCCTTTTTATCCCTGAAGGTTCAAACCTTTTCTCCAAATATCTCCAAAACCAAATCTCCCCCATAGTGGATCCTTCTATATTCGTTTGAGTCAAAATAAACACTTGATTTTAGGAATTACCTCTTTAATTCGGTTAGCGATCGTCTGAAGAATTCATTAGTCATGAAACAATGTTTCTTCAATAGTTTGATAGCTTCTTCTTGCATAGACGTTTGAAATCACGATCCTCTCCTCCCTTTTTGAGTCCAACATTTTGGCTCTTTGTTTCCCCATTTTTGGTGAACTAGATGAGACACTTCACCGTGCTTCCCGAATGAAATTCCGTCATTAAACTCTTGGTGCGAAAAGTCAAGGCAGATTCCTCTTTCGAGTCTAATTGCTCAATTTGTTTTTCAAAATCATTCAGTTTAGAGTCCATTCCATAAAATTTATCTCTACTCCATGTCTTGAAATTGGTTTCAGACTTTGGAGTTTTTTTGCGAAAATGAAGCCCGGCAGAACCGGAAGACAAATTTGTTCTTTTCGAGGACCACACTGCTTAGTTACCATCGACATAACACCACTACTTTTGTTCTTCAAAGATTAAAGTTATAGAGCTCATGGACGGAATCATCCCAAACAAAGTGAGTAGACCACCCCTCCGGAGGATAATGTATAAAGTTGAAAGAGTCGAGCCCCAAAAATATCTTATACTGCTTCTAGAAATGTTTGTCGATTGCGTTTCTGATATTAATCATTCTTCTCAACACTTCTCTTCCTTTGCCTTGTACCCCCTAAGGTTCCATGGAAACAAATTTATAATCCATTAAATTTCCTTCCCCTCTCTCGTGTACTCTTTTCTTCTCCCGCCAAGTGCAATTTCCACTTCCCAAAGATTGGGAGATTAATCTCCCATAATATTTTCATCTCTAGACAATTCCATTTGTATGACATCGTGTGGACCTTCTTCTATGGGATGACATGGATTCATGCAGCGTGGACACAATTTTTTTTTGTATTTTTTAGACCTAAACAAGCCTCTCTTTTTTTTTTGTCTTGCGGACCCTCCATGCCAGTTCCACTGATTCAGTTTTTTAAATAACGCTCAATAGTGCTGTGGATAGCACTTAGCAGAAGGTTTTTCCTTCTATCGTAATCTTCAAAGCTGCCGGATGGTTTCAATATCTCCGTTGATCTTTGAAGAAATTTTTAGTTGCGAGATTACTAGTTTCCACATCATCTAGAACCAATGAGTGAAAAGGATTTTACATTCCGATGTGGAAATTAATGGTAGGGGACGGAAGAATATTCCTCTTCCAACCAAAAGAAGATCATTCCTAGGTAAGACAAACGTCCAAATTCCATTATTTCATCGTTCAAAACACCGGTTCCAAGACATCCCATCCCCAACGTTCTTTGCGGTACGGAAATATGAAAGATTTCCTCATGCGTTGTTGTTGAGTTAAGAAATCTTGACCCCTTGATGAATTCTCCGTTATCATTCGATACGCATCTTACATGTGGACCCTTCACCAAATGCTTGTTTTCCAAAGTTGCCTTCTTTGAGTTTCAAGCTGAGACATTTAAGGTACCTTCACGTCACCTGCATTGACCTTAGAGAAGTTAAGAATGATCACTCCATCAATAAACTTTATAGTTAGGAGACTTTGGTACTGATTGGAATATTTGGTCGGGTCCAAATTCTTATTTCAAATATTCATTCATTAAAAAAACTAAGATATCTTGAAGTCTCTTTCACGGATATGGAAGAACTACCTGATTCTGTTACCAGTCTTTGTAATTTGCAAACATTGGATCTCAATAATTGCGAATTGAAAGTCATTCCTGAATCTATCTGTGGTTTAAAAAATCTTAGATGTTTTAACTTGTCAGTCAACCCTTTTGAAGAATTACCTGTTTTTGTCACCACTCTCTCCAATTTGGAAACATTAGACGTCAATACCTGTAAATATCTAAAAGCCTTACCAGAGTATGTGGCGGGTCTTACTTATCTGAGAATATTTGATTTCAAAGAATGCCCATTACTGAAAGCATTACCCATAGTTATCGGAGCATTAACTCAGTTAAGATACATTAGCCTAGATGGTACTCAGATCAGAGTATTACCAGAGTCTTGTGCGAACCTCAACAACCTTGAGTATGCGAACCTTGACGGGTGTGAGGTTCCGAAAGATGTAAAGAATTGGAAAAAAACTAAGAAGATTTTATTACGGACGAGAAAATCCAATACTTGGTTTAGGACAACTAATTTTCCTTGAAGAGTTAATTTACCAGGTACAAGAAAAACTGAAACCGGAACCTGAAGGTAATAAAGGTATTGAAGAGTTAGGGAACCTAAACTCTCTTGAGACGCTGGGTGTCATGGATCTTCAGAAAGACCCGGTAGATGCGGAGAGGGCAAATTTGAAAGAAAAACATAATCTTCGGACCTTGAGACTACATTGGGAGGATATAGAAGAAGATTCGGGTATGAAGTGGGACCAGAATTCGTGTAATTTTCAAGTATTTCAAGCTCTCCAACCTCCCACATGTTTGAGAACATTGGGTATTTATAACTTCATGGTGTCGGAGCTTCCCATGTGGATGTGTGGATCTTGTCTTCCGAATTTGGTAGACTTGGAATTCATAAACTGCGTTGGGATAAAACAACTACCAGCATTTGTTGGGCAGCTACCACATCTCAAGTCACTTAAGCTTCAAGGAGGACATTTAGAGAGTTTGGATATCAGCGGATTTCCTTCACTAAATCGACTCGAACTTATCGATATGTTCCTTCTAGAAGAATTTGGATATTCATATCCTCTTCCTTGTCTTCAAGATCTGGTTATCGAAAGATGCAACAGGTTAAGAGATTGGAAATACGGAATATCGACCACAAGTTAGTATGGTCAGTTGGGAGAAGCCAGACGACATCTCTCACATCCCTATATTTGGAGAATATTGAGGAGCTTGTATACTTCCCAATAAGCATACTCCGAAAAAATTGTAATATTCGAGATCTATATATTCAAGGGTGTAATCAGTTGGAAGGCTTTGGTGTAATTGATGATGAAAAGGAGAACATGGTTGCTCTCACTGTCTCTCTTCAGACATTGAATCTTTATGATTACGCAGTTCTTAAGTTTCTTCCAGATTTACGAGGATGGACTTTTGTAGGATCGAGTCAAGAGAAGAGAGAATAACGCGAAAGCCATAAACGACAACATTGATAATAATTCGGTGTACAAATTCTCATGGCTCAACATCCTATTTATAGTTTCACAAACTTGACGACTACTCAAAACACTTTCCTAACGTAAGACAATTTCTAAATAAAGAACTCTTCTAGAACCAAACAACTTGTTTCTCAAGATAACTCGAATTCCAAATATAGTCTTGGTTTATTATATCCTGTTGAGGCAATTGGTATTTAACTTACAGCTCTGATACCAATTGTTGCGCTAAAACCTTGCGGAAGCGATTTGCACAGCTACAAACGGTACTCCATAATATTTCCAAGAACACAAACTAAAGAAGAAAAGAGACGAGAATTTACGTGGTTCGGCAAGTTGCCTACATCCACGGGAATAACAAGAGATTCATATATTATCACAAGGGAGAATACATATAAACCTTAAGATAGAAAGAAGAATTTTTGGTGATGTTCATTTGCTTTCTCTAATGGCCTATTTATACTAGTTAGCTAAGCCTCCAAGTGACAACTCCAAATTGAGTTTTACTTCCTTAGCCTACAATCTAGAACTAGCCTACAATTGGACTTCCTTTTTCCTTCAAACTAGGACTCAAAGACCTACCTTGTTTGAATGCATGAATTTACAAGTGTGAAAGGGAATGCTATGGAACTCTTCCACCAACCAATATTTTTCACATGGTTTAATTCCCACCTACCTACTAGCCACCATCCAAACATGGTTATTAGAGTTCCAAACAAAATTGGACTCTCAACAACCCCTTATTCTAGAATCATCTAGAATTGTAGGCACCGTCCAACCATCTAGAAGGCACCGTCCAAGCCACCGTCCAACAATTCTCCACCTCGGATCATGCATTCATGCATGAGACGATCAATACAAGAAATATCATTCATCTTCCAGCGTCGATTGCGCCTTAGGCTGCCTATGTATCCTCTACAAGTAACCAAACCGACCGTAGTTCACTGAATTGCCTTGCAAGAAGGCCTGCACCAGGTTCCTAAGAACCTATACCCAAAAGGGTATCACCAAACTCCAAGCCAACATCAACAGTACCATAAAGATACCTTAAAATCCATTTCACAGCTTGCCAATGTCCTTTACCAGGATTATGCATATAACGGCTGATCATACTTACTACATGTGAAATATCCGGCCTTGTACATACCATCGCATACATCAAGCTACCAACAGCACTAGCATATGGTACTTGGGCCATATACTCATGTTCTTCTTCAGTAATAGGAGACATATCAGAACTCAACTTAAAATGTGGACCAAGGGGAGTACTTACAGATTTAGTTCCTTCGCATATACCAAATTTCTGTAACACTTTATCCAAGTATGCCTTCTGAGACAAACAAACTTTACCCTTCTCTCTGTCACGTTGAATCTCCATGCTAAGAATCTTCTTAGCTTCTCCTAGATCTTTCATCTCGAACTCAGTTGACAATTTCTGCTTCAAATTATCAATCTCCTTCTTGTTATTCGATGCTATCAGCATATCATCAACATACAAGAGAAAATATATGAAAGACCCATCACGTAGCTTCTTGAAGTATACACAATGGTCATAGTGACTTCTTGTGTATGTCTGGCCAATCATGAACTGATCAAATCGCTTGTACCACTGTCTCGGAGACTGCTTCATCCCATACAACGATTTTTTCAGCTTGCATACACAATCTTCTTTTCCAACAAATTTGAACCCACTCGGCTGAGTCATATAGATCTCCTCTTCTAGATCACCATGTAAGAACGCCGTCTTGACATCTAGCTGAACTAGGTATAAATCATACTGTGATACCAAGGCCAACAAAATTCGGATTGATAAATGTTTCACAACTGGAGAGAACACCTCATTGTAGTCAATCCCTTCTCTTTGGGCATAACCTTTCCTTGTAGCGTACTTGATTGACCCGAGATCCTTCTTTCTTAGCATATACCCATTTGCACCCAATGGCATTCTTACCGTTCGGAAGCTTTGTAAGAACCCATGTGCCATTTTTTTAAAGTGACTCCATCTCATCCTGCATAACAACTTCCCATTCTTGACGCTTTACACTGTGTATAGCTTCAAAATAGGTATTTGGAATGCCTTCTTCAATAACTGGTAATAAATAAGCTATAAAATCATTCATCCAACCAGGTTTCCTGGTTTTTCTTCTCGGTTTGCTGGTTGCTATGGTATCAGTGACCGTAGCTTCTGTATCTTCCACTTCTTCATGTTTCTCTTCATCCAGATCGTCACTATCATTTGGAACTTCAGTATTTTCCCCCCTTCTAGACGCCACGCTTTCGGAAGTATTCGTAACAGATACAGACTTAGCTGGAATGAGTGGAGTTGCATCAATCTCCACCTGCTGAAAAGGTTCACTGGTACAGGTGCTTCTATTCTCCACCTTCCGAGAACCCCAAGATTTCACCATAGACGCTTCATCAAATGTAACGTCTCTACTCATGACTATCTTCTTTTCAGCTGGATTCCAAATTTTGAACCCTTTAACTCCTTTCTTCACACCCATAAAGATCCCTTTAACAGCAAGGCTATCAAGCTTGTTTTCACTAACATGATACCAAGCAGGGCAACCAAAGATATGAATTGAGTCATAATCATAAGCTGGTTTACCATACCATTTCTCCATCGGAGTTTTACCTTCTAACGCAGCTGATGGCAACCTATTAATGAGGAAGCACGCATATGTAACTGCCTCAGCCCAAAACGCTTTACCTAATCCAGCATTAGATAACATACATCGTACCTTCTCCAGCAAAGTACGATTCATGCGTTCAGCTACCCCATTTTGTTGCGGTGTCTTATTAACTGTGAAGTGCCTCTTTATTCCCTCATCCTTACATACTTTCCAGAATGGATCACTTTTGTACTCTCCACCATTGTACGAACGTAGTACCTTGATCTTTATTCCAGTTTGAGTCTCAGTTTCCTTCTTCCACCTCACAAAGACTTCTAGGACTTCATCCTTATGCCTCATGGTGTACACCCATACGTGCCTAGAATAGTCATCAATAAAAAACACGAACCGATGTTTCCCTCCCAATGATGCATTCTTGGAGGGACCCCAAACATCTGAGTGAACATAATCAAGAACTCCACTAGTGTTATGGATTGATGTGCCAAAGCTTATTCTTTTCTTCTTGCCTTTGACACAATGTTCACAAAACTCTAATTTGCAGGCAATAGCACCTTTCAATAACTCTTGACGAATTAAAGAATGTAACGACTTGTCACCTGGATGTGCAAGCCGCATATGCCATAACTTCGTGGTCTCCATAGTTTCAGTTTCGATGTGTTCATAAATAGACACATCTCCCATTACTGTACTCCCAGTTAAGTAATACAAGTTATGATGCCTTGTGCCCTTCATGATTACCAACGATCCAGTGATCACCTTTATAATTCCATATTCAGCGACTAACTTGTAGCCCTTATATTCCAAAGTTCCGAGCGAAATCAGATTATTCTTCACAGCAGGCACGAACCGTACTTCCTTCAGCTCCTGAACCATACCATCATGCATCTTGAATCAAATACTACCAATCCCAATCACCCTGCAGGTGTGATTATTCCCCATACGCACTTCTCCATCAAACTCTTCAAAGTCTGAGAACCAGTCCCGATGAGGACAAATATGATAAGTAGCACCAGAATCTAATACCCACGTACCGTCAGTTGATGGTATCAATGTCAGCGTGAAATATGAAGCTTTATCTGAATCTTCACTTGCCTTAGCAATGTTCACCTCGGTGTTATCCCTTTCTCGATCTATACGCTTGGTACAATCCTTAGCCCAATGGCCAAAGTCATGACACCATGCACATTCATCCTTCAGCAGACGCGCTCTTGACTTTGAACGCCCTTTAGCTTTGCCACGATCACCATTCTTCTTTATTCTGTCTGTTGAACAACCTCTTGAAAGAAGAAA
Source organism: Papaver bracteatum (assembly GCA_023529315.1). Lineage (NCBI taxonomy): Eukaryota > Viridiplantae > Streptophyta > Magnoliopsida > Ranunculales > Papaveraceae > Papaver > Papaver bracteatum. The sequence continues at coordinate 292,893 of JAJJWX010003394.1, read as the reverse complement.
GTCACTATTAGCTTCACTTGACAGGTCTTCACGGTCCATCTTCCTGAATTCCTCACTGCGCAATGCTGTGGTGACCTCATCATATGTCATCTTATCTTTTCCGTGCAATAAAGCTTTAATCATAGGTTCATACCTTTCAGGAAGATAGGTTATCAGACACAGAGCTTGTTCCTCGTCGTTGATCTTCTCATCGTAGTTAACCATCTCAGCAAGAAGTTTATTATATGAATCTAGGTGCTCGGTTAGGGTTGCACCTCTCTTCATGTAATAGTGATACAAATTCCTTTTAAGATGTATCCTATTTGCCACGTTCTTCACAAGGTATTCCTTCTCTAGCTTTTCCCAGAGATCCTTTGCTGAAGTCTCGTGCTGATAATTAACTCTTACTGCTGTTTCTAAACACCCTCGAATCGAACCAAGACATAATTTATTCATCTTGTTCCACTGCTTGTCAGACATCTCCGCTTCCCGACCTTCTAGAGCTTCTTCTAGGTCAAGATGAACAAGAGCATCCATTACGTCTGTTCTCCATAAACCAAAGTTATTAATTCCGGTGAACTTTTCAACCTTGAGTTGTGATCTATGTGAATGAAGTATTTCTTCTTTTGTTTCTTTATCTTTATTTGTGGACTCCGAATGTTCTCCTTTATGATCGTTCGGATCAACTGGTTTATCCCCGTCAACCATTGTTCTCAAACAACCAAATATAGATAAAAAACATAACCTTTGAGATTAGTATTACCTCAAGCAATCTTCAGAAAAAAATACCTTCACTTCAACTGCAATCTGAGTACCCGTATCCAAGAGCGTAACCTTGCTCTGATACCAATTGTTGAGGCAATTGGTATTTAACTTACAGCTCTGATACCAATTGTTGCGCTAAAACCTTGCGGAAGCGATTTGCATAGCTACAAACGGTACTCCATAATATTTCCAAGAACACAAACTAAAGAAGAAAAGAGACGAGAATTTACGTGGTTCGGCAAGTTTCCTACATCCACGGGAAGAACAAGAGATTCATATATTATCACAAGGGAGAATACATATAAACCTTAAGAGAGAAAGAAGAATTTTTGGTGATGTTCATTTGCTTTCTCTAATGACCTATTTATACTAGTTATCTAAGCCTCCAAGTGACAACTCCAAATTGAGTTCTACTTCCTTAGCCTACAATCTAGAACTAGCCTACAATTGGACTTCCTTTTGCCTTCAAACTAGGACTCAAAGACCTACCTTGTTTGAATGCATGAATTTACAAGTGTGAAAGGGAATGCTATGGAACTCTTTCACCAACCAATATTTTTCACATGGTTTAATTCCCACCTTCCTACTAGCCACCATCCAAACATGGTTATTAAAGTTCCAAACAAAATTGGATTCTCAACAACCCCTTATTCTAGAATCATCTAGAATTGTAGGCACCATCCAACCATCTAGAAGGCACCTTCCAAGACACCGTCCAACATATCCAACATCCTCCCTTAAACCAATACCTTCATTAAGGAAACATTCTTAAACACGTTTGTAACCGACAAACGGTTTACTCTTCAACACACTCCCCGGCATGTTCACTAACTCTTCAGGCCATTTGATTTCTTCAGTAGAATACTTCTGTACTCCCTAGACAACATGCAAACTTGCATATCCAGCCATCTCCCTATGATACCGCATCATCATAGTAATGTTGCCTAACAAGATAGAAGCACTATCCTTTTTGTTGCGCTCTATCCACTTGCTAACCGAACAAGAAACCAACTAACCAAATCCTTTTTTTATTACCCGCTTCACATGTTACTGACACGAGAGTCATAACCTCACTATTGTGATGTTTTCTACAACTGATATTTTTCAGTTCACAAACCGTTCTTCTCCACATTGTCCCTTAAACTTGATGTTTGAGCATTTAGTTTATGCATCTGTAACTTCGAGCATCTGGTTGAACTTGAATTTAGTTTATGCATATGTCACTTCGAGCATCTGGTTGAACTTGTTTGACCGTTATCGCTGGCTTCACCCCGAGTTTTAAACTCTATTGATAGACAAACATGCCTACTCAACACAGAAACCAAACGATTCTGAACATCCACCCTAGCCATTTTCAACACCTCGAATAATGACGAGCATCTGGTTGAACTTTCTTCACTGTTACTCCTGGCTGCAATGTGGGCTTTTAACTCTCTACCCGAGAGACATACTGATACTGCTGATCAAACTGTATGCGCCACGCAAACCGAACCTATTCCATAGATTCCGAATAGTTTCCTGAACAAGCTTCAACACCCCGTCTTCCACCTACGTCTCACAAAACTTCTTTCCACCGTACTTGATTAAGACTGTCACACTTTATAAGTGTTCCAATTCATCAGTACAGTTCTGTCACTAATTGTGACTGTTTTTCACTTCTGTCACACTTCTGTTAAACTGTAACAACTCTTCCAATAACACATTTTTTTTTTTTTTTTTTTTGGCAATCACCGGTAACCAATCTTTCCGTTTCACAAGTTCTCTGTATACAGAACTTCCCAAAACAGACCCAAAACTTTCTTCCTCGAGTCCACTACAGCACAGCATCTTCTGATCCAATCACAACTTCTGAATAACCAACCATGTCACCACGAGCTTAAGCCATACTCGTTCAGTTGTCACCAGTTTGCTCAAAACTTGTTCGTGTTCATCATGATCGTGCTCTTCGTGATGTTTCTCCTTGGTTTCACAACCAAGCAACAAACTTCTTTCTTACCCATAAAATCTCTTCGACAGCAACTACCGGCACCCATCTTTATCGCCATTAATCAATTGCAGCAACCTCAAACTTAACCCATGTTCCTTGTCAACATTGACCACTTAGAGACCCATAATTTAAAAGCTCACCAGACGACCCATTTCTTTGTTGTTCCCTTGAACACCTACGTGACTCAAAGCTGGTAACTAAGACGTTTAGTGAAGACAGAACCAACACTGCTTCACAGGCTTAACTACGATATTATCACCCTTTTTTTCAGACGCTCTCTACTTAACACCACAGCGAGAACAAAAAACTAAAATTCATGATTTTTCTACCAAAAACAAAATTCAGCTTTTCTTCCCTCTCCTCTCTCCCTCACCTTGCTCTAATACCAATTGTAGGATCAAGACAAGAGAGGAGAGAATAATGCGAAAGCCATAAACGACTACATTGATAATAATTCGGTGTACAAATTCTCATGGCTCAACATCCTATTTATAGTTTCACAAACTTGACGACTACTCAAAACACTTTCCTAACGTAAGACAATTTCTAAATAAAGAACTCTTCTAGAACCAAACAACTTGTTTCTCAAGATAACTCGAATTCCAAATATAGTCTTGGTTTATTATATCCAACAACTTTTCTTCGGTTCTTATACATCTTTAATTGCCCACAAGTGAAGAAGTCTTTAACCTATGATCTCAAATCCCTCTCCTTTCTTAAAGTTCTTAAAGTTGATTTTATTCAAAGAGACAATCACCTAGGAGATCCATCTGATATAGATGACTTGATTAATTTTCTGGAGTAACTAAAAGGTACTCTCTCTATATATATTAGTTTCATTTTTATTGTTTCTAAATTACGAAAATTTATTACATTGTTCTCTCCATCTTCCAAAATTTTAACAGGTAGTTTAAAGACTTTATGGATTCGTTATCTACTTTATTTCTTGGGTTTATGTTAGCATTGATATAAATGATGTGCTCTTCTAACAGTTTTTTATGTCGTGAATATAGTTATCCGTATGATTCTGAAAAACATTTGATTTTCTGCAATTTTTTATATATTATTATTACCAGGAAATTATGTTTGTTTCATATATTCTCTCCAGGTTTAGCTTGGGTTTCTTACTTCTATTTAATTCTTAGGTGTATGTATAATGTCTTAGGATCAAGACAATGTAGATATGAGTTGTGATTCCGTCATTGAATTTCAGTAACGCTTCCTATTCTAGCCCAGATTGTATTATTTTTTTGAAGGCAATTGTTACGATGTGTTCTTTGAATGTTGTTTTCGATTTGCTCATGCTTGTCTGATTTCGTTTGCTTATTTTGGAAGCAGCATGGTTTGGGTAGAGAAGCTGATTCACCACCTTAAGGCTTATTCACCATCTTTTTGTTTTTCCTCCTTAAGATTCGTGCTATTGCTTCGATTTGCATTTTGACGTAATTTGGTCTTGTTGCAGCTGAATATGTACAATAAGTGGATTTCATGAAAAAGGATCAACACCGAAATAACATGTCTCATAAAGCCGGAGCCGAGAAGCAAATTCATGACTTGAAGTATTGAATTGCTCAAGATAGAGAGAGTAGGCTACTGAAGACGTGACATGGCCATTTGCAAATTTAAGAAAAATAGGTCTGCGCTGTAATGCTTGAAAAGTTTAATGCTAGTAGTGCTTGTAAGGAAGAAAAACAGATGAAATCACTACAGGGAAGAAAAACATCATATACTAGTATTTATTATTTTCTTGGGTGTGCCAAATCTTAGGGTGATTTTCCAGTTCTATTATGTAGTTGGCCTTCACATCTCCAGCATTGCTCCTATAAGAAAACTAATGAAATGTAGAAGGAAAGCATCCTTTTTTTCTGCATCGGACTCGAAAGATTTTTATTAACCACCATAGGTACAACAAGACTATATGTTGAGCCGAGGAATTACGCGTGGTTTTCATGAATTTCCCGTAGAAGGCAATGTCTTTGAGTTGTATTCTCTTGATTGAATGTTCTATTCTGTTATTTGTTGTAGAAAAACCTAGTTACGTATATGGATCACAACTACAACAACCATATCATTGTTTGTTGCAAAAAAATGTCTTGGATCCAGAATTTTGGCTCAAACTAATATATGGTATTGCATTTCTTGAAACCAGTGTGATGTAAAATGTTCTCATTATTTGTAACAGAAAAATGATTTTCGCCAGAGTTGGGAGTGTTGTAAGATTAGTTTGTTATCTCCTAGAGCTTAGTTTTAGTTGGTTAGCGTATGTAGGCATTCTACCCCTATCGCCAGAGAAAACCTTAAAGACGTAAAATGTGACACAGAAGATAAATCTTATCTTTAATATCTTCCAACAATGTGTTGTGTTGTATACACAAATATTGTTTTTCTTTTGGCTTTATAACACTTGGACTATTTGCTTTGTTATCAATTTGATGCCTGGTGAATGAGAAATGTGCTAATGCCTAATAGTAGTGCTAGGCCAACATCTTTATTAATTGATAGACCTAATTATCCGAATTTCTTTTCTAGATTCTATGTGCTAATGCTGATAATGATGGCTCGTTGTTTTACAGGATGATAAGATTGCGGTACTTATTGGTACAATTACTGACGATACACGTGTCTATGAGGTACGTGCAATGAAGGTTGCTGCTCTGAGGTTTACAGAAACAGCAAGAGCTCGAATTGAGAAAGCCGGTGGTGAATGTTTGACATTTGATCAACAGCAAGAGCTCGAATTGAGAAAGCCGGTGGTGAAGCCACATCATTCTTTCTTTACATGTCATCATTGCCAACTCAGCCCGAAATATATACGTCATAATTTCGAATATGCAAAGGATACGTTCTCAAGGAAATCCTAACAGGCACTAATTAGTTTGTACCTCCGAAGCCAAACGACGCAACCCCTATTGATTACCTTTTGAATGCTAATCAAACGACGCAACCCCTATTTGTGGTGACATAACTATTCCATGTCATTGTATTGTCATCATGTCTCATGGTTATCTGTAGTATACTCTTTAGAAACGTCTCTTCACATGGGTCTTCCATAATAGCTATTGGAAAAGACACCTTACCACCCAAGTAGACACTGTTTGCAAAAGACACCTTACTATCCAAGCGCCTCTTCAAGAAGATATATAGTTTGCTAAAGTTCGTTGAAAAATTTATAGATACGAAAAAAATCATGAAGTACGAAGAGAAGAAGTTGGGGATCTTAATTGTTTGCTGATAAGGTAAAGAGTGGAGGGTAAAGCTCAATGCTTATATGTATGGTGAAGAATACATACACGTATATATCCTGTCTGTGATACCATCCCCAAATAATCGTGGAAATTCATTCCCTCGCAGCATTTAAAAATTGAAGCTTCCGTTTATGCAACACCATAAGATAACAAGTCGCGCATATACATGAACAACGGTAGTATAATTAAGTTCATAAGTATGACAATTTTATAGGTATTTGTTAGAATTTGGAGGCAGAGTGATGACAAGGTGGGAGTGGTTTCAGTTTCCAGAGCGTAAAATTTTGAAGGCAGAGGTGGACCGTGGACATGGTTATTAACAAACAACACTGATGAAGTTTAAATTGGAACTTATCAATCATCATCATCAGTAGCAAAAAGTAAAAGATCTGCAGATTTACAAGGAGACCATAAGAATATGTTTAGCAGTATGTCGTTGTTGTCCATGTGGGATTATCAATGTATTAGCACTATCTAGCAGGATTACCTTGAAAAGCATCGAGGCGTAAAAGTATAAAAAGATTTTAAAAAATTGTATCTTCGGCAACAACAGAAAAAAAGACGTCATTGGTGTTTCACATGAGGCAAAATATACAAGAAGGAGAATAATTATTGTCATGCACTGATGCACACCATGTCTTAATAATAAAGGGTGTTCTAAACTACCACAAAATTAGAAGTTTATTTCCTACATAGACACGGAAAACTGATCGAGTATACAGTCAATAAAAATTGCCGGCACTTACTATACGTATATCATAATAATGAAAGAAACAAACCAGTGGTACAAAGTGATCAGAAAGAAAGAGATATATACTAATTTGAGTGTCTGGCTGTATTGACGCAAAATATTAAAAGTACACACATTTGGTTGCAGAAAAAATGATACAGTAGTTGTGAACAAACATTTTTCCACACTTGGTTGAAAATTCGTTGGTATATACACACGTATATATTTTGAGAAAATTATGTAGTAGTTTGTTTATTTACTACTTCCATTGTAAAACTGTTAATGCCAATGTTCCCATCTGTGTATTTAAATCGGCAATGCCGGTGCGTATGCACCGGGTTAGGGGCTTGTATATATGACTTCACATGGTAAACCTTTGTTTCTCGACCAGATGGCGTAAATTTTGTGTTTTAGATAGATCAATGCAAGGAAAGTATGAATATTGCAGCTGCAGAGCTAACTTCTGCAGCTGCACATAGAAATTTTCAAAAAATCGCTTAGATCTTAGATTCTGGAAAACCGTCAAGCTACTGGAAAACAGTGCGGTGCAGGTTAAGCTAATGCAGTGGTGTAGGATAAGTCTCATGTAATTAACTCTTGTACAATCCTGGCAAACTATTTCAGTAGGTTGAGGGAACTAGTTTTATAGTCTATGATATTATATTAACCATGTTTACCAATTTGAACTTCCGAACATCAAACACTCGTGAAGTTTTATCCATAGAAACAGAAACAAAATAATCAAAGTTTGCAGCAAGAGATATGGACTGAATGGCATCAGATGGCCGCTGAATATCTTGACACGTTTCCCTGAGAGGCTATCCCATGCTAATAATTTCCCATCCATACCAAGCAAGTTACACCTCCCTCATGCTCCCATGTGCAGCGTGCAGTTGAATATGTCAGGTCCCAAACAACGAGTGTCTCATCAAACGTAAGCTGCTAAATTCCAATGCATGCAGAACCATGCTGCAAACGTATTATAAACGGAGTCCGAGCTTATCGTCATGCAAGTCAGACCCTCTTTGTGATACCGATGATGATCCGTAACAACGTGAACGTTCTTCCCAGTTACCGGATCCCATATTCCCAGCATTTTATCGTCAGAACCAGTACATATTGTTTTACCATCAGGTGTAAAATCACCACAGGCAACAATTTCCGAATGGCCAAAGAAGGTGTTGGGATGCACATTACCGTCAGAACAACTGCATAACCATACAGTACCATCCTCTGTACCAGCCAAGACAGTGCCATCCTCTGCATAAATGTGCACTTCCATTGAAATCCCTTGTCATCCAGTTGCAACTAGGTTTTCATTTGTAGTACAATTTTCCAGTATGCCTTGAGAATATGCGAATGGAATCCCCATATGCAGGTTCATCTGCAATATTTCCTGCTGGATCATGTGCTTCCTGATGCCTGCAAGTTTATCTGAAACCCTACGAAGTGTCGGCCGGCTTCGGACTTCGGGCTAAAACCCAACCGTCGGATATGGAAAAAAGACAAACTTTTCCTTTTTAAAAGGGAGTTTCTATATTTTACAGTAACTCTTATTTTCTTATATAAAAAAGGAATCTTTTTCAGTTTCTCTTCTCTTTTTAAGAGATTTTTCGATTCCTCTGGGGGTTTTTAAACAACATGTTAAGGATCGAGCAAGAGAGAGGAAAGCATAAACGCGGAAACGTAAAAGATTACATTGATAATAATTTTGGTGTATTTTTCTCATTAATTCTTCAAGATATTTATACAATCACAAGACTTAATTCTCAAGACAATTCCTAATATAACTCTCACAACTTAAAGTGCATATCTCCTAAATATACTCTCATATATTATTTCCTATTACCCTCCCTCAAGATGGAGCATGTAGAACAAGAATGCCCATCTTGGACAAAGAAAATTTAAACTAAACTTTCCCTAATACTTTTCGGTCCTCTGTAGTTTTAGGAAATTGCGGTCCCATCTTCGTAGTTTTAGGACATTTCGGTCTCAACAATAGTTTTAGGACGTTTCGGTCCTCTTCGTAGTTTTTGGACATTTCGGTCCTCTTCATAGTTTAGGGACATTTCGGTCCCATCTTCGTAGTTTTAGGACATCTCGGTCCCCTTCGGAAGTTTAAGGACTTTACGGTCCTAATGGAAGTTTAAGGACATTACGATCCCTTCGTAGTTTAAGGACATTTCGGTCCCAAAGTTGTTGTAGAAACGGAAGAAACAATTGCTCCTTCTTTATCATGCTCTAACCTCACCGTAAAATACTTCTCAGAGCCAGAACTACCACTTTGTCGTCACAACTCAATTTCTTATTGCATCACCATAACTGGCAGCAACAATTTCTTTTTTTCTGCTCTCCACTGTCATGAATGTCATCATCTCCTTCCTCTTCTTTGTTCAGCTATAAAGCCTTGAACCATACCAACATCCACAACATTAGTCACCCCTTTAATCACTGCCATTCGAGTCCCACTAGGAACCCCAAGTACCACCACAGATCAAGATGATCAGTCCCTTATTCTCACCACCGTTTCCATCTCGAGTACCTTCTTAACCATAGCACAACAGAGACTGTCTCATCTTCTCAAGATATCATCCCAGTAACAACATCTAGCTCCATCGCCTATAAATTCCTTCTTTTTCTTTGTTTTCAGCTTCTAACTCGAGCTCTAAATCTTTTCTTTTTCTTTTTAGGGTTCCAACTTGGACCAAAACCTCCACGGTCTTGACCTCAAACCCAAACCATTTGGGCTGCGGTTTCTTTTCATTAGATCCTGTGGTAACTTGCGATCCTTGGCTTTGGCCTTGCGGAAAACACAAGTCACGTACAGTAACCTTGTTTTCATGATATCAATCTTCTTTCCTCTGGAAATCCGTCACGTACAAACTTGAACCAACCTACCATCTTTTTCTTCTTTATTCTTGTTTATAAAAATCTTGACTTATGGTGAAACACGAACATGATGAGATTAGGGTTACAGCAGCAACACCCTACACAGCAGCGCCAGATCATCTGTTTTTTTTTTTTTTTTTCAGCATCAATAGCATGCCCTCAACTCGATCTTTATCATGAGTTCAAAAGACATCAAGCTTCTGCTTGTTCACATGGATTCTCGGCTTCAGACTTGTCACAATAACGATCAAAATATTGCGAAACTTTATTTTTAATCTTCTTTCTCCTCCAACTTTGCATACTTTTTACGGAAACATGTCACTTTTCTCCCTCTCCTCTCTCCCTCTCACCTGGCTCTGATACCATGTTAAGGATCGAGAAAGAGAGAGGAGAGCATAAACGCGGAAACGTAAAAGATTACATTGATAATAATTTTGGTGTATTTTTCTCATTAATTCTTCAAGATATTTATACAATCACAAGACTTAATTCTCAAGACAATTCTGAATATAACTCTCACAACTTAAAGTGCATATCTCCTAAATATACTCTCATATATTATTTCCTATTACAACACAATATCTTTTTCATCATACCTGCTTCACTGTTCAGCTCTGCTCTCTGTAAGTTACTAAGTTGTCTCAACTTTGATAAACTTTCTCAGATGAATTTGATTTTATTTTTTGTTGAATTTTATACTGGGTTTGTTGTTGTTTAGAGGCTTTGATCACTAATTCTCATCTAATTTATTGTTTGGATAAATTTCCTACCTAAAACAAAATTCTGGAGACATTGTTCGGGTTTTCGTGTCATGGAGGATATACTTTCTGAAACACGACAATTACTGCTTAACGCACAAGAGCTTCTTGATGCTCGCTTCTATGAAGCACCAACTGGTCAAAATAGAAGGGCGTCGGAGATAATATCTCAGTTGATAGATGAGTATGATATTTTCATGGAAGTTTCTTTGCAGGTATTATATTGATCTCTTTTCTTTCTTTAGTATTTCTTAAATATGGATATGAAGTGGGGAACGAGAAACTGTCAGGGAAATAAGTTCCTTACCTGAAGTGAGGATTAGTTTGAAACTCTTATGTCTAAGTTGGTTGAATTTTTTAGGACTTGGTTTGTTTTTAGCCTTGTTGTTTGTTTGACGATATAGAGATTTGGTTCTCGTCCTCTGAGAGCGCCGCCAGCAAGTAAACAAGTGGTCGCAAACCTTCCAACAATGATTGTGACTGAGGAAACCTTAATAAAGTTGGGCATTGATACATAATGTGTTGTTTGCAGCGAGAACTTGGTTATAAATGACAAGATGCAGGAATTGCCTTGCAAGCACTTGTTTTATCCTCTCTGTTTGATTCCGTGGCTGGTTAGTCCCCCTTTTACTTCATCCTCCTATTAAATTTGAAGTTATGAGTACTTTGGTTTTTTACAAGAACCTAAGATATACTTTATGTAATGGCAACAGGACAAACATAACTCATGCCCTGTATGCAGACACGAACTTACAACAGATAATCAAGCGTATGAGTGTTGGAAGGAAAGTGAGAAAGAGGCTGAAAAAACGCGAAGAGATGCTGCAAATTCTGTTTGTGGAGACTCAATTAACTTTAGATGATAAACAAAATTATATGTTTGTATAGCTATTTTTATTTTTATTTTTATTGTTGATAGATCAGCGGCGGGATATGAAACCCTAACCTATAATTTGGGAGTTTAACCCTGGCCAAGAAAGTACAATGGATGTGACTATCCGAGTTGACTCTTATTTATATAAAATCTTAAGGTTGCATAACTGTTGATCCTTTCCCAATTAAAGTAAATCTTTTCGTATTATCTTTGTTGCATTGTGAACAAAAACCAACACACTCTTAAATTTAAACTTCCGACAACAAAATTATTGACAAGCAAACGATTGATGTGACTGAGTCACGCTCTGAAAATCGGTGCCTGACTCGGAAAAAATTATCCATCGAATTCTCAATTTTTGTGCTTAGATTCATCAATTCAGGTGGTTTCAAAAGCATTAATTCTTGGTTTTCATGATTACGGATCATTAGTTCAGGTGGTTTTAAATGGATTCTTGTCCGGAAACCACTTGTTCTGAAAATTCTCATTCAACAAAATTAGGTTTATCTCAAAACAATTCAGTTACCAAAATTCCAACAATAGAATTACCTGATAATCTTTTTGAAGAAGGATTAGCTCCATGGAAATTCTCGCTCATAGGGTAGATTATGCCTACAGAAAATCAAATTCGTAGATGCTGCTATTATTTTGCGTCAACAATGGAAGTTAATAGGTGATTGTAAACTTATTCCTCTTGGAAGAGGTTTTTTCACAATTAAACTGGATAATGAAGTTGATCGATTGACAATCAAATCAGGGCAGTGGGAAGTAAATGATCAAGTATTGCAAGTTAGAAATTGGGTCTCCAACTTTATACCATCATCACAAAGAACATCTAAAGCTCAGGTCTGGGTTAGATTACCTGGTCTAGGTTTGGAATTTTAGATGGAGGAAATTCTCTTTAAAATCTGTAAGGAAATCGGAATTCCTATTAAAATTGATATTGCTACTGCGAACTGTGAAATTGGTTATTATGATAATGTTCTAGTTGAGATAGATTTGACTCATTTCATTCCTAATAAAATCTGGATTGGAAAAAAATTAGGAGGCTTCTTTCAAGATATATCAATTCCAGTATGTCCTAAATTTTGTCATAATTGAAAAATTATTAGTCATTTAACTACTGAATGTAGAATTGAACAAGGAAAGTCTAAAGTAGATAATGCAGGTGGTGAAAATAATCAGAAGCAATTTACAACACCAGTACAACAGAAGCACATTCCATTTGATATTTGTGATGTCTCAGAAAGAGCAGGTGAAGATTCTATAGTGACTAATATTCAGGATACATCAATTCTCAAGCCCTCAACTGGAAGTACCTTGGTTCTTAAAGGTAAATTTAGTTCTCTAGTATGTGAATAAGGTGAAATATAACAAGAAGCTCTTATTAAAGAAGTTCCAAATACTTCAACACCAAAGGAAGTCAATAATTCAGAAGATTCTGCTATCAAGTTTGTGAATGGAAAAACTGGTCAAGTATCCAATGAAACAGTTAAAGTGACTTCTTGGTCTAAAATAGTTGAGAAAGAAATGGTATCTAATACAACATCATCATCAAAAGTCACAAGCCCACCTGATAAAGCAATGGTAACTAAACAGTTTTAAGTTAATTCTAAGTATAATTTCAGGAAAAATAAAAACGAAGGGAAAGGAGGTCCTAAAAATCCTCCTCCTCCTATCAAATGAAGTTAATGTACTGGAATATCAGGGGCCTGAGAAGACCTATGACTCAAGATAAATTAAGTTCTTTGGTTAACCAATTTAGTCCTTCTTTAGTATTTATTGCAGAACCAAAAGTTAAATGCAGTGCTTCATTTTGTGAGAAATTAAATTTAGCAGGAATGCAAAGCATGGTGATTCACAATTCTACATCAGATATTAAAGGTAATATATGGTTTTTTTGGAATAAAAACATTTCAACTCCTCAAGTAATATCTGTCTCTAGTCAAATGATTACTGTCAGTATTGGAGATGTTCTTGTATCTGGTGTTCATGCACTTGTGAAGAAGGTACAAAGAATATTTTTATGATCTGAAATGGAAGCTATCAGTGAACTAAAGAAGCCTTGGATAGTTTTGGGTTGATTTTAATGCAGTTATTTCTCTGGATGAAAACTTAGGTCGTAAATATCCCAACAGAGCTTCCATGTTAGATTTTTCTACCTGTTTAGACAATTGTGAACTTCTTCAGTCTCCTAAAACATGATTATAATTTTCATGGTCAAATTGTCAACAAGGAAGAAAAAGAATTTTGTGCACTCTTGATAGAGCAGTTTTTAATCAGCACTGGCTTCAAAAATATGGAGATTGGGGTTATAAAGTTGTATTAAGAATAGTCTTAGATCATGCACCATTATTAGGGGGTTGTCAAAACATTTTTAAACCACATAATTATCTTAAGAAATTTCAAAAAATGTGGATCTATCATCCAGACTTCTTGTCAGTTGTCAATTAGGTTGGTCTCAACATATTGCTGGTGACCCTGCTTTTGTATTTATGCAAAAGTTAAAAACATTAAAAAAGGATTTAAATGATTGGAACTGGAATGTATTTGGGAATGTTCAAGTCAAGATTAAAGAAGCAGAAGAGAAAGTTAGTATTGCTATGCAGTATTCAAATGATCATCCCTTTGATGAAGAGGCTTTGAGTAATCTAGTATCAGCTCAGAATGACCATGCTAGCAGAGAAGTGCATGCTAATGTAATGCTGAAAAAAAAATCTAGAGAAAAATGGATTCAAGAAGGTGCAGCAAACACTCAATTTTTCCATACTAAGATGAAGATAAGGCAAGCAGCAAACTTGATTAGTGAACTTGAAGATAATAATGGTAATATCATTTCAGATCCATCTCTTATTGCTGATACACTAGTTCATCACTTCAAGCAGAAGTTTGAATTTCAGGAGGTTAATATATCAGATAAATTGTTAGATGATATTTCTACACTAGTAAGCAAGGCAGATCAAGAAATGTTGGATGCATTTCCAGATCATGAAGAAATTAAGAGCACTATTTTTCAGATGGATCCAGAGAGTTCTCCAGGTCCTGCTAGTTTCTCAGGTATCTTTTATAGAACTTGTTGGCCAATTATAAGTGCTGATTTGGTAGAAGCAATCCAATTTTGTTGGAGAAGGAGATACATTCCTAGAGGGCTTAATTCAAATTTCCTTGTTCTTCTTCCAAAATGTCAAGGAGAAAAAAAATCAAACCAATTTATACCAATTGGTTTAAGCAATTTTTTATTCAAGATATTCACCAAAATCAGTACTGTAAGGATGAACAAAATAATGGGGAAATTAATATCACCACAACAAGCTGCTTACATCAAAGGTAGAAGCATTCAAGATCAAATTCTGCTTGCTTCAGAAATGGTAAATGAAATGAAGAAGAAAAGAAGATGAGGTAATGTAGCTTTTAAACTTGATATTTCTCAAGCCTATGATTCTGTAAGTTGGAAATTTCTTTTTCAAGTCTTGCAAAAATATGGTTTCTCCTCTTCATGGTGTGATTGGCTTCTCACATTATTCGAATCAGCAAAGGTATCAGTAATGGTTAATGGTGGGCCTTGTGGCTTCTTTTCAATGAGCAGAGGTTTAAAACAGGGTGATCCATTATCACCTCTTCTCTTTGTCCTAATGGAAGATGTTCTTAGCAGGAACATATCTCAATTGGTGTCTCAAGGTAAAATACTTCCAATGGTGATTAATAATGGTATTTATCCAACCCATATATTTTTTGCAGATGATGTCTGGTGGATGAGAAATGTGTTAATGCCTAATAGGGTGATAAGATTATCTGAATTTCTTTTCTAGATTCTATGTGTTGATGCTTATAGTGATTGCTCTTTTTTTTTTTACAGGGTGATAAGATTTCCGTACTTATTGGTACAATTACTGATGATACACGGGTTTATAATGTACCTGCAATGAAGGTTGCTGCTCTGAGGTTTACATAGACAGCAACAACTCGAATTGAGAAAGCCGGCATTGAATGTTTGACGTTCGATCAACTTGCTCTCAAGGCACCCCTTGGACAGAACACAGTATGTATTCTTGCATCCATCTCGTTTTTCTCTGCTTTCTTTTGTGTGTGTAAATATTCCTTG
The DNA here is from genome assembly GCA_023529315.1 of Papaver bracteatum. NCBI lineage: Eukaryota > Viridiplantae > Streptophyta > Magnoliopsida > Ranunculales > Papaveraceae > Papaver > Papaver bracteatum. The sequence continues at coordinate 277,564 of JAJJWX010003394.1, read as the reverse complement.
AAGTTCGTATGTAGTTTGAGTGTGAAATGCATGAGACTGAAAGCGTTTAATAACAAATAAAAACCTCGTTACAAATTTGAGATGGTCATTAAGTAATGCCGCATTCTGAGTGTTGTTTTCTTATCATCAGGTTCTTTTGAGAGGACCCAAGAACTCAAGAGAGGTAGTTAAGCACTTTGGAGCTCCCGGAGTACCTCACAGCCACAACAAACCATACGTCCGCTCCAAGGGCCGTAAGTTTGATAAATCTAGAGGAAAGAGAAACAGTCGTGGTTTCATGGTTTAGGAAATTTGCTTAGGGAGTCCATCTTTTATATTTTTCTAGTATTTAGAGATGTGAAAATTACATTTTTAAGTGTTCTAGTATAAGTTTAGATGTTCAAGTAGCTTGTTTTCGGATTTCCCTTTTAGGCTGTAGATATGTAAAAACCTTTACCAGTTAGGTTACTACTGCTATCAAAATTATTTTGGTTCACCGTCGAAAGTAAGTCTTCGTTTCTCCTTACACAAAATGGTACTCCCTCTGTTTCGGGAAAAGTGATATCTTCGTTTTTTTTTTCTTTTCTGAAACGATAAGTAGTACACTACCATCTACATACAATGAGTGTTGGAAGACTGTAAAAAAAATTAACCAGTCAAACCACACATTTGGAGGCCAGTACTTGAGATATGGTACACGAAGATAGTGGTATATATCCCACAATCACCGGTATATGAATCCAGGATATCGTGCATTCATGCCACTACAAAAATGGGAAATTTCAACTCTTTATAATGGTTAGTTTTTTTATCTTCCGATCTTATTTATATTTCAAAAAAAAAAAAAAACTAGCTATAAACTTTTAGATCTAGAAAAATCTGAGAGTTGTGATCGAGATGGATGAAGTTTATGGTAACATTAGTTGAAGAAAGAAGATTAATTCTCATTATCTAAAAACATAAGACAACCAATGTCTTAAATACAGACAGAAAAGATAAGAACAAATAGCATCCATACACGTGTAGTAACAGAGACCACACAGGCTGGACAGACATCTAAGCAAAGTACAAAAGTTGTATTGACAGCTAGACACTAACTATAATAGTGATTCAGTAAGTACTGAAGTAGTATTATTTGAAGTATGCTCAGCATGTGTTGTAGGTGCAAAAGTATCCAAAACAGTAGGAGTAGTTGGAAAATCCAAAAACACTGGAGAATCTGTAGATTTCTATTGAGAAAGAATTTTATATGGAAACTCCTCTTCATGAAAAACTACATGTCTAGAGACAAACACTTTACCAGTAGATGGGTGCAAACATCTATAACCTTTGTGTTGAGAACTATAACCCAAAAAAACACATTGTACACTTCTAGGTTGCAATTTGTTAATTTTGTAAGGTTTCAACCAAGGAAAGCACAGACATCCAAAAGATTTAAAAAAGAAATAATCTGGTGCTTTATTGAACAAGAACTGAAAAGGAGTAGAAAAAGATAAAAATCTAGTTGGTAATCTGTTGATGATATAGTCTGCAGTATATAAAGCATCAAACCAAAACTCAAATGGTAAACCAACTTGATAAAGAAAAGTTCTTGTAACTTCCAAAAGATGCTTATGTTTGGATTCTGCCACACCATTTTGTTCAGAAGTATGAGGACAAGTAATTTCATGAGAAATACCACTATGAAGTAATACTATAGTGAGAGAATGATTGACAAACACACCTCCTCCATCAGTCCTAATAACTTTGATATGTGAATTTAACTTATTTTCTATGTACACTTTGAAGTTATCAAAAGTAGTCTTGAAATCTGATTTAAGAGTAAGAGGATAAACCCATCAAAACTTGGTAAAATCATCAATGATATTAACATAATATCTGAATCCATTTAAATAAATAACTGGATCATGACCCCATACATCCATGTGAAGCAATTGTAAAGAAGCAGTAGTTACAGACATAGACATATGAAAAGGTTTATTATGACTTCTACATACTTGAAAATAAGTACAAGTAAGATTTTTGTCTGAAATATTGAGAATCCTAGCTAGCCTACTAAGAGATTAAAAATATGGGTGAGCTAATCTTCTATGCCAGATAGTTAAAGAGGATTTATTACAAGCAAAAGTTGTTGAAGTAACTGGAGAAGTAATGATGCCTTGCAGAGGGTATAGACCATATTTACTGGGACCTTGAAAAAGAATTTGTCCTGTCTTCACATCCTTTATAGTATAATCATTGGAAGTGAAAGTCAGAGAGCATTTATTATCCCTGGTAAACTTATTTACTGGAATTAAATTATGTGATGCTAAAGGGACATGAGAATATCTTTGAGAGAAAATTTGATATTTGGTACTTGAAATAAAGAAGAACCAGTTTTATTTATGTGCATACCTTCACCATTAGCAGTAGTGACAGATTATGTGCCTCCATAAGAAGAAGTTGAAGCAATATTAGAAGCATCAGCAGTTAAATGATGTGTTGCACCTGAGTCTACATACCAAGGATTTTGACCCATAGCATTTGCTGAGGCAAGCATAGCTTGGAGATTTCTTGGAGGATTTCTTCCTTGATATGAGAAATTCATTATGTTCCAACACTCATCAGAAGCATGTCCATATTTATGACATATTTGACAAGTAGGTCTTTCACCAGAGGAAATAGAAGCAGTACCAAAAGAAGCTGGTTTTGGAACAGAAGTAGGGTATGAAGTGGTGGTTGTTGTTGGATTGGGTAGAATACCAGAACCTCTACCAAAACTTCTACCAGAAAAAGAATTACGCCCCTCCCCCCTGTGAAAACCTCTAGAATTGCCTCTACTATTGTTGTTTCCAGATGTATAAAAAGCTCTATTAGTAGATTCAATGGAAGAATTTGCAGTTTTACTATTAATAACCATCTCTTCACTAAGTAACAAATTATGTAATTCAAGACTTGACACAGGTGGATTTCTCATTCTCACAAAAGTAGCAAAAGAATCATAATCAGCATTCAAACCACCTAAAGTTACTACTACTATTTCATCATCAGATATTATAGAACCAGCAACAGCTAATTGATCAGTGAGACTCTTGATTTCACTAGTATAAGCAGTAATGGTAGAATTCCCTTTCTTGACATTCATAAGTTTATTTCTTAGTTGTATAGAATGAGTAGAAGAGATTCTAGCAAAACGATCAGAAATACCTTTCCAAAGCTCATAAGAAGATGTTGCAGTTGCAAAATAGGAGATGACGGTGTCAGAGATTATAGAAGTAATCCACATCATAATATTAACATCTTCATCCATCCAATCTGTATATAAAGGATTTTCCACTCCATTATTTGCATTAGTACGAGTTGTAAATTATGGTGGACATTCAGAGGAACCATCAAGATATTTCATTAACTTGAATTTACGAATCACATGGAGCATCAATGCTTTCCAGATGAGAAAATTATCATTCCGCAGTTTGATTTGAACAATACTTGTTAACTGATTAAAAGGAACCTTAGAAATAGAATTTGTTGTTGGATTTTCCATTACAGAAACAAAGAATTCTGAGAAGAAAGATCAAGAAGATGAAGATGAAAGAACAAGTAGATCTTGAAAAGAAAACCTGAAAGAATTGAAGAAACTACCAAGAAGAAGACTTGTGAGCGTAAAGAATGAAGATTACAAAGAAGATTGAAGAAGATTAATTTCAGATTGAAGATCTGTGAGCAGTAGAAGAAAAGAATGGATCGAATTTGGTGTCTGATACCATGGTAACATTTGTTGAAGAAAGAAAGATTAATTCTCATTAGCTAAAACAGAAGACAACCAATGTCTTAAATACATACAGAAAAGATAAGAACAAATAGCAGCCATACACATGTAGTAACTAAGACCACACAGGCTGGACAGACAGCTAAGTAAAGCACAAAAGTTGTACTGACAGTTATACACTAACTATAGTAGTGATTCATTAGGTTCTGAAGTAATATTATTTGAAGTATGCTCAGCATGTGTTGTAGGTGCAAAAGTATCCAAAACAGGAGGAGTAGTTAGAAAATACAAAAACACTGGAGAATCTATAGATTTCTGTTGAGAAAGAATTTTATAGGGAAAATCCTTTTCATGAAAAACTACATGTCTAGAGACAAAGAGTTTACCAGTAGATAGGTGCAAACATCTATAACCTTTGTGTTGAGAACTATAACCCAGAAAAACACATTGTACACTTCTAGGTTGCAATATGTTATTTGTGTAAGGTTTCAACCAAGGAAAGCACAGACATCCAAAAGATTTAAGAAAGAAATAATCTGGTGCTTTATTGAACAAGAAATGAAAAGGAGTAGAAAAAGATAAAGATCTAGTTGGTAATATGTTGATGATATAGTTTGCAATAGAAAAAGCATCAAACCAAAACTCAAATGGTAAACCATCTTGATAAAGAAAAGTTTTTGTAACTTCTAAAAGATGCTTATGTTTGGATTCTGCCACACCATTATTTTCAGAAGTATGAGGACAAGTAATTTAATGAGAAATACCACTATCAAGTAATACTGTAGTGAGAGCATGATTGACAAACTCACCTCCTCCATCAGTGCTAATAACTTTGATATGTGAATTTAACTGATTTTCTTTGTACACTTTGAAGTTATCAAAAGTAGTCTTGAAATCTGATTTAAGAGTAAGAGGATAAACCCAGCAAAACTTGGTAAAATCATCAATGATATTAACATAATATCTGAATCCATTTAAATAAATAACTGGAGCAGGGCCCCATACATCCATGTGAAGCAATTGTAAAGGAGTAGTAGTCACAGACATAGACATATGAAAAGGTTGCTTATGAATTCTACATACTTGAAAATCAGTACAAGTAAGATTTTTGTCTGAAATATTGAGAATCCTAGCTAGCCTACTAAGAGATTGAAAATATGGGTGAGCTAATCTTCTATGCCAGATAGTTAAAGAGGCTTTATTACAATCAAAAGTTGTTGAAGTAACTGGAGAAGTAATGATGCCTTGCAGAGGGTAGAGACCATCTTTACTGGGACCTTGAAAAATAATTTGTCCTGTCTTCACATCCTTTACAGTATAATCATTGGAAGTGAAATTCAGAGAGCAGTTATTATCCCTGGTAAATTTATTTACTGAAATTAAATTTTGTGATGCTAAAGGGACATGTAGAATATCTTTGAGATAAAATTTGATATTTGGTACTTGAACTAAAGAAGAACCAGTTTTATTTATGTGCATACCTTCACCATTAGCAGTAGTGCCAGATTATGTGCCTCCATAAGAAGAAGTTGAGGCAATATTAGAAGCATCAGCAGTTAAATGATGTGTTTCACCTGAGTCTACATACCAAGGATTTAACCATCTCTTCACTAAGTAACAAATTATGTAATTCAAGAATTGACACAGGTGGATTTCTCATTCTCACAGAAGTAGTAAAAGAATCATAATCATCATTCAAACAACCTAAAGTTACTACTACTATTTCATCATCAGATATTATAGAACCAGCAGAAGCTAATTGATCAGTGAAACTCTTGATTTCACTAGTATAAGAAGTAATGGTAGAATTCCCTTTCTTGACATTCATAAGTTTAGTTCTTAGTTGTATAGAATGAGTAGAAGAGATTCTAGCAAAACGATCAGAAATACCTTTCCAAAGCTCATAATAAGATGTTGCAGTTGCAAAATAGGAGATGACTAATGTCAGAGATTATAGAAGTAATCCACATCATAATAGTAACATCTTCATCCATCCAATCTGTGTATAAAGGATTTTCCACTCCATTATTTGCATTAGTACGAGTTATAAATTATGGTGGACATTCAGAGGAACCATCAAGATATTTCATTAACTTGAATTTACGAATCACAGGGAGCATCAATGCTTTCCAGATGAGAAAATTATCATTCCGCAGTTTGATTTGAACAATACTTATTAACTGATTAAAAGGAACCTTAGAAATAGAATTTGTTGTTGGATTTTCCATTACAGAAACAAAGAATTCTGAGAAGAAAGATCAAGAAGATGAAGATTAAAGAACAAGTAGATCTTGAAAAAAAACTGAAAGAATTGAAGAAACTACCAAGAAGAAGACCTGTGAGAGTAAAGAATAAAGATTACAAAGAAGATTGAAGAAGATTAATTTCAGATTGAATATCTGTGAGCAGCAGAAGAAAAGAATGGATCGAATTTGGTGTCTGATACCATGGTAACATTAGTTGAAGAAAGAAAGATTAATTCTCATTAGCTAAAAACAGAAGACAACCAATGTCTTAAATACAAACAGAAAAGATAAGAACAAATAGCAGCCATACACGTGTAGTAACTGTGACCACACAGGCTGGACAGACAGCTAAGTAAAGCACAAAAGCTGTACTGACAGCTAGATACTAACTGTAGTAGTGATTCAGTAGGTTCTGAAGTAATATTATTTGAAGTATGCTCAGCATGTGTTGTAGGTGCAAAAGTATCCAAAACAATAGGAGTAGTTGGAAAATCCAAAAACACTGGAGAATCTGTAGATTTCTGTTGAGAAAGAATTTTATAGGGAAACTCCTTTTCATGAAAAACTACATGTCTAGAGACAAACACTTTACCAGTAGATAGGTGCAAACATCTATAACCTTTGTGTTGAGAACTATAACCCAGAAAAACACATTGTACACTTCTAGGTTGCAATATGTTATTTTTGTAAGGTTTCAACCAAGGAAATCACAGACATCCAAAAGATTTAAGAAAGAAATAATTTGGTGCTTTATTGAACAAGAACTGAAAAGGAGTAGAAAAATATAAAGATCTAGTTGGTAATCTGTTGATGATATAGTTTGCAATAGAAAAATATCAAACCAAAACTCAAATGGTAAACCAACTTGATAAAGAAAAGTTCTTGTAACTTCTAAAAGATGCTTATGTTTGGATTCTGCCACACCATTTTGTTCAGAAGTATGAGGACAATTAATTTCATGAGAAATACCACTATGAAGTAATACTGTAGTGAGAGAATGATTGACAATCTCACCTCCTCCATCAGTCCTAATAACTTTGATATGTGAATTTAACTGATTTTCTATGTACACTTTGAAGTTATCAAAAGTATTCTTGAAATCTTATTTAAGAGTAAGAGGATAAACCCAGCAAAACTTGGTAAAATCATCAATGATATTAACATAATATCTGAATCCATTTAAAGAAATAACTGGAGCAGGACCCCATAAATCCATGTGAAGCAATTGTAAAGGAGCAGTAGTCACAGACATAGACATATGAAAAGGTTGCTTATGAATTCTACATACTTTACAATCAGTACAAGTAAGATTTTTGTCTGAAATATTGAGAATCCTAGCTAGCCTACTAAGAGATTGAAAATATGGGTGAGCTAATCTTCTATGCCAGATAGTTAAAGAGGCTTTATTACAAGCAAAAGTTGTTGAAGTAACTGGAGAAGTAATGATGCCTTGCAGAGGGTAGAGACCATCTTTTCTGGGACCTTGAAAAAGAATTTGTCATGTCTTCACATCCTTTACAGTATAATCATTGGAAGTGAAAGTTAGAGAGCAGTTATTATCCCTGGTAAATTTATTTACTGAAATTAAATTCTGTGATGCTAAAGGGACATGTAGAATATCTTTGAGATAAAATTTGATATTTGGTACTTGAACTAAAGAAGAACTAGTTTTATTTATGTGCATACCTTCACCATTAGCAGTAGTGACAAATTATGTGCCTCCATAAGAAGAAGTTGAGGCAATATTAGAAGCATCAGTATTTAAATGATATGTTGCACCTGAGTCCACATACCAAGGATTTAACCATCTCTTCACTAAGTAACAAATTATGTAATTCAAGACTTGACACAGTTGGATTTCTCATTCTCACAGAAGTAGCAAAAGAATCATAATCAACATTCAAACCACCTAAAGTTACTATTACTATTTCATCATCAGATATTATAGAACCAGCAACAGCTAATTGATCAGTGAGACTCTTGATTTCACTAGTATAAGAAGTAATGGTAGAATTCCCTTTCTTGACATTCATAAGTTTAGTTCTTAGTTGTATAGAATGAGTAGAAGATATTCTAGAAAAACAATCAGAAATACCTTTCCAAATCTCATAAGAAGATGTTGCAGTTGCAAAATAAGAGATGACGGTGTCAGAGATTATAGAAGTAATCCACATCATAATAGTAACATCTTCATCCATCCAATCTGTGTATAAAGGATTTTCCACTCCATTATTTGGATTAGTACGAGTTGTAAATTATGGTGGACATTTAGAGGAACCATCAAGATATTTCATTAACTTGAATTTACGAATCACAGGGAGCATCAATGCTTTCCAGATGAGAAAATTATCATTCCGCAGTTTGATTTGAACAATACTTATTAACTGATTAAAAGGAACCTTAGAAATAGATTGTTGTTGGATTTTCCATTTCAGAAACAAAGAATTCTGAGAAGAAAGATCAAGAAGATGAAGATGAAAGAACAAGTAGATCTTGAAAAGGAAACTGAAAGAATTGAAGAAATTACCAAGAAGAAGACCTATGAGCGTAAAGAATGAAGATTACAAAGAAGATTGAAGAAGATTAATTTCAGATTGAAGATCTGTGAGCAGCAGAAGAAAAGAATGGATCGAATTTGGTGTCTGATACCATGGTAACATTAGTTGAAGAAAGAAAGATTAATTCTCATTAGATAAAAACAGAAGACAACCAATGTCTTAAATACATACAGAAAAGATAAGAACAAATAGCAGCCATACACGTGTAGTAACTGAGAACACACAGGCTGGACAGACGTCTAAGCAAAGCACAAAAGTTGTACTGACAGCTAGACACTAACTGTAATAGTGATTCAGTAAAAACAGAAATAAGTGTGTTACTAGTGTGCAGATTACCATTAGCTGAAAAACAAGCTCGTAAGATCAAATTCAGTTTAGATCGTACGATACCGAGTTTGATCATAATTATGAAGCCTTTCCATGTTGTTAGAGGTTTTTGGCTGGTAAGTTTGATTTATATGTTTTTGTAAATATAATAGGAGTAGTTTTCTTACGTTTATTTATTTCGTTAACAGGGTATTCCGAAGGATTTCAGTACAGCTTTTATGTCGGAAAAAAAGATTTCAATGACACTGTTGGATCAGGAAGGCAAAAACTATGAAGTAACTTACATTGCTGCAAGAACAGGTCTTAGTGGTGGATGGAAAGGGTTTGCTGAGAATCACAATTTAAAAGGGAGATGGAGTGCTATTCCAGTTAGCAGATTTTGATGGTGGACCAGACAGTAATGGTACGTCAGACATTCAGGGTGATCTAAGCCTCCTGCAACTGAATGGACAGGTGCAGGAAAGTGCTCAAGGTAAAAAAAAATTGTCAGTCTATTGCATTTGAGTTTTCGATTTGTGTCTGAGCATTAAATTGTTGTGCTTTAGAGTTTAGTTACTTACGCCTTGTTGTGAATTGTGTTATAATTACCTCTAAACATGTTCTAAATATGTAGATTATTCTAGAAACAAAGAATATAAGGTAAGCCTCCATAGGCATAGTTGTTAGCCTCCAAAGGCATAGTTGTTAGCCTCCATAAGCATAGTTGTTAGCCTCCAAAGGCATAGTTGTTAGCCTCCATAGGCATAGTTCTCTTCTTCTCTTTGTAAGCCTATAAATAGGCATTTGTAGTATCATTTGTAATCATCCAAAAATATCAAAAACATTGTATTCTTGTTATCTAAACACTCAATCAATGAATCTCTCTATTTTGGTTCAATCTTGATATGGTATCAGAGCTAGGTTAAGGATCCTTGTATCTAGTATTGAACCATGGGAGATTCAGATACAGAAAATTCTAAAACCACAAAACCTTCCGACACAATTATTTTTCAATCCGATGGGTCATCGTTCAAGGCAGGAATTACTTTGGATGAATCAAATTATGATCTGTGGTCTCAAATCATTGAGATGAATATTGCTGAGAAGGAGAAGATCTCCTTTATTCGCGGCGTCTCCGGCCCATCTAAAAATAATGACAAGTATGATAAATGGTACGCTTGAAAATCAAAAGGTCAAGAGATGGCTATTAATGTCTATGTCACCAGAAATAATGAAACTATATATTCGTTTACCTACTCGCTCGTGAGATCCGGGATCTTTGTTTCTAAGGCTTTCTATGATGGAGCAGATGAACTACAAATTTATATCTTAAATCAAAGGGATTTCTCTGCCAGGACAAAATGGTAGACCACTCCCGGTCTATTATGGGGAATTAGTAGAAATCTTCAATCTGAGCTAGATCACCGTGATAAGGTGATTATGGAAAATGAAAAAGATGTTGAACTATATCGAAAATCAGTTCAACGTATGAGGGTGCATATTTTTCTTGCTGGTTTAGACAGTGAATTTGAACAAATACGTGGGGAAATTCTAAGGAAGGATCCCATACTTGAATTAGAACCTTGTTATGCTTTGGTACGACGTGAATCTGTCCGGCATACTACAATGAACAAAGGAACTGAAGTTGATACTTCTGCAATGGCAACCCGTCGTCAATACAACATTAAAGATAAGTCCTCCACCTGCACTCATTGTAATAAACGTGGTCATACCAAAGACAACTGCTTTGATATTGTCGGGTATCCAGATTGGTGGGATAAGCGCGATCCCAAGAAAAAGAACTCCGTTGCAGCAGCACATGTGGTTAGCAATCTAACATCCGCTATGGAAACAACCAATGGTGAGGTTTTTAATGTTTCGCAAGTTGTTCCTAATAACTCATGGAAAATTGATTCGGGTTGCACAGACCATATGACTTTTGATTCCAGACAGGTTTCTCCTCTTAAAACATCCATACACAACTCCGTTTGCACAAAGATGGATCTTTGGCTCCAAAGAATTGGAGAACAATCATTAAATATTATCGATACATTGAGTCTAGATTCGGTTTTAGTCGTTCCCTCTCTAAGTTATAATCTATTATCAGTTTCCCAAATTACTAAAGTCTTACATTGTGTTGTTATTTTTTGGCCTAATTCTTGTGTGTTTAAGGACATCCGAACACGGTGAACGATTGGATCTGGGGTTAGAATAGGAAAGCTCTACTATCTAGATTTGGCGTCAAAAATTTCAGAAAGATTATCTAATGCTTTAGCTGTGAATGGTACTCAGGGAGAGAAGGAGAAATCAAAAATTTGGTTATGGCATAGACGGTTAGGGCATGCTTCTTTTGGTTACTTAAAAAGGCTATTTCCTAGTCTATTTTCAAAGGTTGATGTTTCTAGTTTTCAATGTGAAGAATGTGAACTAGCTAAAAGCCATCGTACTTTGTTTCCATCAATTTTAAATAAAAGTCCTATTCCATTCATGATTATTCATTCTGATGTTTGGGGGCCGTCTAAAGTTAACACTCTTGGAAGCGCACGATGGTTCGTCACCTTTATTGATGATTGCACTAGGATGACATGGGTTTGCTTGATGAAATCAAAAGATGAAGTGAATAATTTATTTCAGAGGTTTCACAAATTAGTCAACACACAGTACAATAAAAAGATTCAAGTTCTTCGAAGTGACAACGGAGGCGAATATGTACTGATTTTCAACATTATTTAAGAGAATGTGGTATTGTTCATCAGACAACTTGTCCTAATACTCCTCAATAGAATGGGGTAGCTGAAAGAAAAAACCGTCACTTGCTTGAAGTTGTGCGTGCTTCATTAATATCAGCTCATATGCCTTTAACTTATTGGGGTGAAGCTCTTACCTCTGCGAAAGATATGTGATCAACCGCACACCTTCCAAAGACTATCATTTTTCGCGACACCATTTCAAGCTCTCACTGAGGAAACAGTTTCACCAACAGTTCCAAACTTGCCACCACGCATATTTGGTTGTGTAGCATTTGTGCACTTACACAAGAACCAACGGAGCAAGTTATCTCCCGATCTTTAAAATGTGTCTTCGTGGGATATCTTTGCAAGTCGAAAAGGGTATAGGTGCTACCATCCTCCAACTAAACGAATGTACATCACATTGGATGTTAAGTTTCACGAACACGTGATGTATTACTCGAAGTCTGAACTTCGGGGGGGAGTATGAAAAAGAAATTCAGACTCTTGACTATGAAGAAGACATAATCGAAGAAGATGTTGTTCTTCATATTCCAAAAGAACAGAAGTTAGTGGGGAAGAAATTAACACAGATGGTGAAATTGAAGTTATAAATGAAGTTGAAGAAGATAATGTAGATGGATCGAAGATAATGCAGATGAAGTTGAAGAAGATAATGATACATCACCAACCCCAATCCAACCGTTCACTGAAGATGTTCTTGAACCTCGCAAAGAAACAATTGCTTAACGCGGAATAGAGGTATCCCTAAAACTATGTATGAACCCGATATTTCATCAAAAGCTAAATATCCCATGAGTAATTATGTCTCTAATCACCGTCTGGAATCAAATAAGTCATTTGTGAATCAATTATCTACTATAGTTATTCCTAACGGCGTGCGAAGCATTATCTGATCCGAAATGGAGGGAAGCTATGATCGATGAGATGAAATCCTTACAAGAAAATAATACTTGGGACATGGTTGAATTTCGAAGGAAAGAAAGAAAGTCGTGGGATGTCGCTTTGGGTTTTTACAGTCAAATACAAGGCAAATGGTGAAATTGAACGCTTTACGGCAAGATTGGTTGCTAAAGGGTATAGCCAGACTTATGGTGTAGATTATAATGAGACATTCGCACCTTTAGCTAAAATGAATACAGTCACGAGTCTTGTTGTCTCTTGCTGCAAATTTGGGTTGGCCATTGCAACAGTTTGATGTCAATAACGCCTTTTTACATGGAGATTTGTCCTAAGAAGTGTATATGCAGCTTCCACCATGAATGATGGAGTCGAGTTGGATAACGGAAAAGTTTGTAGGTTAAACAAGTCATTGTATGGTCTCAAACAATCTCCGAGCGTGGTTTGGAAGATTTACCAAGTCTAAGAGAGCATTTGGTTATCGCCAGAGCAAATTCAGATCATACTTTATTCTTAAAAAGAAATCGAGGTAAGATTACAGACTTTAATCATATATGTAGATGACATGATAGTTACGGAGATGATCCGAAGAAAGAAAGGCTCTCCAAAATTATCTATCAAATGAATTTCAGATGAAGGATCTTGCTTCTTTAAAATACTTCCTTGGAATTGAAGTATCTCGATCAACAGAAGGAATATTCTTGTCACAAAGAAAATATGCCCTTGATTTGTTGGAGGAAACAGTATGACAATGTCAACTCAGATACACCGATGAGAGCCAGTTTGAAATTATGTTCGGATGGCAACCAAGTACCTGTTGATAAAGGAAGATACCAAAGGCTCGTGGGTAGACTAATGTACTTGGCACATACAAGACCCGATCTTGCATATGCATTGAGTATTGTTAGTCAATTCATGCATAATCCTAGAGAACCACATATGAATGCGGTAATGCGAATCCTAAGATACCTGAAGTCTGCTCCAGGAAAAGGGATCTTGTTTAAGAAAGGTCAAGACTTCAAAATTATGGAGGCATATACTGATTCTGACTATGGTGGGTCATGTGATGATATGAGGTCTACTTCAGGATATTTTACCTTCGTTGGGGGTAATCTTGTTACATGGAGAAGCAAAAAACAAGGAGTTGTTTCACGATCAAGTGCAGAGGTTGAATGGCGAGGTATGGCACTGGGTATCTGCGAAGTTATGTGGTTAAAACGTCTGCTAACTGAATTGGGGTATCCTCCTAGGAAACCAATTCGTTTGTCTTTGCGATAACAAAGCGGCGTGTGATATTGCACACAATCCAGTTCATCATGATCGCACAAAACATGTGGATATAGATAGGTTCTTCATTAAAGAGAAGTTGGATAATGGGATCGTGGAGTTACCTAGAATTAGATCGGAAGAACAGGTAGTTGATATTCTAACTAAAGCAGTTCCAAGTAAAATATTTCTGAAGTTTGTTGGCAAGCTAGGCATGAGCGACATATATGCACCAGCTTGAGGGGGAGTGTTAGAATTACCTCTAAACATGTTCTAAATATGTAGATTATTCTAGAAACAAAGAATATAAGGTAAGCCTCCATAGGCATAGTTGTTAGCCTCCAAAGGCATAGTTGTTAGCCTCCATAAGCATAGTTGTTAGCCTCCAAAGGCATAGTTGTTAGCCTCCATAGGCATAGTTCTCTTCTTCTCTTTGTAAGCCTATAAATAGGCATTTGTAGTATCATTTGTAATCATCCAAAAATATCAAAAACATTGTATTCTTGTTATCTAAACACTCAATCAATGAATCTCTCTATTTTGGTTCAATCTTGATAAATTGTTTAAACTAGGCGATGCTGGTAAGAATTTGAAGCGGGAGAGGCGTCAAAAGCGTATTCTTTCAGCTGATGCTCAGCGCGTAGGTAGAAATTTTAAGTCGAATGAAACATCTTGCTGTTGAAAATAAAATTGTCAATAATGTAGTTTGCTTATGCGCATTGTTTTGCGATATTTAAACTAGGTGATGCTGGCAAGAATCTGAAGCCGGAGGAAAAACCTGCGGCGAAATGCCGCAGGCGTGCTCCTTCATCTGTTATTCGGGATGAAAATGGAAGTCAGCAGCAACCTGATGACAATGGTGATGTGGTAGATTCAGCGGTTGGAGATTTTTACAGTTTCAAAAAAATCGTTAACGATTTAGTTGGAGATTCTGAAATTCCCATAACTCAATCCTTCATACAAATCTTCGTGCTGGCCAAAATTCTAATTTAGTTGCGGGTATGATTATCGCAACTGTGGAAATTGTTTATGGCATCAGGTCTTGCAAACTTCGCGACACTTTCAACGGTGAGGTGGCCGCCTGGAAAATAAATTGGAAGCCTTTGAGAAGCTTGGCATGAACGTGGGTTTTGTATTTCCGAGGTTAAACCAACTTCAGAAACTATCAGAGACAGCAGCGAGAAGGCTTCCATATCAGCAAATGTATCCAGAATTATGCAATCCGTAGCTTACATGTTTGTTTCATCTTTTATTTGTCTCTGTTTTGTTTTTCCATGCATTGTAAGACTTTTTGATGTTCGGTAAAATCCGTGTCAGTTACTTTATATTATATATGGTAAACCATTGTTTCTTGACCAGGAGGCGTAAATTTTTGTGTTTTAGACAAAGCAATGGAAAGAAAGTATGAATATTGCAGCTGCAAAGCCAACTTATGTTGCTGTATATAGAAATTTAGTAGCGCAATGGGTGCTGCTGATTGTCGAAAAATTGTATTAGATCTTAGATTCTGGGAAAACAACAAAGTACTGAAAAATAGTGCGGTGCAGGTTAAGCTAATACAGTGGTGTAGGATAAGTCTTATGTAATGAACTCTTGTACAATCCTGGCAAGCTATTTCAGTAGGTTGAGGGAACTCATTTTATTATGTATGACATTAACCATGTTTACCGATTTTAACTTCCGAATAGCAGTTTTATCAATAGAAACAGAAACAAGAAATCAATTTTTTTAGAGACATACACGGACTGAATGGCGTCGGAATGGCCGTTTAACGTCGTGATGCATTGCCCCGAGAGGCTATGAGCTAACTCATACTAACAATTTCCCATACATACCATCAGCAACTACATAAGGAGACTACCCAGCCATACCAAGCAAGTTACGCCACCCTCATGCTCCCATGTGCAGCGTGCAGTTGAATATGTCAGGTCCCAAATAACGAGTGTCTCATCAAATGTAAGCTGCTAAATTCCAATGCATACAGAACCATCACACAGTTATGCAAACTCTATACTAACAGTGTTTACTCGAATGCATACTGCTAATGTTATAACAAGAATGGAGTCCGAGCTTATTGTCCCTCTTTGTGATACTGGTGATATCCTTAACAACGTGAACCAGTTACCGGATCCCATATTCACAGCTTTTTATCGTCAGAACCAGTACATATTGTTTTACCATCAAGTGTTAAATCACCACAGGTAACAATTTCCGAATGGCCAGAGAAGGTGTTGAGATGCACATTCCCGTCAGAACAACTGCATAACCAGACAATGCAAGTAAATCTTTGCGTATAGAGATTTGGTTCTCGTCCTCTTATTTATATAAAATCTTAAGATTGCATAACTGTTGATCCTTTTCCAATTCAAGTAAATCTTTCCGTATTCTCTTTGTTGCACTGTGAACAAAAACCAACACACTCTTAAATTTAAACTTCCGTTCAACATCAAAATTTCATTGTATAAATGCATTACATGAATAACCAATTAATACACCCTTAGTCCAACCACTTTTCGACTGTCCACTGAAATCTCAGACTCTAGCAGCCACCATTATACCGCGTCCATGGGTTTCCACATTTATAGCAAAATTGATACAAACACCCGCGAGCATAACATTCCGAAAATTAGCATAGTAATTGTTAAATACTTGCAGCTTATATGTGGACAACCCTCCAGCTTTTCCACATAAAACCTTCAACTTGGACATCTGGTCCACTTTTGATACTTAGATAGGCTAATCAGCAACATGTCTTCTTTTGCTCTTTTTATTTCCTGAAATCAGAACGCCATGGGACCTCACACTGTTTAGTGATGCATTTAGTACCATACATGTGAGAACATTTTCTTATGTGTTTTTAACAGGCTGATATAATGAACACTCAAATTCTGTTTATGTGCTACCTAGGACTGTTAGTCTTGCCGTCCACTGTAGTGGCTGGGTTTCTACCTGGACTCATCCCTATGACATGTGACATTAGTATCTTCTAAGGTTGGTCAAGCATTTGAGGAAACTCTAAACTTGATTAGTCCTAGAGGGTATGAATGCCATTAGTCATAGGGGTTGGATCTAGTGTGTCCATTCAAAAGCTATTTTTGTGAATACTTTTTGATTTCTTTCGATAACTCTTAACAGATGGGTCCCATGGTTGTTTAGGCAGGGCCCATCACTGAACAGTCCTTGAATGGTCAGTAAATTTTCTGCGAAGCGAGAACTGAAGATTCGCATAATGCGTTTTCCCAGCGATCTAACACCTGGCATGATATGATATCTCTGCATAAATGAGGTTCTAATGTCTCGTTGCAGGTGGAATCTGGGCATGTAATCATGCTTATGTTTTCTTGTATCTTAGTTGTGATGTGTTTGGTGATGCATACAGAACAATAAATGTGTGAACATTTGCTAGTACTGTGCCTTGTCTCACTCTTTGCTTTAGATTCGATACAAATATCACAAAAGCTCATTCCAGAAGAACACTGATCATCATCACTACTGCTGCTGCCTTCTGCCATTACAGACCCTTTAAGTCTTTTCTTTAAGTTTTTTTCTTTTTTGTGGGTTATAACTTCTTTAAACTTGAGACTTCTTTATAAACTGAGAAGTCACAATGAGAAACAATCTGTTGAGTTACTACTGCTAGATAATTTGTTTAAGATTCATTGTATGCAATTTAATTTAATTTTTGGGAAGGAAAACTGGATTTAATTAAGAAACCTTTTCCCAATGCAGAGATCTAGAAAAATAAAAATAAAAATAAAAATCTGTCTACCTACTAGTATTCTGGTCAAATTTACCTAGAATATCAAACGAACTCCCCTTAGCAACTGTAACTGAAGCTGCAATTATCAGTTTCTAATTTTGCCCTTTATTTTATTTTTTTTGTTTGCTCAGTACATGGATATATCAGGTGCATAAATGCAATTTCCATAATACTAAGATCATATCCATCAAAACTTCGATCACTTTCATAAATAACAAAATCAAAACCAGAAAAAAAAGAATACACTGATCATCGAAAAATTAAAGTGTATATAATCCGACTGACCGTAAACTTCAAAATAATAATCGAGTCGGATAAGCACCTTTAATCCATAGATCATCGAAATAAATTTAAGCAAATTACACAAATAATAAAGTACATAATTATGTTGGTGGTCTTCATGGAAGAGAACTAGAAACACGATGATGGTGGAGATGGAACCAGGGGCGATGGTGATTTTGTCGATGGTGTAGCAGAGAAAGAGTGGGGAAGAATGGAGGGAGAGACCGAGAGAGACGAAAAATGGGAAAGGGAAATAGGTTCCAGGATTTTTTTTCCTCGAAATGCTATGGTAGAAATGTTTCATTCAATTTTGCATGGACCTACCCGTAAAAGATACATGTGACGCATTATAAGCACAACTTATAGGATGATGAAATATCAGCCATTGATATATGCCTGTGCCCAACACCCTTGTTCATGACAAAGACTTTTACTTTCACTCTAGCGATGTATGAATCTGATTGACCGTTGTGAGTTAAACTTGAATAATTAAAAAACCCTGTTTTAGAGCATACGCAAAAAATTCAGGGCATCAAAAAGGATTGGAACAAACTAGGTGTGGAATGATAAGGGGTATTTAAATATAGGTAAATTACTTAGTTACCCTTAATTAATATATTAATATAATTATCCTTTTCAAAATAAATTATTTTTAATTACCTTTTTCAAAATAAATTATTCTTATTATTTTTAAAATTATTTAATGAATAAACTATTTTAAAAAAAATTGAATTTCTTTATTTTGTCAAAATAATTTATTTTATTTTTTTGTATTTAAAATTATATTATCATGAGTAAAATAAAAGGCTAAACAAAGTTGTTGGTTGGTAACCTAGCGACAAGCTGGGCCCCAACTCCTCTTTGAATAGCAACTCATAATCTATGAAAAATAAAATTGCCAAGACCACTACTAGCGTCATTACTAACTAAACAATTTTTCAGACGCTTGAAAAAACATACAGTATCTTCACCAATTTCCCCAAAAGTAGTAAAAGCTAAGACACCCAACCCATGGCCATGAGAAACACACTTGTCCAAGTATTTAGTGTGCTTACGAGAAACAACATTAGAAATAGCTTTTCCCGGGACAAAAGATCTAACACCGTCACCAGTAAAGGGTGATACACCTGTGACATCCATCAAAACATCTTGTCCATTCTCCCAGTTGAGCACGAGAATATCAGCAGGCTTCAAAACTTTGTCCTCATCTGTCAGGAAACTAAGAGAAACCTCCTTGCGCGCAGCCACACCCGCTTTGTAACAAATGTCAGCAGCAACATCACGAACAATATCATTTTGAAACTTAGGACCAACATATTTAGCGCAGTGAAGTGCGTGATCTCCAAAAATGTCCATGGATTTTTTGCAGCTTGGGCATAATCCATTATCATCAAACAGTGGGATACCGAGCACTAGGCCAAATATTGGATTTGGTGACGGTTCAAAATGAAATACTATGACAGTTCTTACGAAAAGTGTCACAGTAGATCGCTGGCAAAGTATAGGTGACGGTTGCTCAAAGAACCGACATTAATTGTTGATCAAAATGGTGACGGTTGGCTAAACTGTCAAAGAAACACACTATTGTGACGGTGTTTGGTAGAAAATGTTAGAGTAGACCTACCATACGGTAACATTTATGGACTGTCAGGTTCTTTTGATATATTGTGACAGTCTTTTTTTTAAACTGTTAAGTTTGCACATGGGTTAAACTTATGTGGCGGTTAAGATAGACAACTGTCAGTCATATTTCATACATATTATGACGGTCATGTTTAAAACCGTAACAGTAGCTCATATTCTAAGAGACCAGTTGTAAAGTAAGCACTAGCATAGGAGGATTTTCGGGAGATAACTCTCCTTTTGAAAGTTCCACCGATCCATGAACATTGGCGTGATTGGTTGAAACAAATTTCGTAGAAAGGGGTACTTTTTGACCCATTGAATTCGACATCATGATCACAAATTTTAGTTTTTTTGTGTGGATAGGATCAGTAAGTAATCCTTCTTGGATCCATTCAATGCTTAGCCAGATTCTTTGGAAATTTACCGAAGCAGGGATTTCACTAAGATCACAGTGAACCTTAACCTCACTACTATTAATTTTTGAACGATTTATAGTGGATTGATGAATATCAACCACTTTACCCCATGGATGACAGATTGAATTTTTCTTAAAAGTACTACTTTTTTCCAAAAGATGCAAAGGCAATCCCCTTATTCCTATCCAAAGGATGGTTTACGATGATAATGCCCCCGTGATATAAGCATCTTCTTTTTTTCCAATGACGCATAATGATGTATACCCACTTTAATAAGCATCTTCTTTTTTCCAATGAACTATCCACTTTAATAAGTTTTGTTTAACGAAAATTAGAAAAGTATTCCTCTGGAACTTTGCAAAAAGCTATATTTCCATTGATATTAAAAAGAGCACGCTTTCCCCATTTGAAATGCTTTGTAATACCTTTTTCTATTTTCTTCCACCCAATATTAATGTTCGAATAATTCTTTGCTAAACTACCATCACATGATCATCCTTTGTAGAGAGATTTGGAAAATCTTCTAATTCAGCGATAGTAGAAGAAATTGGATTCCATTTATTCGTCAAATCGATAGAAGGTGATGTTGGAATTGTTGATGATGCTGGTAATATTGGATTTTTTGGAAGATTTGTTTTCTCTTTAGTCACGAATGACCAAAAATCGCCTCCAAAGCGCACCCTCCAAGCCACTTGGTATGCACACAAACCTTTGGATAGAATCACTTGTTGTTCGAGTAATCTTCAAATAAGAACCATGTTTATTTGATAACACATCTGATAGCTTCTATTCACATCTTCGAATTGGACCTCGATTCAAATAAAATCTTAAATGAAGGATACTGAGAGCGATCTTGCACAAAGGGTCATGCATTAAGTTTTGATCATTTTCGTGATAATTAATAAGTTGCCCGATTTTTTTCCCTTTGTTATTGTTTTTAATGGAAAGTGAATGATTGGGTGTATGAACGCATGATTATAGAAATCGGTGAAGAAATACGTGAAAGATCAATCGGTGGAAAAATACGTGAAAGGTCTCAGTTGACGAACAAACTCTGATAATTTCTTGGCACATCTTGGAACGGATGCTACAGCAAGGGATCTCACTAATCATTGATAGGTAAACCCAGATTACATTTCTCCATTTCAATTCTTCAATCCTTGTGCGTACAAAACATCTTTATGGAACTACTGACTATCTCTTGTACATGCGGCACCAGATAGAAGTGGCGAATTTCATTAAAGATTGCAACTAGATTTTAACTCTATTCAATCAGCTTCACACTCCTCCACAATTCCTAAGTTCGCTGATGATGTATTGAGGGTTGTAAGATTGCAGTACTAATTGAAGGCGTTGGGAACCAATGCAGAATAAAATCTAGAGATAAAATTATGTTTGCTTAATGAAAAAAATTGTATGTACTCAGTGAAAGAATACGAATAGTTGCAAATTAACATGCTAGGAATGTAATTATTTTTTTCTTAAAATATCAGAATGTAAATTGAAGCCATCAATATAATATACAAATTCATTATGTGGTCACTTTGGTTTCGTATGTAAATTTAAAAAGTCACCTAAGTAATGCCATGATGATTATCAAAGGAAAACGTCACCTAAGTAACAGATGCCATGACATTTTTCCATAGAACAGTCACTATAAGAGTGCAAAAGTGACTGTTTTTAAAGAAAAACGTCAGCAAAATGTACGTAAATTGATAAAAGAAAACCGTTGGAAATAATATTTATGCTGGCGTTTTTCAACATTATATTGACGGTTTCTTGGGAAAAACAATACCATAACATCGTTAAGGTGACGTTTTCAATAAAAAACCGTCGTGGATGTCTGTTACAATGACGGTTTAATATACTTCATGACAGTTTTGAAGGCTAATTGGTGACGGTTATGTGACAGTTCATAAGCGTCAGTATAAGAGAACCCCTACGGTGACACTTTCAAATTACACCAGAACCGTCGTGGAATTGATATAGTGACAGTTTTGAAATGTCACCTATGTTGATATTTGGCCTAGTGGAGGTGATAACAAAGCACAGATCTGAATTGTCTAGGACCGAGGCACTGATTAAGCCCACTAATGGGTACAACAAATAGATAATCATGTGCATGTTTGACACGATTACACTACCACAAAATATAATCTCTTGCAGACATAGAAAACCGGTTGGGGATTTGCTTCTTAATTGCATCAAAGTAAGTCACTGCCATGGAATGCATGGAAGGGGGGGAAGTAGCATCAATGCAATAAGTAGAAGGTAATCCACATACCTGGATAAAGTTTTGAAGAGAAAATTGATAAGTAGGTCCCTAGTCTGTTGAGAAAGAATCACCAAGGATAACCTTTTGCACCGAAGTAGTCTGAATCTGAGAGGCGAGATAACAATAGGTGCTGGTGTCATCCGCATGGTGTAAATGCCAAGTCCACCATCTTTGATAGGAAAGGTAGCCAAACGCTGCTGTAAAGGACCAAATCCCGCGCCATCACCGGTAACAAGTAGTCCAAATACTTAAGTAAATGATCATCTAAAAGGACCGTGGATGCATGTAGGGCTGTAGGATTGGTAGTACGCAATGCAAAATATAATCTAGATACACCAGTGCAACTGCGCAGTAATAGCATCTCACTTTGGGGGTCTTTGAGTTTTTTGATTGCAGTCATTAGTTGAACAGTCTTATTCACTCTGCTCAACACCAAATCGCTAATAAAATTCATATCTAAACTCACTGGTCAGCCCAAAAGTTTAACACCATTAGAAGGTCTACCAATATCAGCATGAAAAACACCATCATCTGAACTTCTGGGATCCATGGTAGGCCAAAAGATTTCCATCTTCTTTATATTTAGATGTAATCCCCTGTATGGTCCTTCTATTTCAATTATTTTCAAGGCCTTGGCTACCTCAAGTGTATCACCAACAATTGTACCGTCATCAAGGTACCAATCGTGCAAGTCGAGTTTGCATTGAGCAGCAATCGTCTTCACCAGGGGGTGAAGTATCAAAGCAAACAACAGGGGACCGAGAGGGTCGCCCTGTTGAACTCCAAGTGCAGAAGACAGAATATAATGGTCATAATAAAGTTTAGCAGGCCTCAAGTAACAAAATTCTACCCAGCGAGAAATACCTGGACAATGAAGACGAACCTCCTTGATTAGTTGAGATTTGCTCACCATGTTGAAAGCATTGGAGAAGTCAATAAGTAACATTGACATTTTTTCCGAGTGGCCTTTTAATTCCAGAAGGCGATTTACAGCATGTAAAATACCTTCTCCACCAGTAGGCACACCAACCCCAAATTGGTAGTCTCCCATAAAAGATGACATATCTTTTCCGACAGAAAAAGCTGCTACCTTCGACACCAGCCTGCGCCAAACCGTACCAACATCGATGGGCCTAATACCACCACCTAGTTTAAATAACGGAGTTAGAGGCGCACTAGCAATTAACTCACCCAAATCCACAGGACATTTACCATCCAACCAAAGGTTGACAACTCTCGTAATCGAAGCAAGTAAATCATCTTCCACAGTTGATGCTGTGCCACTCATCACGTCAACTAGATGTTGCGAACGTAAACCATCTCTCCCACATGATGTTCCTTTTGGAAAACTCCTGATAGCCCCCAAAACTGCTCGAGAGTCCACTGTAATTGGGTCAAAAATATCTCCAACATCAGGAACCTCTGGAGAAGACGACGGTGGGTGTTTGTCCAGGATGTCACGGTATGTACCTTCAATGCATGGTGCCACTCCTGAAGAGGAAAGCACACGAATGGCCGCGGCGAAGTGGCCACAACTTATCTTCTTCCTGCAATCCTTCAAAGTAGCAGCTCCCTGTTTATTTAAATCATCTTTTTTAGGCACAATAAGAACAGATTGTTGGAGTAGCTTATTAACCAAAATGAAACAGCCATTGGGCTCTTTCCACACGTTAATAACATGGTTAATGGCAGCTATTTGCAAACGTCTCCTATTTCTTGATTTCTTCTCAGCTGATCTTCTTGGTTTAAACAAGGTTAGAGTGCAAATGGGTAAGAGAATAAGCTGTAACCAGGCAGAAAAGTTACCTGGGGTAACGATGACCCTGTCCAAACATGTCTTCAACACCCTTGCAAAAGCAATACTACAGTGATGAGGGATGCATGTGACCGTAGTGAACTGTTTCTGGAAAACAACATTGAGTAAATCAGTAGATAATGAACCTACAACATCAACACTCTCTTCTAATGTAAGTTCACAAGCAGCAGCATCACTAGTGTCACCCAAACATCCAACCCTTGTGTCTACTGGTTTATCTAACCCGTAGACACTAGGCCAAATATCAACATAGGTGACATTTCAAAACTGTCACTATATCAATTCCATGACGGTTCTGGTGAAATTTGAAAGTGTCACCAATGTCGATGTCACCGTAGGGGTTCTCTTATACTGACGCTTATGAACTGTCACATAACCGTCACCAATTAGCCTTCAAAACTTGTCATGAAGTATATTAAACCGTCATTGTAACGAGACATCCATGACGGTTTTTTATTGAAAACGTCACCTTAACGATGTTATGGTGATCAAGTTTCCCAAGAAACCGTCAATATAATGTTGAAAAGCGCCAGCATAAATATTATTTCCAACGGTTTTCTTAAACAACCGTCAATTTACGTACATTTTGCTGACGTTTTTCTTTAAAAACAGTCACTTTTGCACTCTTACAAAGGATCATTCTATGGAAAACTGTCATGGCATCTGTTACTTAGGTGATGTTTTCCTTTGATAATCATCATGGCATTACTTAGGTGACTTTTTAAATTTACATACGAAACCAAAGTGACCACATAATGAATTTGTATATTATATTGATGGCTTCAATTTACATTCTGATATTTTAAGAAAAAAATAATTACATTCCTAGCATGTTAATTTGCAACTATTCGTATTCTTTCACTGAGTACATACAATTTTTTTCATTAAGCACACATAATTTTATCTCTAGATTTTATGCTGCATTGGTTGCCAACGCCTTCAATTAGTACTGCAATCTTACAACCCTCAACATCATCAGCGAACTTAGGAATTGTGGAGGAGTGTGAAGCTGATTGAATAGAGTTAAAATCTAGTTGCAATCTTTAATGAAATTCGCCACTTCTATCTGGTGCCGCCTGTACAAGAGATAGTCAGTAGTTCCATAAAGATGTTTTGTACGCACAAGGATTGAGGAATTGAACTGGAGAAATGTAATCTGCGTTTACCTATCAATGATTAGTGAAATCCCTTGCTGTAGCATCCGTTCCAAGATGTGCCAAGAAATTATCAGAGTTTGTTCGTCAACTGAGACCTTTCACGTATTTTTCCACCGATTGATCTTTCACGTATTTCTTCACCGATTTCTATAACTGGCGTTCATACACCCAATCATTCACTTTCCATTAAAAACAATAACAAAGGGAAAAAAAATCAGGCAACTTATTAATTATCACGAAAATGATCAAAACTTAATGCATGACCCTTTGCTGCAGCATCGCGCTCTGTATCCTTCATTTAAGATTTCGCTGAATCGAGGTAAAATTCGAAGATGTGAATAGAAGCTATCATATGTGTTATCAAATAAACATGGTTCTTATTTGAAGATTACTCGAACAACAAGTGATTCTATCCAAAGGTTTGTGTGCATACCAAGCGGCTTGGAGGGTGCAGTTTGGAGCGGTTTTTGGTCATCTGTCACTAGTGGAAAATGGGTTTATTAAGTCTGATTGGGCTTTATAGATAAGACTTCCCTAGGAATTCTTTGTATAATGGGCTTCCGAAAGCAGTCCTTTTGATAGCAAATGAAAACCAAGTTCCATAAGCAGTTTTAATATAAGGGGGCAGTTTAGGAAATATAAAAGCTTTCCACCTGGATTTCTATTATGACTGCCAGTGGAACTTGTTTCTGTGGTCCACCTCAGTTAAGTCCGCCGGGGAAACTAGTTTCCATAGTTCCATCAAACAAACCTGCCTCTTTTCTATCGCTTCTCTGTCTTTTCTTTCTCTCTCAGTTATCTAAACTCATCTCACTCTCTTCTTCTTTCAGATTTCTTTTTCCATTCGACCATGAATCGAATATCTATTCTTTGAAACATTAATCAAAAACTTATCTTTTCGAAACCCATATCTCAGAAACAAACCCATCTTCGGAAACCAAATCCAATTTTTTAATAATCCAAATTTATTTTTTATTGAACCTAGAAGTTTGATTTTCTCAGACATAATCCTTAGCAAACGAATCTCTATATTCTCTGCACGACCCTTTGCTGACTAGTCCAAGAAGATGAATTTATAAAACCCAAGTTTATTTGTTTACGCTGATGCTATGAGTCTGATTTTAGTGATTTTTTTGTTGTTGCAAGAATCCGTAATTTTTAAGCTTCTCCACTTCATATCATGGAGTTCAAATCATGGGTTTGGCTGTAATTTCAGTTCTCAGTTTTGAGTTAGGTTGCTATATTCGTGTACATATGATTTTCTAGGGTTTATTTTTGTTTTGATTTGGTTTGTGTTAATAGTATTTCATCAATTGGATCTAAAATTTGTTGGATTTACATTGAGTTTGGTTCGTATTTTTTTTCCAGATATTGAAAAGATTAGTCAAAAGAAGAGAAGCAGGAAGAATTAGATTTTGAGGTGTTCTAAAGCGTAACAGTTTCATGGTAAGCTAGATTTCAATTTTCGTACCTAAAGAAGAGTCATTCTACTTTTTTTTTGTAATATGTATTGCACTTTCATGTCATTGATGTTACAATTTGGTCTGTTTTTTTTTGGCTATTGCAGATGAGCCATCTAAATAACATTGATAAGAGAAATTAGATCGTGAAGTGCAACACACTTTAACAAAATGCGTTGAATCAGTGATGCCTACAAGATGTGTTCCAAGCATATATTCATTAAGGAATACCTTGTCAAGTGGTAGGGATTATTATCAACACTACAGATTGAATTCTTTCTTAGTTAACTGATTATGTGAAAATGTGTCCCTTCATTATTCTATAAATTGGTACTGGCTTGTCGTTAGGTTCTTCATTTTACTAAAAGGCAATTTGAGTTTGTGTATACAATTGACTATTTTAGCTGATATTGGTATGTTTATTTTGCAGGAAAATCAACACTTACTGATTATCTTGTGGCTGCTGCTGGTATCATTGCCCAAGAGGTTGCTGGTGATGTTCACATGACAGATACCCGTGCAGATGAGGCAGAACGTGGCTATACAATTAAATCTACTGGTATCTCTCTCTATTACAAGAAGAGTGATGATTCTTTGAAGGCCTACAAGGGTGAAATATTAGGTAACGAGTACCTAATAAACCTTATTGATTCACCTCGTCTCCCACATGTAAGCGTGGGTTTGTCCAGTTCTGTTATGCACCCATCAAGCATATCATTACCTATAGTTACATAATTTTATCTTATGGTTAGTGATGTTATAAATTATTTTCTTTTATCATTTATAGCTCATGATTGTGGATTAGGCTCGTCTTGAGTTGCTTATAGTTACTTCATAGCTACGGTGAAGTTCAAGTGCTTCAATCTACCCTGAATTTAAGTATATTTTCTGTTGTAGGATTCTAGATTTGGAAGTTGGGAGCCATAGAACATCCCAATCATCGTTGGGATCACATCACATCTAATAGCTTTAAAACATAATCTACTTTGTCTCTGTGTTTACTGTCTATGTATTGCATATGTATTTTTAGAAGTTGAAACGATGCTAGTACGCATCCCTTTTATCATCAACTGAAGGTTTTATCTGTTTTAATTGCAGATATATAGATAAGAGTCTTACGGGGGAGAACAAATAATGAACTATGCCTAAAGGAAGTCCCCTGTTGAGGCACTAAACTGATTTCTCATATTTGTTTTTTGTTGTTTATGTTCATCAACATTACAATGCTCAATTGTCAAAATTGCAGGTGGTTGATAGAAGTTTGTTGAGTCACGAGGTAAAGGGACATTCGAGTTACGAGTGGGGAGGAGGAAATCAATAATTCCACATTAGATTTTTCTATATTTTTGGTATGCATCTATTTATAACCTTATTAATATCCTGTACAAATTTCTTAAGGATCGGAAATGGTTAGGAACCCCATTTTCCCTCGAAACATTGACTGCCTCTACAGATTTTTTCCTTAGGACAGAATCAAAGAATGCCTGGTATCTCAGGATTTCACCGTTAGAATTCCATGATATTTTTATAGGTTTCACTCTAGGTCATTTTGAGTTCCCTGTAAAAATTATAGGAAGATCAGGTAAGTGGAACATCAGTTGATACTAGGGACAGTTAGGAAGTACAAACTGTTTTGCTTGTGTCGGTTGCTATATTCGTTTTTGTTATGTGTTGTGTGCTTATTTGATTCCAGTATGTGTTGGTTGCCGAGATCAGGGACATGTTAATAATGTAATTGAATGCGAGTCGCGGTGGGCAGGGTGTTGATTTTGTTTTTCGCCGAGATCAGGGCCATGTTCATAATGTAATTGAATGTGAGTCGCGGTGCAATGAAGTCAAACCCCATTGGAGCCGCTGTAGACTTTGACGAGGTAACCTTTTACATTTTATTTGTATTTGTTCAGACTTAAATTAACTTTAACCATAGAGTGGTAGTTAATTATCTTTGTTGGTTGCATGATGAGTTCTAAGCTGAACTTAAGTAGTTGGTCAAGAAGCTTGCAAAAAAGTCCATGCTTTTCTAGCCTCGGAGGTCATGTTATCAAGCAGATTCATTGTCTTCTTGGACATCTGGATGCTCATAATTTTCTTATTATTGTTGGCATGAGCATGTGAATTATGTAACTGAGTTTTATCATCTCAATGTTTTGCAGGCTGCAAGAGAAACTGGTGCACTTGAGTTTCTTTGTGCATCAAGTATTGCCATTAAAACATATTTACTGCATGTTTTCTTTGTGCAACCACTTCCAAAGAACCCTTTTATCAAAACAAATAGTTTATTGAGGATGTTAAATAGTTTTCAAGTCATTAATTGTTCATTCAATCAATCAAATGTCTTTGAATTTTACCAAGGAATAGATACTAAATCCATTCTGGTTTCATGCAGGTGCATCTCGAACCAAAAATATGACGTAATTGAGCATCCATTCATCCAATGGATTTCAGAACCACAAGAATGAAATTGGATGGTGGGAGTCACTCTGACTTGGAGGATGAATTCAGCATTGCTAGAAAGGCATAAATGATGGAATATATCGATAAAGTCTTTCCTTCAACTTAGAGTTGATGCTTTCTGTTTGTTAAGCTTGGTATAAGGATATTAAGTTGAGCATTTTCAACTTAGTGTTGAAGTTTCAGGTTAAGGTATTTTGGATAGTTGAAGTTGTAAACTGAATACACTTTTTAATACACTTTTTTTTTATCTAGAGTGATTTGTATAATAATTTTGCTTCTAAGGATATTTTGTTGAATTTCTTGACGGTTTCTATCACATTGGATTTATAATTTAAGATTTTGTAATTGGTACTAGTTTTGGATTCAACTAGATTAAATTTTTTTTATTAAATATGCTCCAGCAATACGGCTGCTTTTATCAGCTGTATAAATGGACTGCTGGTAGCAGTCCTAATTGAACAAGTTTAAGGAGTCTCAGGAGCAGTCCTTTTCAGAAATAAGACTACAATATTAGGGCTACCAGAAACAGACTTTTTTAGCTGTTTTAAGTGTCTTTCTGGCAGACTTTTATTTTTGATTTTCCACTAGTGATATTGGGTGGAAGAAAATAGAAAAAGGTATTACAAAGCATTTCAAATGGGGAGAGCGTGCTCTTTTTAATATCAATGGAAATATAGCTTTTTGCAAAGTTCCAGAGGAATACTTTTCTAATTTTCGTTAAACAAAACTTATTAAAGTGGATAGTTCATTGGAAAAAAGAAGATGCTTATTAAAGTGGGTATACATCATTATGCGTCATTGGAAAAAAGAAGATGCTTATATCACGGGGGCATTATCATCAGTAAACCATCACTGGATAGGAATAAGGGGATTGCCTTTGCATCTTTTGGAAAAAAGTAGTACTTTTAAGAAAAATTCAATCTGTCATCCATGGGGTAAAGTGGTTGATATTCATCAATCCACTATAAATCGTTCAAAAATTAATAGTAGTGAGGTTAAGGTTCACTGTGATCTTAGTAAAATCCCTGCTGCGGTAAATTTCCAAGGAATCTGGCTAAGCATTGAATGGATCCAAGAAGGATTACTTACTGATCCTATCCACACAAAAAAACTAAAATCTGTGATCATGATGTCGAATTCAATGGGTCAAAAAGTACCCCTTTCTACGAAATTTGTTTCAACCAATCACGCCAATGTTCATGGATCCGGGTGGAACTTTCAAAAGGAGAGTTATCTCCTAAAATCCTCCTATGCCGTGCTTACTTTATTGGTCTCTTGGAATATGAGCTATTGTTACGGTTTTAAACATGACCGTCATAATATGTATGAAATATGACTGACAGTTGTCTATCTTAACCGCCACATAAGTTTAACCCATGTGCAAACTTAACAGTTTAACAAAAAGACTGTAACAATATATCAAAAGAACCCGATAAACCATAAATGTCACCGTATGGTAGGTCTACTCTAACATTTTCTACCAACCACCGTCACAATAGTGTGTTTCTTTGACAGTTTAGCCAACCGTCACCATTTTGATCAACAATTAATGTCGGTTCTTTGAGCAACCGTCACCTATACTTTTCCAGCGATCTACTGTGACAGTTTTCGTAAGAACTGTCATAGTATTTCATTTTGAACCGTCACCAAATCCAATATTTGGCCTAGTGAGAGAAGAAAGTCAACCTCAGTTCCCTTGAGATCCCCTGCGATGACATCTCTATGAGCATCACCGTCCCTTCCCTTGCATGATTTCTTCCAGCCGTGCATACGCATACAATTGCAACACAGCCACATACGCAGGCAAAGTAAAGCTTTGTCCCATGCCGATTAGATGTTCTAATGATTAGCAATCAAGTCCCTGCAAATTTCTTTGTTGTCGTCAGAGAAGAGATGCTTGTCGTTGAGATGTTTCAGTAAAGAACCTTTAGCATATCCTCTTCCGTTAACTCCGTCTAAGCATCCATGAAAGCCTTTGAAAAGGAAAAGGCAGACATCATTACTTGGCGCAACTGCATTTGTAAATGGAGTCGATGGAGTCTGGGAAGAAGGGTTTGCAGTCAGAAGGTTGCAGGAGGAGTTCCTAGTGATTCTGGGCATAAGAAAACCCTAAACTAAAGTACCAAAGGGAAAACAGCAAAAACCGGAAAACAAGAACCCTAGAAAACAAAAACGAAAGCGGCCAAAACTGAAGATACAAAACCAAAGAAAATGGGAAAATTCGTGGGAAAACAAACAGCAAAGAGGCTAAAATCAACACAAAAACCAGCGAAGACATGTTGATTCCGTGAAGAAAATCCGGCGTGAAAACACCGACGAAAATCGCCGGAGCTCCATAAGGAAAACTATCATTTTGTATTAAATTAATTTTCTTGTATTTGGTTAATAGATTACCATAAAAAAAGAAAAAATATAAAAAAGTTTTAAAAAATTATAAATTAAGAAAATCAATTAAATAAAGGCATTGATACATGCACGTGCCCAACACTCTTGTTCATGACAAGGACTTTTATTTTCACTCTCACAATGTATGAATCTGACTGACTGTTGTGTGTTAAACTTAAATAATTAAAGAACCCTGTTTGAGGGCCTACACAAAAATTTCATTTTCAAAATAAAATAAATTATTTAGTTATCTTTTTCAAAATAAATTATTTTTATTATTTTTAAAATTATTCAATGAAATATAATTAAATAAAGCTTTTGGATGGAATCCTAGCAACAAGCTGGGCTCCAAGAGAATAGCAACACCTAATGAATAAACTATTTAAAAAAAATTGATTTTTTTTGTTTTATTTTAAATTAATTTTCCTTTATTTGGTTAATAGATTACCTTAAAAAAAGAAACACTATAAAAAAGTTTTGAAAAATTATAAATTATAAATTAATAAAATAAATTAAATAAGGGCATTGATACATGCACGTGCCCAACACTCTTGTTCATGGCAAGGACTTTTACCTTCACCCTCACAATGTATGAATCTGACTGACTGTTGTAAGTTAAACTTGAATAATTAAAATTAGAAATGTCTAGAATTATCTGGACCTAACTAGTCTGTTGTAGATTAGTCCACGGTACTCTATCCCATCTAGAGTCTTCACGGCTATTAGGGACCAGACTAATTAGAATATTCATGAATGTATCTAGAAATATTTCAGACGTGTTGTAGTCGGTTGGGATAGATATTTCTCTAGGGAAATCTATATAATTCTTAGGTCGGTTATATCACCTATGGAGGTAGTGCAACCAGGTGAAGGTGTAATTGAGCGAGAAGGAAAGTTAGTGGTAAGGTCAATGAGATACCTAATAATTGTGTTGTTTTGTAAACTAAGTGGTATGTGTATGATCAAAGATTGAGAGCAATAAAATTTTGTTTCCCATAAACCACAATTGAGTATTTATGAGCCCATTTTCATACCATCTTCAATAGCTATTTAGTATTTAACCCCAAAATCATTTCCAACAAAGTGGTATCAATGCCGTAGATCCTAATGGCTAGTGAAATGTTTCCCTTTCAAATTCCTAAACTCACCAAAGATAACTATGAAAATTGGAGCATCCAAATGAAGGCATTATTAGGCTCGCAAGATGCATGGGAGATAGTACAAAAAGGTTATGTCGAACCAGAGGATGAGGCGGCGCTACCGCAAAATGAAAAAGATATGCTACGCATATCAAGAAAGAGAGATAAAAGAGCTATTTTCCAAGGCATGGATGAGTCATCGTTCGAGAAAATATTAAGAGCCGTTAATGCAACGCAAACGTAGGAAATTTTGCAAAATTCCTTCAAGGGAGTTGATAAAATGAAGAAGGTGTGATTGCAAACTCTAAGAGGTGAGTTCGAATCCCTCTCCATGAATGAATCTGAATTAATATCGGATTATTTTCAAGTTAGTCGTTGTTAATCAATTAAGAAGAAATGGTGAGGTCATGGGTGATAGTCGTGAAGACGTCGAATCCATGATCGTGGACGAGCTCATAGGATCGTTACAATCCCATGAAGAAAGAAAGAGAAAGAGAAGCAAAGAGGGAGCGGTAGAACAAGTTCTACAAGCAAATCTCACTTTGAAATACAAAGGAGAAAGCTCTAGTAGTAATGCTAGAGAAAGAGGACGTAGCTACTATGGCGGAAGAGGAAGAGGCAAGTAGAATAACGATGATCAGAGAGGCCAGATGTCAAGCTTCATAAGAGGTCATGGCAGAGGAAACAATTCATGGCGCAATAATAATAGGCCAAGGTATGACAAATCTCAAGTTGAATGCTATAATTGTCATAAGTGTGGTCATTATGCTTCGGACTGTCGATCTTCTTCAAATAATGTCAAGGAGAGAGCAAACTATGCTAGTGTTTGAGGGAAAAAATGGTTTCTGCTGATTTCGGTAATTTTGGGTGTCTGGGTGAGAAACAAATTTAAACCCTAAATAATGTACTGCAAGGGAGTACTTTAGATTCGAGAGATCAATATGTACAAGTCCGGCCTAAACCAAGAAATGGTCGTTCCAGACTTGCCTCGGTCACAAAGTGAAGGAGAATGGTTTGGTTTTGGGGAGGGAAGCAAGGAAAGTGATGAAACCAGAATAGTTAATTCTAGAAGAGTAGTTGTCTTACTACGACTTGTATTGGAAAAGTGGGAAGGCTAACAAATAGTAAGCTAGCAAGTATTTTCTGAGTGTTGTATATTCATGAATGAACTTGTTGTTCGGTGGAAATAGGTGAGACCTATTTATACAGGTCGAGGTGTAACGTACTCTAGTCTCATTAAGGAATGGAAAAATGGATAAGTAAATGAGAGGAGGTGGTAACGTTAACTCATGGAATTGATGTTCCATAAAACCGTTAACGCATGGAATTTATGTCCCATAAAAGATCATTCAACCATTAACTCCATGTATTTACTAACCGCCTCACACTTATGACACTTCCTTATGACGGGCGTAGTGTACGCCGCACGCTATAAACCGCCAAACCAATACCCAAAGAGGATCCCCCAGTTTGTGATATGGGTTGATGTCTCGAATGTTTTTGTGGAAAACATGTAGCATATTGTTGTTGCCTGGCAATTTGAGCTTGGAAGACTTGCTAGATTGGTGACCTTCGACGGTCGAGATTTTGCATCTTAAGAGGAAAGGTAGTCGTTGATCGTTGCACGCTTTCGTCCGTTTGTGGCCACATAGGGAAGGCCAGCATGGTGGCGTGACTAGGTTGGAATGCCATTGGCATGACATGGTAGCGCGGCTAGGTTGGCATGTTATTAGCATGGCAAGTCCTGGCGCGGTTTGGCGTGACTGAACTAGGGTTTTGGGTCAAAGGTTACCATGTGTCATCTGGTAACCTTGGACGGCTAGGATTTGATCATGGGATTGAAGGGCGACCGTTGATTTTCCCACGCATTGCGAAACTTATGGTTTCAGGCCAAAGGTCACCACGCATTGTCTAGGATTTGCTTCTGGGATTGAAAGGAAACTGTTGATTGTTCCACGCCTTCACTTGGGTATCCGTGTAGGGAAGGCCGGCATGGTGGAGCGGCTAGGTTGGCATGCCATTGGCATGGCATGGTGCGAATAACATGGCTAGGGCCAAGGAAGGGTGCAGTTTGGCTTGGCATGGTAGGGCCAAGGGTTTGGCATGGACGGTTTGGCTTGGCATGGTGCGGCTAGCATGGATAGGGCCAAGGAAGGGTGAGTTTGGCTTGGCATGGTGGGGCCAAGGGTTTGGCATGAACGGTTTGGCTTGGAATGGTGCGGATAGCGTGGCTAGGGCCAAGGCAGGGTGCAGTTTTGCTTCGCATGGTCGGTTTGGCTTGGCATGATGCGGCTAGCGTGGCTAGGGCCAAGGAAGGGTGCGGTTTGGCTTGGCATGGTACGGATAGCATGGCTAGGGCAAGCCAAGGTGCGGTTTGGCTTGGCATGATGGGTCCAAGGGTTTGGCGCGACCAACCTAGGATCATGACCAATCTAGGGTTTTGGGTCAAAGGTTACCATGTGCTGTCTGGTAACCTTGGACTGATAGGATTTGCTCCTGTGATTCAAGGGAGACCGTTGATCATCGCACGCCTTCGTTTTGGTAGCCGCATAAGGAAGGCCAGCATAGTGGCGCGTCTAGGTTGGCATGGGGCCATGGCAAGGGGTACGGCTAGCATGGTTGGCATGACTTGGCGCGGTAGGTGTAGTTGGCATGGTTAGACATTGGCACAGGGGTGCGACTAGCATGGTTGGCAGGCCTTAACGCGGTAGGTGTGGTTGGAATGGTTTTCCATTGGCACAAGGGTGCGGCTAGCATGGTTGGCATGCCTTGGCGCGGTGGGTGTGGCTGGAATGGTTTGCCATTGGCACAGGGGTTCGGCTAGCATGGTTAGCCATTGACACATGCGGTGTGACAATTAGGGTTTTGGCCTGTGGAAACCCTAATTAGCATTTAACAAAGGTACCCTGGTAATTTTCTTGCAGACAAATTAAAGGGTTTAATAAATGTGCTTGGTTTGGACATTATTACTCAAGTTCTGTGACGTCACTGTCTGACTAGGATTTTACGATTTTACCCCAAAGCTAAAAACCACCATCAACAACTAGTAAAGAAAATCAAGAAGACCAGGCCTTGTTGGTGGCGTGAAAAGGAGGTGACTATGATGAAAATTATACATGGGTGCTTGATACAGTAGCAAGCAACCATATGTACGGCACGAAGGAGAAGTTCGTGGATCTTGACGAATCATTTTCCGGAAACGTAAAGTTTGGAGATAGAGCGAAAACTCCGGTGAGTATTCTTGGAAAAATTTTGATTAAGTTGAAAAATGGAAATCATGAGTTTATTTCCGATGTTTATTACATCCCTAACGTAAAAATGAATACATTTAGTTTGGGACAACTTTTAGAAAAAGGTTATAGGATAATTATGGAGGACCTTAACCTTGTCATAAGAGATAAAAAAGGAAGATTGATTGTCAAAGTGCCGATAACGGGAAATAGGATGTTCTATTTGAACATTCAAAATGACATCGCGAGATGTTTAATCGCTTGTTTGTAAGACTCGGCATGGATCTAGCATCTTAGGTATGGACACCTTAATTTCAGAGTATTAAATTTATTGTCCAAGCAAAAGATGGTTAGAGGTTTGCCAAGGATAGACCACCCGGATCAGTTGTGTGAAGGATGTTTACTTGGAAAACATTTCAGAATTTTTTTTCCTAGTGAAACATTGACAAGAGACACAAAACCATTACAGTTGGTTCACACAGATGTTTGTGGACCAATAAATCCAAGATCGTATGGTGGAAATAACTATTTCCTCATATTTGTCGATGATTTTAGTCGAAATTCATGGGTTTATTTCTTGAAACAAAAATCGGAGGTTTTCTCCAATTTCAAGAAATTCAAATACCCTGCGGAGAAAGAAAGTGGCCTTGAAATTATGGCTATGAGATTAGATAGAGGAGGATAATTTACTTAGAAAAAGTTCGAGTCTTACTATGAAGACAATGGAATTCTCCGGCCTCTTACGGTTCCATATACACCTCAACAAAATGGAGTTGCCAGAAGGAGAAACAGGACAATTCTCAATATGGCCCGGAGTATGTTGAAGACAAAGAGAGTGCCCAGCTAATTTTGGGAAGAAGCGATTGACTGTGCGGTTAACCTGATAAACTGATGTCCCACAAAAAGCGTGTGGAACATGACTCCTTTAGAAGCAAGGAGCGGAGTGAAACCCGAAGTCTCACACTTACGAGTATTTAGAAGTATCGCATATGCTCATGTGCCGAGTCATCTGAGAACAAAGATGGATGACAGAGTTCCAAGTACATATTTATCGGTTATAACTCTCGATCCAAGGGATACAAGTTGTACGATCCAATGAATAGAAAGGTCATCACAAGCAGAGATGTGGAGTTCAATGAAGAAGGCATCCGGGATTTCGGTGTTCAAGAAAAGGATTATAATTTTCTTCTTATCTTAGAAGAAGAAGAAGAACAACCACCAGAACCAGTTTATCCAGCTACTTCACCACCTCAATCACCTCCATAAATGCAACAAAATGATCCATCATCATCTCAGATGAAGTTCAAGTGAAAGTACCTTACGGATGAGGAGTTTAAACGATATCTACGGAGATAATATATCTCTTTTTTGTCTTTTTGAAGATAGTAAACTTTTGAAGAAGCCATGGAAATTGAAAAATGGAGAAAGGCGATGAATGAAAAAATGAAGGCTATTGAGAAGAATAGCACATGGGAGCTTGTAACACTTCCGAAAGGACAAAGAGAAATTGGAGTAAAGTGGGTGTACAAAGCGAAGAAAAATGCTAAAGGGGAGGTTGAAAGATATAAGGAAAGATTGGTTGTAAAATGCTACAACCAAAGAGAGGGCATTGACTATGATGAGGTATTCACTCCTGTCGCTCGTCTTGAAACTATGAGATTAATTATTTCTCTAGACGTCAAGTCTAACTTTATAAATGGGAATATTGAAAAGACGGTATACATCGAGAATCCATCGTGGTACGAAGTAAAATGGCAAGAAAATAAAGTCCTAAAGTTGAAAAAGGCTTTATACATCCTAAAACAAGCGCCGAGAGCATGGTACAATAGAATCGACAAGTGCACTTCCAAGAAAATAATTTTATTAAATGCCGCATGAACATGCTCTCAATGTGAAGGTGAATGAAAAGGGAGATATGTTACTCGCCTTCCTATATGTGTATGATTTTATCTTTACCAAAAATAATCCAATAATGTTCGAAGAATTCAAGAAAGCGATGACGAGGGAATTTGAGATGACGGACATCGGTCTTATGTCATACTATCTCGGGCTCGAAGTAAAACAACGAAAAAAATGGAATTTTTATATCTCAAGAAGGATATGCGAAGGAAATCCTTAAGAGATTTAAAATGGATAAGTGCAATCCAGCAATCACTCCCATGGAAAGGAATCAAGCTATCAAATCTTGATAAAGGGGGGAAGGTCAATCCGACTCTTTACAAGAGTCTTGTTGGAAGCTTGAGATACTTAGCTTGTACAAGGCCAGATATTCTCTATGGAGTGGGAATGATCAGTTGCTACATGGAAGCACCTACGGTTAACCATTATTTGTAGGTGAAAATGATTTCTGCTGATTTTGGTAATTCCAGGTGTGCGAGTGAGAAACAATTTAAACCCTAAACAATGTACTCCAATGGAGTACTTTAGATTCGATAGATCAATCTGTACAAATCTATCCTAAACCAAGAAATGGTCGTTCCGGACTTGCTTCGGGAACAAAGTGGAGGAGAATGGGTTGGTTTTTGGGATGGAAGAAAGGAAAGTGATGAGATCAGAATAGTTGATTCTGAAAGAGTAGTTGTGTTACTACGACTTGTATCATAAAAGTGGGAAGTCTAACAAATGGTAAGCTAGCAACTATTTTATGTGTTGATGTCTCGAATGTTTTTGTGGAAAACATGTACAAAATTGTTGTTGCATGGCAAGTCAATCTTGGGAGACTTGCTAGCTTGGTGACCTTCGACAGTCGAGATTTTGCATCTTAAGAGGAAAGGTAGCCGTTGATAGTCGCAAGCTTTCATTCGTTGGTGGCCGCATAGGGAAGATAATCATGGCGGTGCGGCTAGGTTGTCATGCCATTGGCATGGCATGGTGGCGCATCTAGGTTGGCATGTTATTGGCATGTCAAGCCCTGGCGCGGTTTGGCATAACCAAACTAGGGTTTTGGGTCAAAGGTTACCATGTGTCGTCTGGTAACCTTGGACGGCTGGGATTTGCTCATGGGATTAAAGGGAGACCGTTGATTTTCGCTCGCCTTCATTTTGGTAGCCTCGTAGGGAAGGCCATCATGGTGGCACGGCTAGGTTGGGATGTCGTTGGCATGGCATGGTTTGGCGTGGCCAAACTTAGGTTTTCGGGACAAAGGTTACCATGCGTCGTCTGGTAACCTTGAATGGCTAGGATTTTCTCCTGGGATTGAAGGGCGACCGTTGATTGTCACACACCTTTGTTTTGGTAGCCACGTAGGGAAGGCCAGCATAGTGGCGCGGCTATGTTGGCATGGCCAAACTTAGGTTTTCGGGCTAAAGGTTACCATGCGTCGTCTGGTAACCTTGGATGTCTAGGATTTTCTCCTGTGATTGAAGGGCGACCGTTGATCGTCGCACGCCTAAGTTTTGGTAGCCGCATAAGGAAGGACAGCATGGTAGAGCGACTAGGTTGGAACGGGGCCATGGTAAGGTGTGTTTGGCATGGCGCGGTAAGTGTGGATGGCATGGTTTTCCATTGGCACAAGGGTGCGGCTAGCATGGCTGGCATGCCTTAGCGTGGTAGGTGTGGCTGGCATGGTTTTCCATTGGCATATGGGTACGACTAGCATGCCTTGGCGCGGTGGGTGTGGCTGGCATGGTTTTCCATTGGCACAGGGGTGCGTCTAGCATGGTTAGGCATTGGCACATGCAGTGTGAGAATTAGGGTTTTGGCCTGTCGAAACCCTAATTAGCATTAAAAAAAGGTACCCTGGTAATTTTCTCGAAGACAAATTAAAGGGTTCAATAAATGTGCTTGGTTTGGACATTATTACTCAAGTTCTGTGATCTTACACTTGACTAGGGTTTTATGATTTTACCCCTAAGATAAAAACCACCATCAACACCCATATGAAGGCTGCCAAGAGAATTCTGCGTTACTTAAAAGGTATGATTGATTTCGGTTTATTTTACGCGTCATCGGACAAGTACAAACTCGTTGGATATGGTGATAGTGATTGTGCCATGGATCTAGATGAAAGGAAAAGTACTACTGGATTTGTATTTTTTCTTGGAGATACGGGATTCACTTGGAGTTCGAAGAAATAACCAATTGTCACATTATCCACTTGAGAAGCATAGTACGTCGCATCATCATCGTGTGTTTGTCATACGATACGGTTAAGGAGCTAGCAATTCAGCAAGAAGAACCAACAACAATATATGTAGACAACAAGTAGGCAATAGCTTTGGAAAAGATTCCAGTGTTCCACAACCGAAGCAAGCACATCAATACACGATACTATTTTATCAGAGAGTGCATATCGGAGAATAAGGTACAATTTAAATATACGAAGTCTCAAGACCAGGTTGCGGATATATTCACAAATCCGCTAAAGTATGAAGTCTTCGTCAAGTTGCGAGAGTTTCTTGGACTTATTAGTAATTCAAGTTTAGGGGGATGTTGTGAGTTAAACTTGAATAATTAAAATTAGAAATGTGTAGAATTATCTGGACCTAACTAGTCTGTTGTAGATTAGTCCACACTAATCTATCCCATTTAGAGTCTTCATGTCTATTAGGGCCCAGGCTTACTAAAATATTCATGAATGTACGAAAGCTTAGAGTCTAAACTATCTAGAAATATCTCGGACGTGCTTGAGGTCGGTTATATCACCTATATAAATAGGGAGGTAGTGCAACCAAGTGAAGTTGTAAGAGAAGTAAAGTTA
This sequence comes from Papaver bracteatum, assembly GCA_023529315.1. Taxonomy (NCBI): domain Eukaryota; kingdom Viridiplantae; phylum Streptophyta; class Magnoliopsida; order Ranunculales; family Papaveraceae; genus Papaver; species Papaver bracteatum. The sequence goes on along the minus strand of JAJJWX010003394.1, from coordinate 237,112 downwards.
GCGGTAAGGTCAGTGAGATACCTAAGTGTGTTTTTCTGTAAATTAAGTGGTATATGTACAAGGAAACATTAAGAGCAATAAAATTTTGTTTCCCATAAACCACAGTTGGGTATTTGTGAGCCCATTTTCAAACCATCTTCAATACCCATTTTGCCTTTTAACCCTAAAATCATTTCCAACACTGACTTTGTACAGCCAGACTACAGTTACTAGACTATCTGACTGTATAGAATGATGCCCATTTCCATTTATCATTCATTCTTATTATTTGGTAGCAGAATTTGTCCCACATCTGAGAATCTTGTGGGAACATCCTTGGGTTAATCTTGTAGGTTGGACTTCTTAATGCACCAATGACTATCTTGGCATGGAGTCACACTTTGTAAACAAATACTGAATTTTACATTTGCGCTTGCTCTTATCGTTCTTATTGTAGGTTGTATCATAATTTTCTTTGTATAGCAGTTAATCTACTGAATTTTTGAAGCTATTACAATTGTTGATAGGAGAGCTGATAGGAGACCTACAATACCTCTTACAATTAGATATCTCTAAAAATGTAATTTCAAGATAATGTAACCCTTGGATTCCCCCACGAAACATAAACAACTAATCTATTGACATAGTTCTCTTCATCAGCAGAGTCACTAAAGCACTTAGTCCAACTAATTTTGACATTTGCAATCTTAGACTCTCTCGCAGATAGCTTCATGAGTGTCACTCCAGTCGGCACCTCAGCCATAGAAAAATTCATATCTACACCTCCGAGCAAAATTAACAATAGATAAGGAGTTAATTTAATTCAGAGAAGTTGTAACTAGAAAAACTATCATATTACGTACCTGCAAGTTAATTATCGTCTTTTCAACTTAGTATTTGCAACCTCGAGATTTTAACAATTTATTCTTTTCAGTAAGTTGAATCAGTAGCAAGTCTTCATCCCATGCAGCCTCCTCTATGCTGAATTTTTTCTGAAGAAAAAATTGCAGATTCATGCAAGAACTCTCCCAGTGATCTTACACTTGACCTGATATGATATATCTGCATAAATGGGGTTTTAATGTATCTTTGCAGAGGTCATGTTTTCTTGTACCTTTGCTGCAATGTCTTTGGTGATGCATTTGGAGCAGTAAATGTGTGAACATTTGTCAGTATCTTTTATCATCCCATACCATGGTTTAGCTCCCTTGCAAATCTAGCAGACAACCATTTTGAACTCTGTAAGTGTTTGTGTAATACCCGCGTTGCGAGCCAAATACATTTGGATTGGAAGACTAGAACTAGCGCAATGTGGAGTGTTAAATCTAGTTGTTGTTGTGTTTCGGTTGAGAAAACACTTGATTTTTGTTTGAGAAATTATATTTCACTTTGCGTGAGCTTCCCGTAGCGTGTACGAACGCTAATAGAGTTATTTATTCTCGAATTTGCGACAAATCGGAACATGCTAAGGGGACGTGTCTTGTTTGTGTTAAAATAAGGGCATTTCGGTATTTTTATTAATTTTAATAGAACTTCACTGCTGATTTTTATCAAGAAACAAATTATTTTTCTTCAGTTTCATGTTCTTCTTCTTCCTACAACAGATAACCTTTCTTTAAAATCAAAATTTTGAAGCTTAGTTACGTCGTTTGATCGATTGGATTGATTTGGTTCCTTAGGAAGCTTCAATTGCACAAAAGGTAGGGAGAAATCCTTCTTTGAAACTGTTATTAATTGATTTTAATTAATTTGGTTCTTTGATTTCATATTCGGTTGAACTCAAGATTTTTCATACTCTTATGATAGTTTATATAATGGGTTTATGATGTTTTGCAAGGAATTCATAGTAGTTTTACTTGAATTTGGTTTTATTATAATTTGGTATTTATTATAATTTGGTATTTATTATAATTTGGTGTTTAAACTATATTTTCTATAAATCTACTCATGGGTTTCAATCCTTATAATCGTTTGATTTCATGATTAGAATCCAAACCAACTTTCCCTAAGTTCTCATACTTTGATTAACTCAACCTATTTATGAAGTTGTTATTCTTTTAATTTGTTAGATTGGGTATTTGGTATTCATCTTGTTCCTTTGGATCATCACTTAATCTCATGAACTTGTTCCAAAACTGAAATTATGAACCTACGCTGCTGTTCTGTTTGGTCAAGAACTTCTCGCACGAGTATGTCTTTAAAAAAATCTTCTCCTATTATTTTTGTATTAAATATGACTCTACCAGATTTCTAACGAAACCAATTTTGCTAAATTCCTTTGAGTGATAAATTTTGCATGAATTTTCCATTACAGGGTACCGAAACTGAATTTTCTGAAGGAAAAATTCCAGATTCATGCAAGAACTCTCCCAGTGATCTTACACTTGATCTGATATGATATATCTGCGTAAATGGGGTTTTAATGTATCTTTGCAGAGGTCATGTTTTCTGGTACCTTTGCTGCAATGTCTTTGGTGATGCATTTGGAGCAGTAAATGTGTGAACATTTGTCTGTATCTTTTATCATCTCATACCCTGGTTTATCTCCCTTGCAAATCTAGTAGACAACCATTTTAAACTCTGTAAGTGTTTGTGTAATACCCGCGTTGCGAGCCCAGTCCATTTGGATTGGAAGACTAGAACTAGCGCAATGTGGAGTGTTAAATATAATTGTTGTTGTGTTTCGGTTGAGAAACACTTGATTTTTGTTTGAGAAATTATATTTCTCTTTCCGTGAGCCTTCCCGTAGCGTGTACGAACAATAATAGAGTTATTTATTCTCGAATTTGCGATAAATCGGCACATGCTAAGGGGACGTGTCTTGTTTGTGTTGAAAGAATGGCATTTCGGTATTTTTATTAATTTTAATAGAACTTCACTGCTGATTTTTATCAAGACACAAATTCTTTTTCTTCAGTTTCATGTTCTTCTTCTTCCTACAACAGATAACCTTTCTTTAAACTCAAAATTTTGAAGCTTAGTTACGTCGTTTGATCGATTGGATTGATTTGGTTCCTTAGGAAGCTTCAATTGCACAAAAGGTAGGGGGAAATCCTTCTTTGAAACTGTTTTTAATTGATTTTAATTAATTTGGTTCTTTGATTTCATATTCGGTTGAACTCAAGATTTTTCATACTCTTATGATAGTTTATATAATGGGTTTATGATGTTTTGCAAGGAATTCATAGTAGTTCTACTTGAATTTGGTTTTAGGGTTCATAAAACAAATTAGGTATTTATTATAATTTGGTGTTTAAACTATATTTTCTATAAATCTACTCATGGGTTTCAATCCTTATAATCGTTTGATTTCATGATTAGAATCCAAAAAAACTTTCCCTAAGTTCTCATACTTTGATTAACTCAACCTATTTATAAAGTTGTTATTCTTTTAATTTGTTAGATTGGGTATTTGGTATTCATCTTGTTACTTTGGATCATCACTTAATCTCATGAACTTGTTTCAAAACTGAAATTCTGAACCTACGCTGCTGTTCTGTTTGGTCAAGAACTTCTCGCATGGGTATGTCTTTAAATAGCTTCTCCTATTATTTTTTTTATTAAATATGACTCTACCATATTTCTAACGAAACCAATTTTGCTAAATTCCTTTGAGTGATGAATTTTGCATGAATTTTCCATTACAGGGTACCGAAACTGAATTTTCTGAAGGAAAAATTCCAGATTCATGCAAGAACTCTCCCAGTGATCTTACACTTGACCTGATATGATATATATGCATAAATGGGGTTTTAATGTATCTTTGCAGAGGTCATGTTTTCTTGTACCTTTGCTGCAATGTCTTTGGTGATGCATTTGGAGCAGTAAATGTGTGAACATTTGTCAGTATCTTTTATCATCTCATACCCTGGTTTATCTCCTTTGCAAATCTAGCAGACAACCATTTTGAACTCTGTAAGTGTTTGTGTAATACCCGCGTTGCGAGCCAAATCCATTTGGATTGGAAGACTAGAACTAGCGCAATGTGGAGTGTTAAATCTAGTTGTTGTTGTGTTTCGGTTGAGAAACACTTGATTTTTGTTTGAGAAATTATATTTCACTTTGCGTGAGCTGCCCGTAGCGTGTACGAACGCTAATAGAGTTATTTATTCTCGAATTTGCGACAAATCGGCACATGCTAAGGGGACGTGTCTTGTTTGTGTTGAAATAAGGGAATTTCAGTATTTTTATTAATTTTAATAGAACTTCACTGCTGATTTTTATCAAGAAACAAATTCTTTTTCTTCAGTTTCATGTTCTTCTTCTTCCTACAATAGATAACCTTTCTTTAAACTCAAAATTTTGAAGCTTAGTTACGTCGTTTGATCGATTGGATTGATTTGGTTCCTTAGGAATCTTCAATTGCACAAAAGGTAGGGGGAAATCCTTATTTGAAACTGTTTTTAATTGATTTTAATTAATTTGGTTCTTTGATTTCATATTCGGTTGAACTCAAGATTTTTCATACTCTTATGATAGGTTATATAATGGGTTTATGATGTTTTGAAAGGAATTCATAGTAGTTCTACTTGAATTTGGTTTTAGGGTTCATAAAACAAATTAGGTATTTATTCTAATTTGGTGTTTAAACTATATTTTCTATAAATCTACTCATGGGTTTCAATCCTTATAATCGTTTGATTCCATGATTAGAATCCAAACCAACTTTCCCTAAGTTCTCATACTTTTGAGTAACTCAACCTATTTATGAAGTTTTTATTCTTTTAATTTGTTATATTGGGTATTTTGTATTCATCTTGTTCCTTTGGATCATCACTTAATCTCATGAACTTGTTTCAAAACTGAAATTCTGAACCTACGCTGCTGTTCTGTTTGGTCAAGAACTTCTCGCACGGGTATGTCTTTAAAAGGCTTTTCCTATTATTTTTGTATTAAATATGACTCTACCAGATTTCTAACGAAACCAATTTTGCTAAATTCCTTTGAGTGATGAATTTTGCATGAATTTTCCATTACAGGGTACCGAAACTGAATTTTCTGAAGGACATCACTTATGTCCTATTTGGTTGAGAGATTTAAACATAGTTATGTACCTCATCACCTATGTTTATCATTTTTATGTCAAAGTTGGGTTTCTTATCTTTCTAATGGTACCGAATTCTCTGAATTCCGGTGTGTGATGAATTTTGCACAAATATTTAAATGTGGACTGCTGAAGCTGCAGTTTCTGAAAAACATAAATTCTGTCTAGTTGTTTTGAGGAAATTTGACATAGCTACAGAATCCAATAATTTTCGATATCATTTTTACGTGAAATTTTATCTTTTACTCTTTCAAATGAGCCAAGAATCACTTAATTTCATTGGGTAATGAATTCCACGGAATTGTTTGAAAACAAGTCACGAAAACTGATATTTCTGAAAATTCCTGTGTTGTATTACTCTTGCTTTTGTATTTATCATAGCAACTAAGTTTACTTTTTTCTGGTAGTATTTGTTTGAAATGAGGAATTCCACAGTTTGTAAAACATTGAGAATCATTTAATTCTTACTTGCAATAAGTTCTATAGAAACTTTTGACTATCGTGGGTTTAAAATGGATTTGTTTCACAAACTCTTGATTTGGTTAACTGGATATTTCAAAGTTAATGCCCAAAACTTTAATTTGATACTTTCTTGTACTTCCAATCTTGCTTTAGTGCAAGGTAAGCTAAGGTAAGTTGCTTCAATGGTTTATTAATTGGTATTTGTTGATGATTTGTTCGATTATCGTATTTAAAGAAATGTTTGCGAACTATTTATGAAATGTGTAGAGCATCCTCTTGATTAAGAACACTACTGATGAGTTTTTCGGGCCCACAAGGGGCAATCCATATTAATGGTGACCTGCGGAAAATCGCCCGAGATGATAGGGTAGTTTTCTGATAAACCTCGACAGATGGTTATTCGGACCCTCACAGTAGATTATTGTGAACTGACTGGTTTAAGATGATTTCGATTGTGTATTGGCTTACAATGCCTTTGATACTTTGATATGGATGTGCTCAACAATTTAGCGCATTGTTTATGCTTTATTTGATTCGGTTATTTATATTTGGGCATTTCTTTTATACTTGTGTTATCGTATCGTTAACTTTCTACTGGGCTGTGGCTCACCCTTTTGTTTTGTTTTGTTTTGTTTTCCACAGTGGTTGAGATCGGATTGAGGTAATAAGCTTGCTTAAGCTTAGTAAATTGAACTTTGGGGGTCAAAGTGAGTACATCACTTTGTTATCTTGGTTGGTTTAGGAAAAATGGTTCTATATTTCTTAATGTTGAAGTTTCATTCTATTTTGAATTGTAAAAGAGTTATCTTCTCTTCTTGAGGTTGTTGTTTGTAAAAAAAGTATTGTAATTAGATAAGTGTGGGCCGGTCATGTTTAAAATGGTTTTCATGTTGATATTTGTATTCCACACTTTTTGGTTAATTGTTTGATAATTGGAATAAAGTTTTCGTGTATTGATTAATAAATCATAATCTTATTCTTGTGTACAAACTGTTTTCACCCCAAATGGAAAATCGGAGGATTTGGAACTTGCCGGTTGACCGAACTCCATGGCCGATCGGAAGGGATAAATTTTCCGGGCCGTCACAGTTTGGGTCCTAGATTTTGTAGAGATAAAGCTTAATTAAGTTAACGATTAAAGTATTAATATATGATTCTCATTAGCAGCAGCAACACCAAAAATCCCTTTGTTCAACTATTTCATGCAATCTCAGACTCTCTGACAGACGGCTTCATGAGTGTCACTCCATTTAGCTGTGCAACCATAGAAAAACTCAGATCAACACCTGCGAGTAAAATATTCCAACAGTAGCAAAGGAGTTCCTTATTATACTAGAGAAACTTTATTTTAACAGTATTTGATTATCCTACAGACCTGCAAGTTACATGCAAACAACCACCCATTTTTTCATTGTAATTTCTGCATCCTTGATTCTGTGTTTCCGCAAGTACTAAGTTTCCTACCGAAGACAAAATTCTAGAGACATTGTTAAGGTTTTTGTGTCATGGATATGGGTAATGATTCAAGTCTTCTTCCTGAAGAAGAAGAAGAAGAAGATGTAAAACCTACACAACCAACCATATCTATATTGCAAGGGTATTTTTCCTTTACTAATCTTCAATTCAAACTGTATAGTAGCCTCATTTGTTATGATGGGATTTTTGTTACTGATTTCAAAGATACTGATTTGTTTGTGGAGGTCTCGGGATCATGTCGGCTAATCGGACAGATTAGGTACTAGTTTGTTTTCTTATCTATAAGTTGGTCTACAAGTGCAGTGATGGTTAAGCTAATACGGTGGCGTAGGATAAAATGTGCAGTGCAGGTTAAGCTAATATATCTCATGCCCAGTTTGCAGACACAGAGACACAAACTTCCAACTGACAATAATCAAGAGTATGAGAGCTGGAAATTAAGTGACAAAGAGGATGAAAGATCTACCTTGAAAAGATTCTGCAAATTCTGTTTAAATCAACTTTATATGATGAAAATAAACTTAGATCTTTGTATAGAAGTTTACTGAATTATTTTTTTAAAGCAATTACAATAGATGTAGAAGAACCAACAACGGTGATGTTACTAAGCAATCAATGCTAATAACAAGAAGCATATTAACATACCGCAAAATAAATAAAATAAATATGGCAAACATTTTTGCGCCTATGGAGTTTTATTATCCTACCCCCCTTTGCAAGACTCGTGCGCCTAGAGCGCCTGGTCGAGTGCCTTTCACAACATAGTTAATCAAATTGTCCATCTTCTCTTATCCTCGTTACCGCTTCTTTAGTTTCTCCAGCAGCCTAGAACCCTACAATTTGAAATACAACTAACATCAAACCAAGAGTATGGGATCGATCAAACTCTCGCTAAGATATCCTAGTGCTATTGCCGATCAGATTCAATAATTAACAAATCATATTGTCATGTAATTTTTTTAATTCCAAGGACAAAAAAGTTCGGAAAATACATATATGACTCCAATCTAAACACTACATATCTAATAGTACTTCTCATATGTTTCAAAAAGAAAGATAGAATTTTACCAGTTTATACATGCAGGGATGGTTCGTCCTCCTATACGTAAAAGGTTGATCTCTCTTTGCTTAACTTTGAACGTCTTCATTATCTTCGTATCTTCTTCCCCTAATTCTTTCAATGAAACCAAAGTGTTCTTGTGAGAGATTACTTGACGAATTGGTTTCTTAAAATCCACAAGCCTTTTCGAGGTTAAATCTTTTGGGTCGAAAATGTTGATAGCGTTATTCATAAATTTCTCCGAGTAAGTTAAAACATCGCCAGTCTTTGTAGAGGAAAACAATTTGCTATTATAAATCGTAAACTCTTTACTCCAAACCCATGATTGATGTTCCTTTTACTTTTTTAATTGCCATATGTCGTAACAACAACCTATAGCTCCTTGAATATCAACAAGAAACAAAGACCCATCGAAAACCCCTTTTAGTTTATAATTACTGTAAGATGGCAAAGGAGGTGGTGAAATATGTTCACAGAACTTTTCATCCGCAAAATCAAATGTAACAATCTTATCATTAATCTCATCTGAATCATAGTAGAGCCAATAAAGAACTCCCTTAAAAAAGATACCTTCTCCTAAATCTTCATTAGATACTCCCAAATCGAAGTTTCCAAGGTTTCTGCATCTGTTTCCACTTCCTAGACTGTAAATGTGGACTTGTACAAGCCCGGAATTCAACCTCAACATTATGCGTACAACTTTGTACTCATTAGTCGAAGAAACATAACCAAATCTGGTACTCACATCATCAGTATCATAATCTGTCTTGATATCTGGAAGTATAATATACTCTTTGGTGATTGGATTACAAACATAAGTTTTATCCGGTAAATATGGGGTTTCAAGTTTTTCTTCATGAAGACATATTAAACCATTACACGAACCAATAATCCTCCACCTACTCCTAGTATTATCCAAAGATGGAGGAGTGGATATATTTATCTTTCTAATTATTCTTTCAATGGAAATATCATGATTCATCTTACCATTCGTATATTCAAAATAGTAAAGTTGTCGATTCTCAGTTAAAACAATAAAACCCAACAATAAGATACCTGCAGAATCATGATTGAGATGATATAAGTGCATCTTCGAGAAAGATGGATGATGATAAATTATAATTCTCCAAGTTTTGCATACCACTTTTCAATCAGGAACAGATTCAGTCGGTACACAACTTAATATTTCTAATGTAAGATCTTCAGGTATAAGATTAAGATACTTCACCAATGATGAAACTAATTCTTCCCCTAATTATTTCAATGAAACTAAGGTGTTCTTATGAGGGAATACTTGACGAATCCGTTTCTTAAAATCCACAAGTATGTTCGAGGTTGAAGATTTTGGATCAACAATGTTGATAAAATTATTAGAGTAAGTTAAAACGTCACCGGTCTTCGTAGCGGCAAATAATTTACTAGTATCAAACCCAAACTATTTACTTCAAACCCATGACTTATGTTCCTTTTGCTTTTTTAGTAGCCATATGGCATAAGTTACTCCGAGAATAACTCTATGGACAGCAAGAAACAAAAACCCATTGAAAACCTCTTTTATTTTATAATTACAGAAATATGGGAAAGGAGGTAGTGATATATATTCACAAAAATTTTCCTCTGCCAAATCAAAGGTAACAATGTTATCATCAATCTCATCTGAATCATAGTGGTGCCAATAAAGAACTCCCTTTAAAAAGATACCTTCTCATAAATATTCATTATATCCTCCCAAATCGAAGTTCCCAAGGTTTCTCCATCCGTTTGCACTTCCTAGAGTGTAAATGTTGACTTCTACAAACTCTATATCCACCATTATTCGTACAACTTTGTATTCATTGGTCGAAGAAACATAACCAAATCCGGTACTCCAATAAACATCATCAGCACTATCATAATCTGTCTTAATTTCTGGAAGCTTAATAAACTCTTTGGTAACTGGGTTACAAAAATAAATTTTATTTGGTAAATATGGGGTTATAAGTTTTTCTTCTTGAAGACAGATTAAACCATTGCACGAACCAATAATCCTCCTCTTAGTATCCAATTACAAAGGCGGAGTGGTTATGTTAACCTTTCTAATTATTCTTTGAGGTTGATCATGAATCTTATCATTATCAATATATTCAAAATAGTAAAGTTCTTGATTCTCAGTTAAAACAATAAAACTCAACAACAACATACTTGCAGAATCGTGATTGAGATGATGTAAGTGTATCTTTGAGAAAGATGGATGATTATAAATAATGTTTCTCCAAGTTTTGCATACTGATTTACAATCAAGAACAGACTCAGTCGGTATACCACGACTTAATATGTTTAATGTAATATTTTCAAGTATAACCTTAAAATACTCCATGAATGAATGATGAAACCTATGTCCTAAGGCCTATGAAATTACTATAGGTCAGTGAAAACAGAATAATATAGAGATGGTGGATGGTTTAGAAAAGAGAAATCTAGGGTTTGTTCGGGCACAAACATCCACGAATTGATGAATATTTAATGCAAACTCACACTTTGTTGTTTCAGGTCCCTGGGTGTCGACTGTGGAGAACCGACAGGTCCATCGCTCGGATATAACGAACCGACAGCTTTCGAAAAAGGAGTTTCTATATTTTTATTTATTTTCGACAATTCCTCGTCTTCTTTTAGAAAAAGGATATCTTTCTTCAGCATCGACTCTGAGAATCAAAAGAGAGATCTTCCAATTCCTCTAGGGGCTTTTAAACAACACATAAACCCTCTCTCACTCATACCTTCAGCTCTGATCTCTGTAAGTTGTCTCTCAATTTTGTTAAATTTTCTGTGATGTAATTTGATTATTCTTTTTTGTTAATTTTTTTACTGGATTTGTTGTTGGTCAGTGGATTTGATCATTAATTCTCATTTAATTCAAGAAACCCATATTCAGAAAAAACACAATTTCTCATTTAATTTTAGTTTTGAGCTCTGGGGCTTTCCTTTGATCTTCAATATACAGTAAAACTTTTTTAAAATAATACTCGATAATATAATAGTCTCGCTAAAATAATAAAATTTTCCAGTCCCGACTCGGGCCCTTAGTGCTAAAATAATAAATTCGTTAAAATTATAATATAATATATTTTAAAAATTTCCCTTAAACATTAATAGGTCCCAAATAATATAAAAAATAATAATTCCATTAGAAAATAAAAAATAATTTCCATACACATGCATAAAAAATTTCTGTATAAAAAACTTTTTTCATGGAAATTAATAAGATTTATTACTTTAAAAACAAATACATGTCGTTCAAAAGGAATATGAAAATTCTCGTTTTTTCCAAAGAAATATTTTAAATTAATAATTATTATTTAAGTTAATATATTATTATTATATGTATAAAATAATAAATTATTATTATATGTATAAAATAATAAATTATTATTTTATCGATTAAGTAATATCTCTTTAAAATAATAGGATTTGGGTGGTCCCAAGTCTATTATTTTATAGATGTTTTACTGTATTAGGTTTTAAGGGGTAGAGAAGGGTTTTCTTGGTTGTTGTTTATATTGCTCATAATGTCAGTCGTATGCCCGCCTCTTCTTGTTTGATCAGATGAATTTATTCTTTCTATACGGCAATCATTTCTTAACGCACAAGAGCTTCATGATGCTTTCTTTCGTGCAGCACCAACTGGTCAAAATAGAAGGGCATCGGAGAGAGCATCTCAATTGATGGATGAGTTTAATAGTGCCATAGGAGGATTCCCTCGTTCGCAAGCTGTAGACTCTTCATTGCAGGTATTATATTGATCTGACAAAAGAGAACGGTTAAGGAAATGAGTCCCTTTGTGTTTGACAGACTATGCACTAGTTTGTTTTCTTATGATTGAGTTGTTCTGAAAGTGCAGTGCAGGTTAAGCTAATACAATAGTGTAGGATAAGGAGCTTAATCTAGACTGCATTGTTGTCCTGTGTCAATACATTAGGAGGTTTCTTATGTAATTTTGTTCTTTTGTTTGATGATACAGAGTCTCAGTTCTCCTCCTCCGAGACAACTACCAGCAAGTAAGGAAGTGGTTGCAAACCTTCCAACAATCATTGTGATGGAGGAAACCTTAATGAGGTTGGGCATTGGTACAGAATGTGCTGTTTGCAGTAAGAACTTGGTTATAGATGACAAGATGAGGGAATTGCCTTGCAAGCACTTGTTTCACCCTCTCTGTTTGATGCCTTGGCTGGTTAGTCCCCTTTAATCGTGTTATACACTTCACTTTGTTCGCCTATGAAATTTGAAGTTTAATTACTTTGGTGATTTACCAGAATCTGAGATCTACTTTCGTGTAATGGTGGCTACAGGACAAACGTAACTCATGCCCGGTTTGCAGATATGAACTTCCAACAGATAATCAAGAGCATGAAAGCTGGAAAGAGAGTGAGAGAGAGGCTGAAAAAGCGCGAAGGGATGCTGATGAAGAACAAAGGTTCTATTATATTTAAACTTCCGTTGAGTTACCCATGCTAGCTGGATATTTGAAAGCTCATATGATATTTAGTGTTTCTTTTAAGATTCTGTGTATGCAATTTTTTTGAATTTTTGGAAGGAAAATTGGATTTAATTAATCTAGGCATGTTATTGAGTTCATTTTTTCTTGCACCTTTGCTGCGATGTCATAGGGGCATTACAAATTATAGATAGTTTGTTACCATCACCATAGGATGGAACATAGTTTTGAGCAATAGAGATAAGTTTAGGCCGCCAATCAGGCCTTAGGGAATTACAATTAAACATTCTAAAATAGAAAAAAAGGTCTACATGTGCATCAATGATCATATTTTTGGCGGTTCTTTGTGGGAATTTCCATTTGATCTTCAGTTTCTTCCTTATCTTGTTGTTGTCGATTTCAATGTTGCAGGTCCTCCTTTTGTTTTGTTGGTGCCATTGGATCGCTTTGATTACCCCCAGTGTTGTGCTTTGGTCAAGAGAGCTCACTTCGCAATGGAAGGCCCGTTGTCCTTTGTTGTTGCCTTGTTCATCTATTAAAACAATAACCACAATAGCAATGGATAAGTAGGTATGCCAGCAGCTGTAGCAAATCATGGTTTGGTTTGGTGTAGGGATCATTATTTGGTTGTTGTCTAGTTGGTTTGGACAAGGAATTATGTTTGGGATCATAACTTTGGTATTGAAATTTGTTTGTTTCAGATGACCTTTTATGAGACCAATAGTGCTTGACGAGGATTGGTGTATGTTTTGGAAACATTTAAGACACCTATCTTTCCAAATGAAACAAGATGTGGTAGCATAAAGCTCATTCCATCTGAGTCCTTCGATAGGGCTAATTTCTCTATTAGAAATCCACGACTCAATCCATAGTTGAACACTAGTATTAAGATTTGGTATCCTACCATTTACCCCAAACCAAATAGCTCTACTGAAAGGACAGTGGAAGAGAGTGTGTTCATCTGTCTCTAGGGGGGTATTACACATTGTGCACGATGTGTCTATTGTAGTAACCCACCTTCCCAACTTAGTACTAACCGGAAGGATGCCATTATAACATTTCCACACAAAAACCTTCATACGCGGTAGAATTTTGAGGGACCAGATTTTCCCCCAAATTGGGTTTAGAGGATGGGGAATGATCCCAATCTCAGAAGGGTCCCTGATCAGAAACTCATAGACAGATTTGACAGTGAGATCTCCTTTTCGAGTTAGCGGCCAAATTAGAGTATCCCGGGTGTTTGTAGTCTGAGATAGATCAATTCCGATGATGTTTTGGACAATGTTTGCCGGGAAGACTTGTTGGAGGAAATAAATATTCCATTCCCTAGATTCATCCATTAGAACCTCACTCACTTTACACAACGTGTTTGCTATTGTTGGTTTAATGTCTCTTCTTTGGATAGAGTTTGGTGTATTTAAAGGGATCCAATTATGAGTCCAGAGGTGGATATCCTCTCCATTTCCTATTTTCCAGATTGCCTCTTCCTGAAGGATTTGGATACCCTTCCAAAGGCCTTTCCAGAACCAGGAGCTATTTTGTTTTAGTTTGGTTATGTTCAGGGGGGTCGAATCTTTGAAATATTTAGTTTGCTGCGATGTGTTTGGTGATACATTTGGAGGAGTAAATGTGTGAATATTTGTTAGTGCTGTCTCTCATTTTATACCCTGGTTTAGCTTCCATGCAAATCTTGCAGACTTCCATTACAAATTCTGTAAGTCTTTTTGTATTTCTTTCTTTATATACAGAATACATGGACTGTTGAGTTTCTCATGCCAGATAATGAAGGGTCATCTCATATCCAGTGTTTGCTTGAGATTCTGTGTATGCATTTTAATGAAGTGATTGAAGGAAGTCCAGATTACATCGGTAGACACTCATTTCATTAGCGATTTAACCATTATTTATTTATTTATTTTGGATACATGGCATAGGACTAGACCTGCCCTCTGACGGATCTGAAGAGACTGAGCTTGCCCATAAGAAAATATTAACATAGAACATTGCATTTGGACTTCTTATTTCAGGTTTCACCGCAACAGTGTATGGATCCCAACTTTACACGGAAAATGATTAAATACAGCTAGTCTAGACTAGTTACTACTCCATTCTATTCTTGACTGGGACGAGACAGTCCGGTGAATTTTTGAAACCATAGATGTTACCAGAACCAAGATTTTCATTTCAATTTGATTTTACTGTTTTGGATTTTGCAATTCTAAGTACGTACATTATAGCTTTTAAATTACAATTCTATGAATGCATAAAGTGTTAATATATGATTCTCATCAGCAGCAGCAACACCAAAAAGCCCTTTGTTCAACCATTTTTTGCAATTTAGGCTCTCTCTCAGAGATTGCTTCATGAGTCTCACTCCATTTGGCTCCGCAGCCGTAGCAAAACTCAGATCCACACCTGCGAGAAAAACATTCCATTGGTAGCAAAAATTGCGTTCTAAAAATCTTGTCAGTTGTGCTCTGGGAATGCTATCAAGGTAATGTTCACTTCTATCTTGGCTGCGATGTGTTTGGTGGTGCATTTTCAGTGTGTTAACATTTATCAGTACTGTTTCTCATCTGAATTCTAGGGGAAGAATTTGAAAAGACTTACAGATTTCAGATTAGAAACTGTACTGAAAAATGTTGACAGAAGTTAATTTTCAACTTCTAGTTGTTCAGACCTCTGTTAATACAGGTTTGATGATCTAATTTCTAATTGCAAATCGTGCAGACTCCCATTTCAAAAATCTGAAAATCTTTTCTACAAGTTCTTTTTTCTGGGTTACAACTTCTTTAGAAATAGTCTGTTGAGTTTGTCATGCTGGAAGCCATATGATTAAAGATGTTTAAGATTCTATGTATGCAAATTAATTGCATTTACGGGAAGAAAATTGGATTAAGTAACAAACCTTGTCCCAATGCAGAGATTCAATAATGTGTCAAATTTGCTTCTACTATTAATATTAGGAAGAAAATGTCCATTGACTCAGTACCTGTATTAGTAAACATTTCTGTTTAATTATGAGAAAGAGCAGTGCTATCCCGCACAGCTTTGCGGGGAAGCTCAATAAGCAAGCGGGTCATATACCGTTAGATCATACCATATACGGTTAGATTGAATTTATATCATCTTTCTCAAACAGTTACAGCTGACAGATTTATATTTTATTAGAAAAAACACCTTTAATTTTTTTTATATTCACTTTATGTCCTTTTGTTTCTTCACCTACATCATTAAGGTCCTACCATTATTGGAAGTTTTCAAAACTCCATATCAACTAGAGAGATAAATGGATGAATCTCCTCGACCCATGTGCTTATCCAAGAAATTTGAACATTGGGTCTACTATTCTTGAGCATGCATCAACTCATCTTTTTTCGAGTGAAAATTTGTGCACACTCCTTAACGAGTGTGCACGTAACATTTTACCATTGATTCTATTTTGGGAGTTATGTAACGAGGGATGTGATTCTAAACAAGAAGGGTAATGAAGCCATTAGTTAAATAATCAACCAATCAGAAAACTATATGAAATATACACTCGTTAGAGGAGTGTGAACAAATTTGGACTCTCTTTTTTCTTATAATAAGAGCATCTCCAACGGGTTGTGATGTGCTTCCTACGTGGTTGATATAGGAAGACATCCTTTGGAAACTTAAAGTCTAAGAGCATCTCCAATGGTAACTTGGTGTGCATGTTTTGTGGAAGTTGCTTTTTCCTAAGTAAAGGCCAATTTTTCCTTAATTTGAGGAGATGAAAAAAAAACATCTTCAACCACAAATTGTGTTTCTTTAGTTTTGAACTTTTAAAACCATTGATCCAAATTATATATATAATCATAACCATTAATAATGATGAGTAGGATGTTCACATCCTCTAAGAGAACCTCTAAAATTAGTGGATAGCTTTAAGGATGTCTACATAACTACCATACACATCATCTCTATATTCTCCTTTCACATTCTCATTGAAGATGATTTTTTGGTTAAATCCTTGAAAATCCTATGTGGCCCTATATTTATGATGTTTTCAATGTCTCATTGGAGATGCTCTAATATTTCCATAATTTTAGGAATTTAAGAAAGATGATCTCCAACCGTAAATATCTTTACATTGGTAAGAAACTTTTAAGCCATTGATTTTAAAATTAAATATTTAATCTAATTGTTAATAACCGTAGATACTAGTGACTAGGATATTTACATCCTCTACAAGAACCTCTAAAACTAGAGGATGAGTTTAAGGATTAGTAACTACCTTACACATCATCCTTGCATTTAATCCTCACATTCCCGTTGGAGAAAGATTTTTGTTAAAAACTTAAAAAATCCTTTGTGGCCTTATTATTAGAAAATTAAGGATGTCCCATTGGAAATGCTCTAAGGGACCCCAAAAGAAACATATGCCGTCGCCACAATGGTTCTTCTATGTGGTTAAACCATGTCATCTTATTTTCCATGTCATCATTGCCAACTCATTCCAAAATATACTCCGAACGTTGCTTTTCATGCAAACCCTAACCGACACTAGTTAGTTTGTACATTTCAGTTTCCAAGTTCTTCAAAATCCAAACGACGCATCTCTTATTGGTTATTGTTCGGATACTAAAAATATAGGAGATATTGGATTTACCTTCATCTAAAAAATCTCTTCAGGGAAACCTCCTTTCGAAAGATACTCATCAACGTTTACTGATATTAAGAGATTTATGTTCTTGTCGGCAATCATTTTCTATCCCTCAGATTAGGATACAGATCTCGAACAAAAATATTAAATTTTTCCAAACAAGAATCGTAGCCATTGCTAGGATCACATTTTGGAAGAGGCAACTGCAATTTCCATTATGTATCCAAAAGTTATTCGGTCTATAACCAACATATTGATGAGAATAACCTGCTTGCAAAATTGTTCGACTGTCATGGCAAGAGTAGAAAGGTTTAGAGATTCCAGATTGGTGTCACAATACTTGAACAATGTGTTATGAGTCGGGACAAGCACTCGGATGGCAAAGCTGATATGATGCCAATGAGATTGAGAATCGTTGGTTCTTTGAAACATATGTGCATATCCGGACTTACCTTTATAGTTGGACACTGAAAGAAGGAGGCACCATAGACGGTAGCAGTAACGTAAATCAATTGTAAATCCTTAGTCAGTGTAACTGTGAGCGAGATTATCCAAAAAAAAAAAGATACAAAAGTCTGTTTAGGAAGTAACCATTGAAAGCAGTTCCCCCGCGGGATGATTGGAGTTATAAATTACGCACCAATCTGAAATGGGTGTGTGGCCTTTATTCTTTAATATTTCTTTTGTTTTTATCGCACCGTAACATATATAATTGCTTCCCCAAATTCTCCTGTGTACCACTACCTTTGATGCCTTCGGAAGACCAGTGGGTAGCGAGGAGAAAGAGGGTGGAGGTTGTGAAGGGATGTAGGATGGCACATTGCAGACCGTACCTTCTTAGAAAAGGGCAAGAAATAAGTAGATGAGTGGATTCACTTCTTTTCAAACACGTTGCGCAATGAATAACCAAGTGAAGAAATAAACTGATATGGTAACTTTGCATTTAATCAACGATCGGAAGTCACAACTCATAAGGTAACCCAATAGAAAATACTTACGGGGGTTTACTCAATAAATACTTTTATCGATTTCCAAAGAGTTTAATGGATTTACAAAGTATTGTGTTATTGGTTGTATACTTTTAAAATCTCTTTCAAAGTTTATGTTACTCGTTGTAGATTGTCAAAAGGTCTTCTAAAGTTTGTGTTACTCGTTGTAAACTTGAAAATTCAAAGACTTTGCATACTTATCTATTTTCAAGACTTTGAGTGACTTTTGGGTATATATTTGCCTTAATAAAAGTCTTGCAAAATATGTAAGATTTTGGAAGACTTCCAATTTTTTTATAAAGATATTTTTTACTCTATCTTATTTTTTTCATGAATACACAATCTATAAAACTCCTATTATAGATGAGTATAAATTATATGATATGATTAAACATTTTTTTTAATTTTAATTATTATGTACAAATGTACAATAATAATTTTTTTAATTTATTGTTACACTTTATTGTATTTCATTGAACCAAAAAATAAGTTATATATATAAAATAATAATAATTTAGTTTAATATAGTTGAAGTTACTATAATAATTAAGCTACAATAAATTTTATATTTATGTCTATCATGCATATTTCCATATAAAATTTGTTTATACAACTCTTCAAGACTCTACAAATGTCTGCAAGACATTAGACAACTCTGCATAACTCCGCAAAAGTTTGCTAAATTATGTATAATTCTCGCAAAGTTATTAATTTTCATGACTCTTTTTAAATCTCTTCAAATCTACAAATGTATTTATTGAGTAAACCCCTGTTATGTACTTTGAATAAAATAAACACACATTATTATCGTTGTTTTTTGTTTTTTTCTTTTTGAAACTGAGATGTATTAAAAAAGAAAAGTATGTACAAACTGTGATTAGGACGAAAGAAAAGGGAAATAAATAACAGAGAAAAGGGAAAGAAAGAAAAGAGAAATGTTAAGGGGGGTCTCCACTCCAACAAGGAGGTTCTATGTGTGTGGTAGTGCTCACGGAAGAACAATGTTTGCACCTAAAATTACTTTTAGGCAAAAACACGTTGATTCGATGATGATTCTTGAGGATTAGGGTAAAATTAGGTTAAAATGAAATTGAGGAGAACAAAGAAGACAAAGAATTTTACGTGGTTCGGCATTGTGCCTACATCCACGGGTGAATCTCCCTAAGGAGAATAATTTTATTGATTGGATGACCAAAATGATCTCCCCCCTCAGGGTTAAGATTCCATGTACTTATACAATTGTGGATGTTCTAGAACTTTCTTCTAGGGTTTCAGATGGAAAAGGGCCTCTGGAAATGGGTCAACAAACTGGAGCAACCTTTACTGACTCCTAGGCTTGGGCCGACAGATATCCCATTAATAGTGATGTAGTTAGCCGGGCTTGATTGAACGGGCTTCCCCGTCAATTTATTGACGGTACAAACAAACACTAATAATAATTGCAACATCATCGTGACGATAAAAAGTGCAGGCTACAAGTTCAGGAAATGGAGTTCACATAAACAGAACTAATGAGGAAAATCAACTGTACATGGTTATAGCGAGTTTCCATGACAAAGTGGGTGGCACATTTATTTTATCAAATAATCAACGATTGCTCCTCTCTTTGCCTGCAATGGAAGTAAAATTTTATAATTAGGGAAAATGTTGATGCCAGTGGAGTCATTTTTGTTAAGATAATAGAAAGCAATACATTCCAACCAAAAAATTAGTTGTTACTGTTGGTGGTCAAAATAGTATTCGTTAAAAGGACACAACGTTTTTCAAAAGGAAGTTTAAAGGGATACATCATTGGTAGTTTCATTTCGGCGTTGTTTGACTGTTGCAAAAGCTAATATATTGGAGTATTTAGAAGAATGTGTCCTTTTTTTTAATCACAATTACAGTTTAAAGAAAAAAAAAAGGTGAGCATGTCCTTCTCCTACTACTTAAAACTGCAGTTTAGAAAATAATTAACATCTGGGAGACTGCACATAGACTTTCACAATAATGCATCTGGTGCGTATGCACCGGGTTAGAGTCTTGTCTAGAAGAATATGTTCCTCTCCTATGTCTTTTTTCTTTTGGTAAGGAGAAGAAAAACAAAAGAAACTAGATATTGTGTACATCCCAGAAGCTGACAATACTATCAGGTAAAGTAGAACTTGTCCACAAATGTTGGACGTTGTGGGCGAGAGCATAGGTCGCCAATGAATGAGCAGCTGAATTGGCTAACTTTGGTACATGATTGTACGAGCCTGCACTATTGAGAGCATGCATCTTGTGAGTGATATCATCCTTCAACCTCCAGATTCTCCAAGGACTATTCCGTAGCTCTCCTTTTAAGCTTTGCACAACCACCTGGTTATCTCCTTCTATGATGATGTCGTTCACTTGTAACCAAATTGCAAGATCTGCAGCTAAGAAAAAACCACCGGCTTCTGCAAAAACCACCGTGTCAGATCTTCCTAGACGAGTTCCGGCTCCACAGCAGGTACCCTCACTATTTCTTGCCACAGCTGCACACGCATAGTAACCATCTTTCCAGGCATCATCAACGTTGATTTTGATGAGGGGATGATTAGGGGGAGTCCATATTATTGGAGTGGAAGCGTCTGTGTGGGTGTTCAATTCTGTAGCTTGTGACTACTCAGCTCCTATGTCTTTACCTCTACACAAATCAATCTCCATCTACAAAATTGAAATAAATCTATCTATTAATCAATTTCCCTTATTAATGTAGAACGGAAGCGTGAATAAAGAATTTTGATAGTAAAAGTAGAAGAATAGTTGAGAAATCTCAATATTGATTGATAATAATAATGTTTTGTAATACAAAGGACTTGTGCCCTATTTATAGAGCAGACAATAAAACTCGTATTCCTAAAATAAGACTTAAACTTGAAAAATAAGAAATCCTAAAATAAATAATGTTCTAGAATTTAATAGGTTCTAAAAATTAGTAATCCTAATAATAAAATATTTTCCAAAAATAAAGAAAGCCTAAACATAGAAATGTTCTACATCATTTATCTAAATAAACCAATCCAATTTCTTAAAATAAAAGTAATTCACATCCGAATCAAGAATTTGAGTTCTCTAAAAGATCCCGAATCAGTAATTTATTGACCGTTTTAGGATTATTTGGCTTTCTTTGTTGGTCATTGTTTTTGTTGTCCTTTTGATTGAGTGGTAAGTACTTGTCCTTAAATTTCGGATTTAACACAGTTTGAAAGCCTCGAGCCTTTTCTAGCCCAAGTAATTGGCACGGTCGAGTGATACTCATGCACTGTCATTTTTATCAACTTAGTTAGCATATGATAATCTTCTCTTGCAATTGATATCTGGTATATGATTCTGTTTTGACACTTGCTTTTCCAAAGACTGCAAAGTAGACTTGAACAAAACCATGTGTGACACGCACTTGACTGTCCACCTACATGTCTTCGTCATACCATTAGAATTTCATCTTCAACGCTGACAAAGATCTCGGTTTTGAGGCCAAGTCCTTGGATGTTGCTTGGGCTAAAGCTGGTGCGTGGTCGTTGGGTTCATTTCAATTTCACAAGTTCTATCTTTAATTGGGATTCCGTTTTTGCATAATTTTGTGATTATATTTTACCTAGTCTACAAGTATTCTATCTGGTAGCATCAATCTCTAGTATATTCTTTTCTCTGTATAAAATTCTCTATTCTTAAAAAAAGAAAAGAAAAAAGAAGAAGACTAGTCAAGCGGACGAAAATTCCAAATCTACAAGTCAATATGGGTCCCTTGTTATATATGCTTGATGGGAACTTGAAGATTCAAGTTAGTCGTTAACATGTTATCACAAAATGCTTAATAATTCAAACCTTCAATTGTTGTAATATAAGAAGAGGAGAGTATGGGACAAGTCAAGAAAACTATGATCCACAGGCAAAAACGCGCTATGCAAAGACTTCGTGATATTAATGGTGCTTACTTCTTCATTGACTCAGACCTACGACTTCTACATATACTGACAATTGACACTGTCTTTCAATTGGAAAATTATCCGCAAACATGAACACAACTTCTATGTTAAGTAAGTGATTAGTTATTGGGACGTCACACCTCAGTTGGCCAGGGTCCTAGCGTGATTGGAGGTTCGAATTCTCGAACATGAGATGGTTTGTTGATCTATTAAAAACTTCACGTACAATTTAGCTACTGAGTTTGGAACAGAGGAGCGTATGAGTATGTGGTAAGACACTTCTAGTTATTCTTTAGCAGCATTTGCATTGAGTCTTGGAAACTTGGGTACTAGAGGATGAAATTCAAAGAACATAAAAGAATTTTGTAACACCGACTTCAAGGCCCTGCGATTCTTTTCAACAATTATTTCGATCCTTTTCAAATAATTGGGGAGTACAATATCAGTGAAACAATGCTTTCAGGTATAATAAAGCCCTAACAACTTTGTTGGATTCAAGAGTTGTCTGACCCTATCAAGAACACATAGTAATTAGATTTTGATGATGCTTAGACAGAAAGAAATCAGAGAATTTTGTGTTGAAATGGGATAAAGCCTCGCAACAATTTGTAGAGGGTTTTAGGTATATTGGAGATGAAAATATCCCTTACTTTCATTGGAGAAAAATAGGGGAAGACCGTTTAGGGCTTCCTTTATTTTTCTTCTTCCTTTTCTGATAAAATTTTCCGCTGAAAAAATAAATAAAAATAAAAAATGAAAATATCCAACATCAAGTCATTGATTGACCAACAATTTGAAATTCTTGATTAATCTCAAACCATATATAAAAACCTACTGCTACTGCAAACCGGTAGGTTCAGCTTAGGAAAATTAAGGAGAATGGAGAAGCTGCTTTATGAAGTATCGCTGAAAGGTGATGTTCAATCCTTTAAAAAGATACTTAATCTTGATCGGAGCCTTCGTCTTGAAGATGTAGCTTTAACTAGTTTCCTTAGAACTCCTTTACACATAGCAGGTGTGCATGGTCATATCAAATTTGCGAAAGCAATTCTGGATATGAAGAAAGTTCTCACAACTGTAAGAGACTCCCAAGGACTTACTCCTCTTCACTTGGCTTCAGCAACCGGAGAAACTGAGATGGTGAAGCTGTTGTTAAAGGCAAACGTGGATGCTTGTACAATTCAAGATCAGGATGGAAGAACACCTATGCATCTGGCAGCAATGAAAGACGAGGTTAGAATCCTGAAATTGTTAATCGAAAGAAGACCAGAGGCTGTTCACTTAATGACTGATCGAAATGAGACAGTACTACACTATTGTGTTAAAAATAGAAGTTTTGAGGCCCTGAAGTTTTTGCTCGAATACCAGATAGGTGCACAACCTTTTTTTTTCCCTCGATTAGGTGCACAACCTACAGACAGGAATGTTATGTCTGTCAACTCTCGGGATGATGCTGGCAACACAATATTGCACATTGCTGCAGAAACGAGGAACATGAAGGTATATACATCACCATAACTGATCCATTTAGCGTTCATCTTCATAAATGTTTATCGAGATTAATACTTAATTTCTACTTTACTTTTGCAGATTATGGGATACTTAGTTAGCAATAAACACATAAAAGTTGAGATAAATGCCTTTGTAAAACATGTGCCTTGAATACACCTTTTAGATGGTCTAATTTCTAGAAAGTCTAAGTATTCTAGATGGTCTAATTTCTTAGTTTTCAAAAACGGAAGGAAGACTAATTCCCTTGCTAGTATTCAAAAAGGGGAGGTAGACTAACTCTCTTGCTAGTAGTCAAAAAAGGGTTAACCCATTTGTTTTTTTGTGCAAGGGAAGGTGGGCATGAGAACCTATATATACCTTCATTAGTTAGCATTTAAAATCATCCCAAAATCAGTCACAAACCAAAGAGAGAAACACTACTAAGTGTTCTCAAGAGTAGTGTAAACTAAGAGAGAGTAAGGTATTGTTCTTTAGAGGAGTTTATACTCTTGTAACCTTGTTCCAGTCATAGTGCAACGTTATCGTCGTCTTCCAAAGTGGATGTAGATCATCTTGATCGAACCACTATAAATCCTTGTGTTGTGTGTGTGCCTATTTTACATTTGTTTTCATTTCTATTTCAATTCTCTATTGATTGTGCTTAGAAGAGCCATTGGTCATAACAAATTGGTATCAGAGCTCCAGTTAAAAACGATCTACGATGGCGGCAAAGTATGAGATTGAGAAATTTGATGGAAGAAATGATTTCAATTTATGGAGGGTAAAGATGAAGGATGTTTTGGTGCAACAAGGTTTGGTGAAAACTTTGAAGGGGAAAACGGCTCTAGCAGAAACATTGAAGGATGAAGAAAAGGAAGATCACCTGGAGAAAGCACATGGATTAATTCTATTGTGTTTGAGCAACGAGGTCTTGAGAGAAGTGGCGACGGAAACGACACCGGACGGGCTATGGAACAAGTTGGAGAAAAGGTATATGACTAAATCCGTAACTAATCGTTTATATCTTAAGAAGAAATTACATACTCTTAAAATGCATGAAGGAACGTATATTATAAATCATATTGATGATTATAATAAAATTTTCTTGGATTTGGCAAATATTGAGGTCAAAATTGAAGATGAAAACCAAGCTTTGGGTTTGCTTTGTTCCTTACCACCATCTTATGAAAATTTTGTTGATACCGTAATGTATGGAAAAAATACAATTTCCATGGAAGACGTTAAAGCGGCCTTGAAATCTAAGTAGTTAAAGAAGACGGGTATCGACGGTAAAGATAATTCGGGAGATGGGTTGTTCGCTAGAGGAAGAGGAAACCAAAAGGGTGGATTTGATAGGAGTAGATCAAAGTCAAGGTCTAAATCAAAATCCGGTAAATTCTATTGCTTTCATTGTAAGGAAAAGGGGCATTTCGGGAAGGATTGTCCAAAATTGAAGAATGTCGAGAAGAATACTAACCAAGGCACCGCAGCAAATGTTGAAGCAGAAAGTGATGATGGAGCGGTTCTCACGGTTCATACCGAAATCTCGGAGAACGAGTGGATTCTTGATTCGGGGTGTACTTTTCACATGTGTCCTCATAAA
Organism: Papaver bracteatum; assembly: GCA_023529315.1. Classification (NCBI taxonomy): domain Eukaryota; kingdom Viridiplantae; phylum Streptophyta; class Magnoliopsida; order Ranunculales; family Papaveraceae; genus Papaver; species Papaver bracteatum. The sequence continues at coordinate 211,978 of JAJJWX010003394.1, read as the reverse complement.
GAGTGGTTTACTACTTATCAAGCTAGAGAAGGTGGTAAAGTTCTTATGGGAAACAATGTCACTTGTAAAGTGGTGGGTGTAGGTACAATTCAAATTAAGATGTATGACGGTATGGTGAGGACTTTAACTAAAGTTAGGCATGTTCCGGACCTGAAGAAATCTTATTTCTTTGGGTACGCTTGATTCAAATGGCTGCAAGTATCAAGGTGAAGGTGGAGTTATTCGTGTCTCAAGAGGAAGTCTTACAATAATGAAGGGCGAGAGAATTAATGGTCTTTATACGCTGCAAGGTACTACTGTGACGGGTGATGCAGCTGTATGTTCTTCAAGTTCTGATGATGATACTACCAAGTTGTGGCATATGCGGCTAGGGCATATGAGCGAGAGGGGTTGGCTTTTTTGAGCAAGCGGGATTGCTTTGTGGTCATAAAACAGGCAAAGCTTGATTTCTGTGAACATTGTGTCTTTGGAAAGCGGTGTAGAGTCAAGTTTAGTACGGATATTCATAACACCAAAGGTATTCTGGATTATATTCATTCGATCTTTGGGGTCCTTCTCGGGTTGATTCACATGGTGGTGGTAGATATATCTTTGCGTTCATTGATGATTTCTCAAGGAAAGTATGGGTATTCATACTTAAACACAAAGATGAAACTTTTGTCAAGTTCAAGCAATGGAAGACTATGGTTGAGAAGCAAACCGGAAGACAAATCAAGTGCTTGAGGACAGACAATGGTTTGGAATTTTGTGGGGGTAAGTTCAACGAGTTCTGCAAGGAGAAAGGGATTGTGAGACACCGCACAGTCAGAAAAACACCACAACAAAATGGTGTTGCACAAAGGATGAACAGAACCATAATGGAGAAGGCACGGTGCATGCTCTCCAATGCCGGGTTAGCAAAGCGGTTTTGGGGTGGCGAAAACACTTCACTTATTTAGTGAACAGATCTCCATCGACTGCCATTGAGTGCAAGACTCCAAATGAAGTTTGGACAGGTTCGCATGCTAACTATGAAGACTTGAAGATATTCGGATGTCCAGCCTATGCTCATGTGAATGAGGGGAAGCTAGAGCCTAGAGCAAAGAAGTATATATTTCTTGGGTATGCAAAGGGCGTGAAAGGCTACAGGTTATGGTGTCCAACAGAAAGATCAAACAAGTTTCTTATCAAAGAGATGTGAAATTTGATGAGCAATCGATGTTGAAGCCAAAGAATGAAGAACTAGATGGAGAAGCTGAAGAGGTGTTAGTGATAAGGTGGAGCTTGGTGACAAGGTGGAACTTGAGGTGCAAGTTCAAGGAAGCAATGAGACTGTTGTTTCTGATGATGATCAAGATATTGTGCAAGAACCTGCCCAGGAAGAAGAAGCACAAGGTCATCAGTACAATCTTGCAAGAGACAGAGAGAGGAGGGAAGTTAGAGCACCTCAAAGGTACGGCCATGCTGATTTGGTTGCATATACATTTGCAGTAGGTGAGAGCATAGATAGGGATGATCCAACAACCTATGAAGAAGCAATCGGTGGTGAAGAATCAGCAGAATTGGGAGCATCCTCAATTGAAGAAATTGAGTCTCTTGACAAGAATGGCACTTGGGAGATAATAGCTAGACCAAAAGGGCAGAAGATTATTGGAAGCAAATGGGTCTTCAAGAAGAAACAAGGTACTTTAGATGGTGAAGGAACAAGGTACAAGGCAAGGCTTGTGGCAAAGGGGTTTACGCAAAGAGAAGGCATTTATTACAATGAGGTATTCTCTCCTGTTGTTAAACATAGTTCTATTAGAACATTGCTTGCTATAATTGCTTTGAAAGATCTAGAGTTAGAACAACTAGATGTTAAGATGGCTTTCCTTCACGGTGATTTGGAAGAGCGTATTTATATGCAACAACCAAAGGGGTTTGAAGTTCCTGGCAAAGAAGATCATGTATGTTTGTTGAAGAAATCTTTGTATGGTTTGAAGCAATCTCCAAAGGCGATGGTATAAACGTTTTGATACGTTTATGGTGGCAAATGGCTATGACAGGAGTAAGTATGATAGTTGTGTATATCACAGAAACTCCAAGATGGTTCATTTGTGTATTTACTCTTGTATGTTGATGATATGTTGATTGCTTGCAAAGACATGTCGAGATCTGGTTTGAAGGAGCAATTGAGTAGTGAGTTTGAGATGAAGGATTTGGGTGCAGCAAAGAAGATATTGGGCATGGAGATTCATAGAAACCGAGATGAAGGAAAATTGCATTTGTCCCAGAAGGCTTACATCGAGAAGGTGTTGGAGCGGTTTGGTATGAAAGATGCAAAACCAAAGAAGTACTCCTTTGGCGCTCATTTTAAACTTTCTAGAAAGCAATCACCTAAAACCGCAGATGAGGCAGAGTATATGTCTCGAGTTCCATACGCAAGCGCAGTTGGTAGCATCATGTATGCTATGGTTTGTACAAGGCCGGATATCGCACAAGCTGTGAGTGTGGTAAGTAGATACATGGGAAGTCCCGGAAGGCTCATTGGCAAGTCAAAAGTGGATTTTGAGGTATCTAAGGGCGATACAAATTTTGGTTTAGTGTTTGATAAACACTATGGTGATTCGACAAATGTTGTGGGTTATGTTGATTCGATTATGCGGGTGATCTTGATAGAAGAAGGTCATTGACGGGTTATACTTTTACATTGTGTGGTAGTACTATCGGTTGGAGGTCGGTTTTGCAAAGCACGGTAGCTTGTGTCTACAACTGAGCGAGTACATGGCAGCCACGCGGAAGCAGATGAAGGAAGGTATATGGTTGATGGGTTTGGTTGGTGATTTGGGTTTCAAGCAAGAGAATGCAACTTTGTTCTCAGACAGTCAAAGTGCCATTCACTTGACCAAGAACCAGATGTATCATGAGAGAACGAAGCACATCGATGTCGGGTATCATTTTATCAAGGATGCGTTGAGGAAGGTAGGATAGCGATGCTAAAGGTTCCTACGGCGGATAACCCTATGGAGACATGTTGACAAAGCCGGTTCCAAGTATCAAGTTCAAGCATTGCTTGGACTTGGTTGGTGTCAACAGTGTTGAGAGCCCTTGAGGGGCTGAGCGAAGACGATGATGATGAATGGTTATGGTATTCAAGTCAAGGTGGAGATTTGTAAAACATGTGCCTTGAATACACCTTCTAGATGGTCTAATTTCTAGAAAGTCTAAGTATTCTAGATGGTCTAATTTCTTAGTTTTCAAAAAAGGGAAGGAAGACTAATTCCCTTGCTAGTATTCAAAAAGGGGAAGTAGACTAACTCTCTTGCTAGTAGTCAAAAAAGGGTTAACCCATTTGTTTTTGTGCAAGGGAAGGTGGGCATGAGAACCTATATATACCTTCATTAGTTAGCATTTAAAATCATCCCAAAATCAGTCACAAACCAAAGAGAGAAACACTACTAAGTGTTCTCAAGAGTAGTGTAAACTAAGAGAGAGTAAGGTCTTGTTCTTGAGAGGAGTTTATACTCTTGTAACCTTGTTCCAGTCATAGTGCAACGTTATCGTCAAATTTCCAAAGTGGATGTAGATCATCTTGATCGAACCACTATAAATCCTTGTGTTGTGTGTGTGCCTATTTTACATTTGTTTTCATTTCTATTTCAATTCTCTATTGATTGTGCTTAGAAGAGCCATTGGTCATAACAGCCTTCAACAACAACAGCGACAAAGCCTTCGACATGTTATCACAAACTGAAAGGAATGATCTAGAATTTGGGGTTTCGGATAGATATGGAAGTGCTAATAAACATAAGAAGGCAAAATTTTCGAAAAAAGATGACCGTAAATGGCTGAAAGAGAGGGTGAATGCGCTGATGGTAGTAGCAACATTGATAGCAGGAATTGCTTTTCAAGGTGCTATGAATCCACCAGGGGGCGTTTGGCAAGAAGACACTAAGGTTGAATATGGTACAGACCCTATTACATTTTCTTATTATCTTGGTGCCATCTATAATTACTCTGGTTACAAATATTTTAATAATGAAACTGTTATCAAAGAGAACATTTTTCTGAATCATGTTATCAATGAATTACCAAGAGGAGGTGCCCCATATTCCAGTGATGTGATTATGAACGATGACGAGCGTATGAGTAACGTTTCGTATTACAATGATACTAATGCTTCATCTCTCTACCTGATGCATTACGCTGGAACCCCAATATTAGCTAGTAAGTACCCAGATCACTACATGATTTACATGAATAGCAACATAGTTGCTTTCCTAGTATCTCTGTCCATAATTGTTATGGTCATGTGTGGGTTGGTGAAGGATACCAGTCGTGCTCAAGTTCGACTTCTTGCTATTTTGATGAGCATTTCAATCGGATGTATTATCATTGGTTATTTAACAGTACTCTATGATTTGAGGCCGGGTTTCTTTCAAGATTACCCTTTTGGTTATACAATCATAATATACTTTGGGGTCTGGTGCGCCATCACAGTCGTTTTTTTCATGTGGACTTTGATGTATAACATAGCTACTGCACGAAGGAAATGCCCAGTTGGAGTCATTCAATACCTTAAACTGGTTTTCAATGCAGATGCAAGGGATTCGCTGAAAGGGATTACATTTATTTTTCTTTCATATATAACTTTAGTTATAATTGTATTCGTGCTAGGTTTGTTAGCTGGTAATCAAGGGCCAGATTTCGAATAACGAAATCTAAAGTATTAGTGCTACTACTTCATTTTATTTAGTGCTACTATTATTCATTTATTTGACTTCCAATGTAAGAGCTATTATTCAGTCGTATAGACTAAATGTGACGTTAAGTAAGCAGTTTCCGAGTCATCTTTTTCTCTTCCCTTTTCCACCTAATATTGTTCTGGAAGGAATGCCATAGTCTTTCCCACTTTCCCAGCTCTTTCTTGTTTCTCCATTGCCATATATAGCCTGCATTTGTTGCCTCCGCTAAGAATAATTTATTGCATCTTGTTTGCTTCATATGTAATTAAGAAGGGACTATGTTCACCTAACAGTATTAATTACACGAAATCGGAAAATGGACTACATTGAGCGAAACTCTAAGCTAAAATGAGAAGCCTATCATTTACCTCTAAGTTATAAAATTAAGTTGGTCACTTGGTGGACTAGAAGGCTAAGCCATACTTGAGCCTGGTTTAACACCATCGTAGGTCCATCGGTGGCTTGAAGGCTGTACATGTATGTAGTTGAATATTTGGAAACTCTTTTTTTCTACCCAAACGGCATAACTTCCGATTATCCCACTACTTCACACGATCGATTTTCCGGTAGTGGCATTACCCCACTTCCACTGGCCACTACTCTTCCACCCTCCAAACAGAAAAGACCCGTTGCCAAGAAATTAAGATAATGCTAATCTTTGGAATTGCCTAAGTCACAGGAATTTCCATATGACTCGTATATATTTAAAGAAAATTTCAAATTTCACTAATAATCTCAACACTAATGCTTATAAACAAATTTCAAACATTCATTTTGAGTTCTCACTTCTCAATCATGAAAGGGTGACGTGGTTTGATTACACATTGACTTGATAAAGACTTGAATGAGTGATGCAAAACATTCAAAAAAAGAATCCAAAGTTGATTTTGAGTTCTTTGGCTCAATAATTCCACTGAAAGTGATTTATCAACAACCACATGATTCTCTTACACTTCTTTAAGAATAAACTGGGGTGGTTTGTTTCACCCCTGAGTTCCTAAAGAAGCTCCCCATCTTAGCTAACAAATCTACTACACCGTTAGATATGATAAAATATGAACTGAATTGATGATAAAAAATCTTCCACAATGCCTATATTTTTAGATAAGTCATAAAAATATATTAATAACTTTAATAATTGTAATCTTTAGCTTTTCATTAGACTCAATGTCTAATCTCTCCAGGGTTGCGATCAGAGTAGCTTCAATGCTTCATCCTCCATAGTTACCCAACTGGTGATTCCCAGTTCCTCCAACTCATTAAGATATTTACCTAACTGGCCAGTGATGCATGTGAACTCGCATTGAGAGTGTCGTCTACTTTCAAATGAATGATGCATCTATCTAGTAAGTAATGGTATTTGTCACACAGACACACGTTGCTTTCACATCTGTGTTCTGTTTAGACTGTTAGTCGATCTGTCTTGACTAACACTTTTCTTGTTTTTCCGTTTCATTAACTGACTATTTAATGTCAGCTGTATTCGTTTGTTTGTGGTAATGAATGAATGGTCAGTGTTTGTCTTTACAACTATGGTATCAGACAGAGAAAGAAATTATTTCTCTGGGTTTTTCGATCTGTTCTTCCGCTCATTCTAGATCTCCTTTACTGATTCTCTTTCTTTGATTCATTCTTCAATCTTTCTTCTGTTTTTCATCTGATCAATCTTTGAATCTATTCACTCTGTTTTCTCTTCAATGGAAAATCCTACATCCAATTCAATCACCAAAGTCTCTTTAAATCAGTTGACAAATTTTGTAACCCTAAAATTGAAAGAAGATAACTTCATCACATGGAAGAATTTGATGTTACCAGTTATTCGAAGGTATCGTCTCATGAAATTTCTAGATGGATCTTTTGAATGTCCTCCTCAATTCACAAACAGACGTAATCAAGAATCCTCTCTACAATGACTGGATTGATGAAGATGCCTGTATCACTATGTGGATAAACTCAACTATCTCGGAATCTGTAATTGCTTACTTCTCTAGATCGACTACTTCTCATGAACTCTGTCAAAGCATTGAAGATAGGTTTGCTAGATCTTCTGCAACTCATTCTCTCCAACTGCGTACTCGCTTATTTGCAATCAAACAAGGTGATAAGTCTGTGCCTTCTCTAATCAATGAGATTCTCGCAAGCATGATGGTATCTACTCTCGGTAAAATGTCATCAAGGTGGATAGATTCTCGCAATCTGGTTGTCCAATCAGTTCATTCTTCGCTCCACTGTCTAGTAGATATATCTTCTCAGCTTTCTTCCATTTATTGAGCTTTGATTTGTTTTGAGATTGAACTGTTCGGTAGTTGCCTTTGTTTTTTCCACAACCACATGCTACCCAAATTCCTAATTCACGAACTACATCGTGCATTTTCACCGCCTTCTCCATTTTGACACCACTTTCTAGCAGACATGCATCTATAAGACAAGACATTCAGTTAATTTTTAAACAACAATATAAGAAACATGACTTCAATTTTTCGTTTTGTAAGTTGTCGTAACTCAAACTTGAAGATTACCAATATTTCATTGATCGTACCTGAAAACAATTAGTCTTTCTGAACAGATTCATGTGGGTAAGTGAAATGTAAAAGCTTAGACGCACAGAAAGTGTGTGTTAATTTTTATGAAGCTATTACTTTACGAATAATGAAAATTCATTGTTGTAATTTACTTTTGTGTATGAACCGGAATAATATGGGTAACTTGAGTTCAGAATTCAAAGAAAAAAAGTGAAAAACAGCATCTTTCATTAACATGTAATCTATTAGGGTAGTTTTTCATCATAAGTTGAGCAGATTGATAGGAAGATTAATTCCTATCAAATCCCATATTCAATATGCTCCGTATTCTATGCTTTCCTTATTCATTGTAGACAATCATAGCATATCTGAGCAAGTCAGTCAACAAGAAGAAAGGCTTTGAATCTTGAACTCAATCATAGCATTTATGAAAAGATACTATGAATGAAATTAAGTAAGCAAGAAAAATCAATGCGTTAAGAAGAAAAGAAATTTGAATTCATAAACATAATAATGAAAGGATACTCTAAGTGCAGGCCAACATTATCAGATGATGGCAGTGTGGTTCCTTGAAGGTGTTACTCTGCAATAGAGACTGGGAATAAGATTATGACTGTACATAAAACATCAAGTGCAAGTATTTGAATTGCCATCTCTTGCTAGCCCACTTGGAGGAGTAAATGTGTGAATACTTGTTAGTGCTGTTTCTCATCTTATATAAAACAAAGCAAAAACAAAAAAAAAAGAGTATGAGACAACAGAGAAGACAAAACAAAACAAAAAAAGTGGGAGGGGATTTTGCGTATGAGACACAAAAACAAAAAAAAAAAAAAAAGAGGTAGACCATCCTATAGTACTGACTGCTTGGGTGAAGAAATTGATGAATTTGCGTAATTAAATTATTTGAGAGGAAATATCATAATACGTCTGATTCAATTCAAGGAGTTTTTCTGAGCGTTCATACCAAAACCTTTTCAATTCAAGACCCATTGGTGTTCTAAAATTAAGTGAGAAAAGAAAGAATCAGTGATGCTTGAAAGAAAAGAGCCAAAAGTAAATTAAGGCAGAAACACATCAGAAATAGGGTATATAAAGAAACACGTAGCTATTTGTTCTTCTCATCCTCTTTGTAGTTCACCCAAATATTTGATCTAAGCACCAGAAATGCAGAGAGACACAACAAATTGTAATAACCAAATATTTGATCATAGACCCTCAATGGGCAGTGGTCTATAATATATGTGTCACTTGGAGAGCTGACAACTATTTGAATTGGAGGATCTGGTGTTCTTTGTAGCAAAGCAACATATGCTTGCATTTTTGTCATTATCCTAATTGGAGCACGACTAGTACTGGAGCTCAGTTCACAAGCGGTGGAGTTACATCAAAATCATTTTCCTAGTTTAATTGGTGGTCCATTAGTGATGGGTACTCGGTCCTCTCTCTCAATACTCTTTTGGCCAAGTTTGCACAGTGAAAGAGTGACCCATGATGCTATGGCTACATGCAACCTTACAAAAAGCAACATAATTCTTCTGAATCTTGACCTCGTCTCTTTTTTTCTTTTTCTGTTTTTTTTTTGAAAGGCCAAAGAAAAACAACAGAGAAAACAAAACTAAGAAATCTGAGAAGACTCAATCTCAATGAGATGAGTAATACAAGAATGAGAGGAGGTTAACCAAATACCAGAGGATTGGTTTGAAATCTTATGAGCTGCGAGTTGATGAGCCACATTGTTGGCTGTATTTCTAATGAACTTGAACTCCACAGAATTGAACTTATGGAGATTATCTCTGATTTTGCTGATGCAGTTGTGAATGCGCCAAGGATACTGAAACTTTCTATACTTAAGAGAGTTGATGACAATGAGAGAGTCTCCTTCAATGATGAGTAATACAAAAATTAAAAAAAAGAAAGAATCCAAAGTTGATCTTGAGTTCTTTGGCTCAATAACTTCGCTGAAATTGAGTTATCAACAACCACATGATTCTCTTACACACTTTATTTTTTATCATCTGACTCAGATCTATTTGCATGAATAAACTGGGGTGGAGACATTAGACATTCAGTCTAATGAAAAGCTAAAGATTTTTTATCATCAAATCAGTTCATAACTTTAATAATTGCAATCTTTAGTTTTTCATTAGACTGAATATCTAATCTCTCCAGGGTTGTGATCAGGGTAGCTTCATCCTCCATGTTTATGAGAGAAAGTGATTTTATAAACTTGCCATGTCTGCAAGACTATGAACTAAGGACAGTGGTGATGATTCTAATGAAGACAAATATGGAGATAATGAGATGCATGTGATGCCTGCTGCAAGTTTATCAGCAAATTGGATAACTTATCTATTAGTAGATCCAAGCCTTGCACTTCAACCATTATGGGCATCTCTTGGACATGATTTGGTTTGCACTTCAACTTGATTATCTTATATGCATCCATTAAGCCGCACACTGATCCCGAATCTGGTTGCACTACTATTATTTCCGACTCCGCCCATTCCGATCTGGTAGTGTAGGGTTGACTTTTCGTTAATAACCCTTTCCATCATACCATCTCTACGATCTTTCAGTTCATGTAGTGAAATCTCCAAGGCTCTTTGTAGAAAATCTGATATCAAAGACTTATGAAAAGAACACAGAACTAAAAACTCAAACAAGCTTCAACAAGCTTCTCTAAATAGATGTATAAAACTCACGGCTTAGCAGCCTATTTATATGTTTACAAACTTGACTCTCAAGTAATAAACACTTTCCTAACTTAATCAAACTCTAACAAGAAAGTTCTAGACAATTCTTACGTAAAGAAACTCTTGAAATACGAAATACTTGTAACTCAAGCAAACTTCCATAAATCGTACTATGGATCAACAACTCTTGTTGATCCATTCACTTCATGTCAACTATCCCAGTTGACTCGGCCATACTGGATCAACTTTCATAGTTGATCCATATTGACTTCTTCACAATGGATCAACAACTAATGTTGATCCTTACTGTTATCTTTATAGTATCTTGGTTTATTCTTCAACATCCTCCCTTAAACCAAGATACTCTTTGCTAATCATACCAAGCTTTCCACGCAAGTAAATGAAAGTGTTAGACTTCAAGGACTTGGTGAAAATATCTGCAACCTGTTCTTTGCTTTCAACAAACTCCACAGCAACCTCTTTGTTACTGACTATCTCTCTAATGTAATGATACTTAATATCAATATGTTTGCTTCTCCCATGAAACACAGGGTTCTTAGTTAGTGATATTGTCGACTTATTATCACAAACTATTGTTGTTGGTGTCTTTTGTTCTTCAAACAAAGACTTCAACATCATTCTTAACCATACAGCTTGTGTAGCACAGTTGCTAGCAGCTATATACTCAGATTCTGTTGTAGACAATGCAACAACTTGTTGCTTCTTAGATGACCAAGAGAAAAAACCGGTTCCCAACTGAAATCCATAACCTGATGTACTTTTTCTTCCTTCTGTATCTCCATTTCAATCACTATCTCAGAAACCAACCAACTTTGGATCTTCTGAGATAGTATAAAATATTCCCATATTTGTTGTTCCTTTTACATACCTCGAATACGTTTTGCGACTGTAAATGTGATTGTCTAGGAGCTTCCATGAACCTACTAACCATACCAACTGCATACATGATGTCAGGTCTTGTAGCGATCAGATACCTCAAGCATCCAACAAGACCTTTAAAATCATTGAATTCACAAGTTCTCCTGAACCATCTTTTGTTAACTTCATTCTTTCTTCTACTTGGTGTTAAGATTGGATTACAATTATCCATCTTGAAACGCTTCAAAATTCCTTGAAAGATACCTTTGTTGATTAATAAAAATTCCTCTTTCAGTCTGTTGTACTTCAATACCAAGAAAATATGACATCAAACCAAGATCTGTCATTTCAAACTCCTTCACCATATCCTCCCTGAATTCATTAATCATCTCATTACTGTTTCCAGTAAATATGAGATCATCCACATACAAACATACAATAATATGATCCATACCATCATCTTTCAGATACAAAGTATGCTCATGTGGACATCTTGTAAAACCCTTCTTTAGAAAATATGAACCTATTCTTGTATACCAAGCTCTTGGAGCTTGTTTCAAACCATACAAATCTTTGTTTAGCTTGTATACTTCATTCTCCTTCCCCTCCATAATGTAGCCATCTGGTTGCTCTACATAAACTTCTTCTTCCAATACTCCATTCAAGAATGCTGACTTCACATCCATCTGAAATATCTTCCATTTCTTTTGTGCAGCTAAAGCTATTATCATTCTTACTGTATCAAGTCTTGCAACTGGTGCAAAGACTACTGAATAATCTACTCCTCTTCTTTGTCTATATCCCTTAGCAATTAACCTTGCTTTCTTTCTCTCTATTTCTCCATTTTCCTTATACTTTGTCTTATAAACCCACTTAACACCAATGGGTTTCTTTCCTGGTGGAAGTTCTGTTAATTCCCATGTGTTATTCTTCTCAATCGACTTCAGTTCTTCATTCATGGCTTGAATCCAACCTTATTCTTTGGAAGCTTCTTCATAAGCTACAGGATCACAATCTCCAAACAATGCAAAGTTCACCACATCATCATCATCTTCATCATCTCTTGTTAAAACATAATCATTCAACCTAGTAGGTATGATATATTTTCTTCTTGGTCTTGTATTTTCTTGTTGTGTTACTGCTTCAGTTCTTGCTTCTTCATGTTGTTCTTCCACATTGTCTTGATCTTGCACTTCTTCCTCAACTATAACTGGAACTGTTCTCACAGTAGCAGGTGGATTAACATTTCTAGTTGATCCAATATTATGTGGATCAACATCCTTAGTTGATCCAGAACTTGGATCAACAATGATTGTTGATCCATTACTCCAAATACATTGTGAATCTTCATCAAATATCACATCTCTACTTATAACTATCTTTCTGGTTTCTGGGTTATATAACTTGTATCCTTTTGTCACTGAACTGTAACCAACAAAGATACATTTTTCACTCTTATCATCTAGCTTCTTTCTCAATTCTTTTGGCACATGTGCATATGCAATGCACCCAAAAATTCTCAGATGTCTTACACTTGGTCTTACTCCTCTCCATGCTTCTTCTGGTGTTTTGTTGTTCAAACTATTTGTTGGACATCTGTTGAGTAAATACACATCTGTGTCAACTGCATAACCCCAAAAACCTTTTGGTAAATTTTTTTGTTCTTCTTATTGTTCTTGCCATCTCCATAATGGTTCTATTCTTCCTTTCTGCAACTCCATTCTGTTGTGGTGTATATCTTGCTGTTAGCTGATGTTGAATGCCATGTTCTTCCATAAACTTATCAACAACGATTGTACTCGGTTCCTTTATCGATTCTCAAAATCTTGATACTCTTACCAATTTGTTTCTCAAAGCATAAGCTTTGAAACTTCAAAGCATGAAATGCATCACTCTTTTGTTTAAGCAAATATACCCATGCTTTCCTACTATAATCATCAATGAAAGTTATGAAATAGTTATTACCTCCATGTGATGTAACTTCTATAGGACCACACAAGTCACTATGAATGATCTCCAACTGTTGCTCAGCTCTTCTAGCATTGTTAACTGGAAAAGAATCTACTGTCTTTGCTTGCCAAAAATGCAATTTTCACATCTTGATTCTCGTACCTCAATAAAAGGTAAACCAGACACCATCTCCTTCTTAGCTAAAACTTGCAAACTATTAAAATTCACATGCCCCATTCTCTTATGCCACAACCAAGTATCATTATAAACACTTGCTACTATAACATCTTTCCTTTTGATGTTGAATATTCAATGGAAACAATCTGCTTTCTAGTCATCTCTACTCTTGCTATCAATCTTCTTCTTCTATCTCTGATTAAGCATAAGCCATTGTAAATATTCATAGAATAACCTCTTTCAGACAATTGACCCATACTTAGCAAGTTTTGATGTAAACCTGGAACATAAAACACATCCATGATGTATGCTTTAGAACCATTCTTGAGAACAATTCCTATTCTTCCTTTTCCCATAACTGGAATTGTTGAACTGTTACCAAACTTCACTGTGGATTTTACTGAGACTCATCCAAGCTTTCAAATAAATCTTTTACTCGCCACACATATGATTGTTGCAACTTTGTATCCAAGTACCACTTTAGTTGAGGTGGTTCTTCATTTGTATGAAAAGCTAGTAACATATTTTCAGCTTTCTTTCTTCTCGCTTCTTCTTCTTCTTGACTCTCAATAAATTTAGCTCTGAAATTTGCTTTGTAGTTATTAGCAACAGATCTTTCTTGGTTTTGAACACTCGGTAGCAATATGTCCAAAGTCTCCACGGTTATAACACTTGTATCTTTGATTTATCATATGGCTTCCTGTAATTTCCATTATTTGATCTTCCTCCATTATTATACCCTCCTTGAGAACTTCCAGCATTAGACTTTCCTTGATTACTTCTCCAACTAACTTGACTTTGAAGTGCTTCTTCAACTTGTTTTACAATTTCTTGTTTTCTCCAACAATCTTTGTTCATAAGCTTGTAATGATCCCAACAGCTCATTAAGAGTCATGGTTGCAATTGTGTTGCATTCTTCAATAGCAGTAACCTTTGATTCAAACTTCTCGTGCAAGCTTCTTAAAATCTTTTCAACTCTTGTTGAATCCTCTACTGATATCACCATTGGCCTTCATCTCATTGACAATATTCAGTGTCTTTGAGAAAAATTATGAAATTGTTTCAGTTGTCTCCATCTGAGTGAGTTCATATTTTCTTTTCAAAGTTTGTAATCTAACCTTCTTAACTTTTTCGAACACTGTATAGTAGCTAATCAAACCATCCCATGCTCTTTTCACATCCTTGATGTAAATAACTCTATCCATGAGTGATTCATGAATACCTTGATGAAGAATATAGGTAGCTTTAGAATTCTTCTTTTCATCGCTATTAACGAGTTAGCGCACTCCTTCAACTACGATTCCTTCTCCGGTTCTGCATAACCATCTTTCACGATATCCCACACTCTTGGAATATGAAAATATTCTCCATCTGCAACCTCCAGTGTTCAAAGTTTTTACCTTCAAACACGGGCACCTTGATTGAACTTAAACTCGTCATCTTCTTCAACTTAACTTCTCATACCCACAGACCCTAGAACACGATACGATTATTTCGATACCAGATGTAGAAAATCTGATATCAAAGACTTATGAAAAGAACACATAACTAAAAACTCAAACAAGCTTCAACAAGCTTCTCTAAATAGATGTATAAAACTCACGACTTAGCAGCCTATTTATATGTTTACAAACTTGACTCTCAAGTAATAAACACTTTCCTAACTTAATCAAACTCTAACAAGAAAGTTCTAGACAATTCTTACGTAAAGAAACTCTTGAAATACGAAATACTTGTAACTCAAGCAAACTTCCATAAACCGTACTATGGATCAACAACTCTTGTTGATCCATTCACTTCATGTCAACTATCCCAGTTGACTCGGCCATACTGGATCAACTCTCATAGTTGATCCATATTGACTTCTTCACAATGGATCAACAACTAATGTTGATCCTTACTGTTGTCTTTATAGTATCTTGGTTTATTCTTCAACACTCTTGCATTTTGTTTCAGTTCAAGGAGATAGTGATTAGGTTGCGGATGATGTTGGTTAAAACCTCCATGATAAATAAACAGGTACAAGGGTAAGAAGGGTGAAGAACCAGTGATGAAATGTAATGTGATAAGAAGAGGATGGATAGTGCATGTGATATAGATCAGATTCATGTGGGTAGGTGAAATGTAAAGGCTAAGACGTACGCACAGCTAGTGTGTGTGTGTGATAATTTTTCTGAAGCCATTACTTTATGAGCAAAGCAATGAATTATTGGAGGGAGACTCGGAAAATGTTTATGTGAATTATTGTGCCATTTTCCTGAAATATGAGAAGTCAGTCTCGTCAACATTTCCAAGAATTTTCTGAATTAAATAGTAGACTGTTATGACAATAAGATTAAAAAAATTAATTAAAATCTCCTGTACCTAGATGCTAGTGGCATGGGCACATCAGTGTTGCATTTACATTTTCAAGATTCCCAGCGAAAACAGTTTCAAATGCAACTCAGAAAGTGAAAAGGGTGTTTGTAATTTACTTTTGTGTATGAACTGGAACAAATGGAGTTTGGAATACAAAGCAAAAAATTGAAAACAACATCTTTCATTAATAAAGCAAGAAAAATCAATGCGATTAAGAAGAAAAAAAATAAAGAAATTTGAATCTATTTATTAAGATGACAATGAAATGATACTTTAAGTGCAGGCCAGGCCACCAAGATCAGATTATGGCAGTGTGGTTCCTTGAAGGTGTTACTCTGCAAGAGAGACTGGGAATAAGATTAGGACTGTACCTAAAACATCAAGTGCAAGTATTGATTGCAATTAGGTAACTAGGTTACATCACAGAATTGCCATCTCTTGCTAGCCCATTCTTCAATGTTCGTGCCACTTCCAGCTACATGTGAACGTATGAATAAAATCTTAAGTGCAACCATAAATATGCACATGGGGTTGCATCTTGATCTTGGTCCCCCAATAAATAACGTTGGCAACACAAGAAATTTCTTTCATAGAGGACGCAAGTGACGTACTATTTCGTCAAATTACCACATCATTCAACCCATTGTAATCTTGGTTCCGCAGTTAATAACGTCAGCAAGAGAATCCCGTTCATTGTGATTTTGTTTTGTTATATCCACCTTCAGTTATTGCTTTCGTACAAATATGTAACACAACACTTGTTAAAATTGTAGGACTATCTTAGACAACGAAGGATGTGTATCGTACAAATATGTAACACAACACTTGCTAAAATTGTAGGACTATCTTGGACAACGAAGGATGCGTATCGTACAAATATGTAACACAACACTTGTTAAGATTGCAGAACTATCTTGGACAACTGGAGATGTGTATCGTAGAAATGTGTAACAACTGTTATTATTATTATGAATAAGATTTGCACTACACTTATTAGAATTGTAGAACTATCTTGGACAACACCTAATTTGTGTAGTTGAAATATGGAACACAACTCTTATTAGAAGTTGTGTGCATTTAACTATTTTTGAAAAAAAAAATTATAGCTGAAACCGAATTGCCGAAATTATTTCGCATTCACATTAAGCTATCAGTGTAACACATTTACATTCATTCAAATAACCTGCCACTCCAATTTCATTACCTTGCTCACTTCAAATAACCTTGTATGAAAGTGTGTTGCGCAACGAAAGAAAAAAATGACAGATTTTTTTTTACATGACCAAAAGTATATCATATCAGTCGTACAACACAGATATTGGCCTCCCCTACAAATATGGCGTGTAGCATACACATTCCAATACAAAAGATCTGGGTTACATTGCTAAATGGAAATGATCCGCTTTTGTTGCGCACTCTCTTCTTGGTAGCCTTATTTTCCTCCTCTGTCTCCTCTCCAAAAAGATCAATATCAGACTCATCGTCATCATCCTCAGCTGGCTGCAACTCAAAAAAAAAAAAATCATCAGGGATGACGGATTGCGGGGATACACAAAAGCTTTCTCAGATTTCTTGAAACTAAGCCCTGTAATCAAAGAAAATTCTATCTTGCCAAAATGAAATACATTCCCACCAACCTTAAAGTGCGTTTCATCTGGTTTCCCATCCATGCGAGTCTCCCTCGAAAGTAAGAAATGCACAATGGTGCTGCTAAACTTGGAATAATTTGGCACCAATGAAAGCAAATTACGTATGGGGTATATTACTAAACACGTGATGTACATCCCAAATTCAAAAACACAAAAGGCAAGCAGAAACACAAGGTTTGCAAAGGCAAGAAACCAAACCATTAAGATCAGATATTACAGCTTTTTTTTGCAAAGACATGTGTTCTAGCTAAACACGTTGTTCAAACAGCAAGCTTCTGGTATCATCACGTATTCATAATACAGGGCACCCTTGAAATCAAAGATGTGACAACTGAAATTTTGTTTTAAGGGATAGTGCCATTCATATGAATAACTAGCAAGACTGCACATCTCCACCGGAACCCATCATAAGAAGTTTAAAACCAAAGAAATAGAGGAGACATGAAAAGTGAACATACCAATAGGGTTTACAGTAATCCTCAGTTTGGGGATGCACAAGTGGGTCTCGATACACCTCAGAAGTTAATGTGAGTAAAATCCCCCATAAATATGGCTTTCTCTTCAATAGACATCCAGTCCCATACTTCCTCTAGTAGCAGCAAGCTTGATCTTTTAAACAATTGCACATTTTTATCCCTAAACTTCCGAGGGTGAATATACCTGCTACAAACCGCAAGAACATTTACAAATTATCCTTTTCGAGTTAATGTCAAATAGAGGGAGACAACACATTTAAGATAAATTTGTAATGCATGCAAAACGGGGAGGCTTCGTGCATAACACACAAAGCATATGAGGTTGCTAGTCTCTACTCTCTATATTTCGTCCACACAGATTAAGCAGACTAGGCATGATATTGATAGCCCAAACCTGCAACAACGATAACATATATGGTACATCAACCAAGACAAATTCCTAAAATGAAAAAAAAAATTAACCGAAGTACCACCTACCAACAAGGCATGTGCAAGTACAACCATCGTGTAACTTGGTTCCCCACCAAAGACCACTGTTCTCTTTGTTGGCTTGATAAAGTGGTAATAAAAATCTCGTAATTCTATAAAATGATACTTCACCCCAAGGGGTACTTGTTAACCAAATTCCAATGACCAATCTCTATTGTATCTCTATCTCGACGGCTCATAAGGAAGTTGTGTACAACCAAAAGTAATGCCAATTTCACCCTGTCTAGAGAAATGCAAGTAAATTTCTTTAATCTTTCTTATGAGGAGAGCTTTCATTTTTAATGCACTTACACGATGTTGGTTTGGGAATCATCATCATCGCATAGCCTTGGCAGGTTGTTATTGTGTTCCTCCTAGTTTCCAATGGACTCTCATCGCTTTCAGGATTTTGGCCTTGAAAATCAGTGGCATTCTCATGCCTGTGCTTGCTAATAATCTCATTATCTTAGATCAGCTGTCCGGCCTAGCAACATATTAAGGATTTAAGAGTCTTCATAGCACCACAATCTGCAGACGGATTCCAATTTAGGTACTTTAGAACATGCTGAACATTTCTAGGGATACAAGAACGTATGTCGTAAATGAAAAATCTTGCAACCTGACTATGAAATAACTTTGTGACTATGAAGATGATTAAAAGTTATCATTTGGAAAAAGAAAGGATGCTTAGAATACTGAGGCACTGTAAACCTTTTAGACTGAATATCAGTTGAATTCTGAACCAAAAACCATAACCCATCATTTAAAATGAAGATTTCTTGAAATGGGTATGACCAAATCAGCTGGAATTAAAAGTGGATAAAAATGGAATGTCAAATTGACATGGTAAATCCCAGTATAAGTAGAATCAACAAGATTACCAAGATAAATAGCTAAAGTTTGTGGCTTTATAAGAAGTGAATTATACCTTGTAATATCC
Organism: Papaver bracteatum; assembly: GCA_023529315.1. Classification (NCBI taxonomy): domain Eukaryota; kingdom Viridiplantae; phylum Streptophyta; class Magnoliopsida; order Ranunculales; family Papaveraceae; genus Papaver; species Papaver bracteatum. The sequence goes on along the minus strand of JAJJWX010003394.1, from coordinate 193,163 downwards.
TCCAAATGAGATATCGGTTATCCAACCTAGGAATGAATTCTTACAAGCACGGATGCGAACTCCTCCAGCAGATATCGCTTATCCAACCTAAAAGAATGAGAGAGAATCAAGTCGCTTAATGTCAAAACTATCCGAAAACATACATGACTTCAGTTCTAAATTTAAAATTTGGTTTTCAATTCGCAGTAGAAATACCCATTATACACGAGTGAATTGACATTCTATAGAAACTACATCTCTACAAGGTAGAGAATATACTCAAGAAAAATTAACTCAATCGAATAATGTTGCGTGAAAGAAACATACATTTATACCACTAAATCGAATATCACTTTAAATCCTTCTCTTGCCAAGCATCAACCAACTCCACCTTCTTCAACCGAGTTCTCGATTCAATCTCCTCCTCGGTCCAGGATATAATCTGCTTCAATCAACATTACAAACTCCCATTAAATCACCATCTGCAACTCCATCAAACCACCGTCTACATCTCAATCAAACCCTAGATTTTCTATTCTTGGCTACAACAACAATCAAATTGAGAGAAACCTCCAATTTATTCTCAAACCCTCACTCCCCGAAATTCTCAAATTCTTCTCCTCGATTTTCACCACCGACTGCAACCTCTTATCCATCTCTCTACCTGCAATTCGAGAGCACAACCAAACTCAAATCTGAAGTTTAACCTTGTTTTCTAATTCATTATCAACATCTCCAAAATTATTTTTGTATCACCACCAGTGATGGGGTTGATTAGAATTTGGTTCAGATCTGGATTTGATGAGATGCTACTATTGACTGTTGCGGATGAGAGAAAGAGGGAGTTAAAAGAGAGATTGAGAGAAGATGATGAAGAACAGGGATCGAGAGAAGATCGGTGGTGATGGAGCGCTGCGTTCATGGAGAGGAAAGGTATTCGTCGGCGGTGGTGATGGAGAGAAGAACAAATATGAACTGGGTTCTCGAGTAGTTGAAGGAGGTATACCCCAGATTATACCAACTGCAATCAATCCCCAACCAATCACAGAACCATCTCAAACTCAAGACCAAATCAATCAAATCCATCTCTTCTAGTATTTTCTTTTCTCAAATCCGTCGAACCCATTAACTCAACATCATTCCAACAACACTCATCTTATAATTCATCACCAACAGCTCTAGAAACATCTTCCTATCACCACCAGAATTCAATTCCACAACTAGGTTTGAAAAAATTGGTTCGATTTGGTTGAAAAAATAATAGGGTTTTACTGAAATTTGGTTAAAGAAACTGTTTAAGAAATCTAATTTGGTTAAAGAAACTGGTTAAGTAATCTAATTGAAAGAATTTTGAGTTCAATTTTGACTTTTAATTGAAATATTTGAAGAGATCTTGAGATTTGGTTTCGTTTATTCAACAATGAGGATGTAGGGTTTCTGCTTCAAACTGAAACTGATTCCTTTGTTATATTACTGGTTAACAAATCTTGAGGTTTATTTTCTGAGGGAGGCGGTTAGAGAGATTTGGTGAAGCATATGAAGAGAGGGAGAGGAGATGGCACTGATGAGTAAATATGGGTTGAGTGAATTATATTTTCTCAAGTATTGTCGCCGGTGATCCATGCAGTGTGGAGGAGACGAAGAGCAGAGGAGGAAAAAAAAAAGAGCATAAGAGATGTGATGAAGATAGAGTTCGAGTGATTGAGAAGGATTTGGTGAATTAAAATGATCGACGGACCACATTTTTTTTTATTCACTCAAACGGATCAAGAAGAGATCTTGCGGCTGATATCTTATTTGGGATGCTCATACGGATTGAATCATTTGTGTTTCTCTTTGTGCTAATACGAACTCATGTATTCGGTTTATTATCAACCTTCGACATGAAAAAAAAATCCAAAAAAAATAATAATAAATTTAGGATATTGTTATCGACATTCTGATATAAAAAAATCCAAAAAATGTATAAGAATGAAGCTGAAAAATAAAAAGTGAATTCGATAATTGGTGTGTTTCTTTGTGCTTTCTCTTTATTCTTAGAGTTTGAATTTCGATTTTTCACATCGGTCACGAAGTAAGTTCGAAGCTCCAAAAGGGTTTCAGAGTTCAAACTTAGCATGATACATCATCGAAAACGATAAATATGAAACCCAATGTCAATTAGAACTTCAAATGCGGTATAATGGCATACAAACTATGAAGTATGAAGCTCCGGGAGAGTTCTGACTTCAAACTTAGCATGATATATCATCGAAATACATAAATATGAATCTCAATGTCCATTCGAACTTCGTAAATATGGATCCCATGTGTCACTTATAGCTTAAAGTGTGGCTTAATGGCATACGAACCATGAATTCTCATTATCCGAAGTGGTTTTGAACTCCAAATTTAGCAGGATATATCATTGAAACTCGTAAATATGGAGCTTATGTGTCACTTCTATCGGGATATTCTTCTAAACCTTAAACATATTATTTTTTGGAAACATCAATACTTAACCTGGATCTGGGATCGAAACTTGTTCTTGAGTTAACTACTTTAAGTCGGAAACTTCAAAAGAACGATGAGTCCATCGATTCATATGTAAGATTCAATCGGAATATTCCACAGAACCTTGAACACATCCTTTTTTGGAAACTTCGAGACTTAACCTGGCTCTGAGCTCGAAACCTGGATCTGAGTAGAAAACTTCGTAAGAATGATGAATCCATTTACAGGTAAGATTCCTTCGGAATATTCTACGAAACATTAAACAAACCCTATTTCTACATACTGTATGCATACCTTAAACAAAGATTATTAGAGTTGGACCTGAGTTTCTCATTCGGGTGAACTGAATATCAAATTTATCATATTTGAACATCACGGGTTCAAATATTACTAGAGTTGGACCGAAGTTTCTCATTCGGTGAATCAAGATGAAATTTATCGATTTGAACATCACGGGTTCAAAGATTACTAGAGTTGGACCTGAGTTTCTCATTCGGGTGAACTGGAGATGAAATTTATCAGATTTGAACATCACGGGTTCAAAGATTACTAGAGTTGGACTTGAGTTTCTCATTCGGGTGAAATGAATCCATCCATTTATGGGTAAGATTCCTTCGGAATATTCCCCGAAACTTTAAACAACCCCTATTTTTGCATATTGTATGCATAACCTGACTCCGAGATTGAAACCTGGCATTGAGTCGACCATTATAAGACAAAAACTTGGTAAAAACGAGGAATCCATCCATTTACAGGTAAGATTCCTTCGGAATATTCTACGAAACCTTAAACAACCCTATTTCTTCATATTGTATGCAAACCAGGCTCCGAGATCGAAACTTGTCCTCGAGGCTCTGAGATCGAAACCTAGCCGTGAGTGGACTATTATAAGTCGAAAACTTCGTAAGAACGATGAATCCATCCTTTTACAGGTAAGATTCCTTTGGAATATTCCCCGAAACCTTAAACAAACCATATTCTGGTATATTTTATGCATACCCTGGCTCCGAGATCAAAACCTGGCCGGAGTGGAGTACTATAAGTCGGAAACTTCGTAAGAACGATGAATCAATCCATTTACAGGTAAGATTCCTCCTAATGTTTCCCGAAACCTTAAACAAACCCTATTTTGGCATATTTTATGCATACCCTGGCTCCGAGATCGAAACTTGGCCTCGAGGATCTGAGATCGAAACCTAGCCGTGAGTGGACTATTATAAGTCGAAAACTTCTTAAGAACGATGAATCCATCCTTTTACAGGTAAGATTCCATCGGAATATTCCCCGAAACCTTAAACAAACCATATTCTGGCATATTGTATGCATACCCTGGCTCCAAGATCAAAACTTGGCCGTTGGAGTACTATAAGTCGGAAATAACTTCGTAAGAACGATGAATCCATCCATTTACAGGTAAGATTCCTCCGGAGTATTTCCCGAAACCTTAAACAAACCTTATTCTGGCATATTTTATGCATACCCTAGATCCGAGATCGAAACATGTCCAGGAGCGGACTACTATATAAGTCTGACAGTTATCAGATTCCATAGGAATATTCTCAGAAACCTTAAACACACACAAATTCGTCAACTTCGAGAGAAAAAAATGCCTCTGAGATCGATTACTAGAGTTGGACCTGAGTTTCTCATTCGAGTGAACCGAAGATGAAATTTATCAGATTTGGTGCAATAAATATTATGGAGACTGTGAAAATGACCAGACTACCCTTATTGGAATTAGGTAAAGTAAATATTACAGAATGTGAAAATGACCATGTTGCCCTTAATGGAAATAGGTGCAATAAATATTATGGAGACTGTGAAAAATGACCAGACTACCCTTATCGATTACAGAATATGAAAATGACGATATTACCCTTGATGGAAATAAGTGCAATAAATATTATCGAAACTTTAATAATGACCAGACTACCCTTATCGGAAATAAGTAATGTAAATATTACACTTTGAAAATGACTATATTACCCTTGATGGAAATAATTGCAACAAATATTATTGAGACTGTGAAAATGACCAGACTACCCTTATTGGAAATAGGTAAAGTAAATATTATAAAATGTGAAAATGACCATATTACCCTTAATGGAAAAAAGTGCAATAAATTTTATGAAGATTGTGAAAAATGACAACACTACACTTATCGGAAATAGGTAAAGTAAATATTTTAGAATATGAAAATGACCATATTATCCTTGATGGAAATAAGTGCAATAAACATTATGGAGATCAGAAAATGACCAGACTACCCTTATCGGAAATAAGTAATTTTCGGAGAAGGCTTCATTGTCATGCGGCTCAAATCACTGAGCATTATTTTTTTGAGCATTATAGTTTGTTTTGCAACACTTATGAAGGGTTGTCATAAAGTTAGTGTATTAAAGAACCACAAAATTGAAAGAACCTATGATAGTGTAGGATGGTTAGTGGTGTAGATTTCCATTCCCGGGGCTCAATATCGAATCCCCCAACCTCATTTTTTCCAACATTATATATTTTTACTTCAACAACACTTATAAGTGTTTTTATAGGTTTTTATTTAAAAAAATGAAAAAAATCAAAACTTGTGAATTGAAAGGATGGTTGATGAGCTAGACTTCCATGCAGTAGGCTCAGGATCGAATCCCCCAACCTCATTTTTTCCAACATTATATATTTTTTACTTCAACAACACTTATAAGTGTTGTTATAGGTGTCTATTTAAAAAAAAAAAACCAAAACTGGTGAACTGAAAGGATGGTTGATGAGCTAGACTTCCATGCAGTAGGCTCAGGATCGAATCCCCAACCTCATTTTTTCCAACATTATATATTTTTACTTCAACAACACTTATAAGTGTTGTTATATGTTTTTATTTGAAAAAAATTGAAAAAAACCAAAACTGGTGAACTGAAAGGATGGTTGACGAGCTAGACTTGCATGCAGTAGGTTCATGTTCGAATCTCCCCTCTAACATATTTTTCATTATCATATTTTTGTGTTCTTCAACAACACTTGCGAGAGTTGTGATAGGCTAAGTCACTACACTTATAAAACAGAGTTGTTATAGCTAAATGTCGCCACAACTCTTTTTATTAAAGAGTTGTCTTTTGTTTTCTTAGCGCAACCCCTTGGTCCTGAGTGTTGGTAGTGATGATATACGACAACTCTTACTTTGAAAAAAAGTTGTAAAACATAAGACTTTCTACAATATTTAGCAAAGAGTTGTAAAACCACAGTTGTAGATGTATATTTTTCCCATAGTGTTTGGTTAATTTTCATTGCATGTAAGTATATTGTTCTTTTGTAGGCACATAACATATCTAGTTAAACCCATACAGCTATTTCAAAATTGATGTGACGTCGAGTTACATTTGTTGCCGCCAAATAATAAGAACCTGCAAATTTTCTCAAACATGTTGACTGGAGGTTGAAAATTTTATTATCGTTGTTTCATTGCAGCAATTTACTCATTAATTTTCTTTCAAGCACTGCCAAATATCGAGACCACGTAGTTTTCCCATATGAAAAGAAGAGTCTTAGATTCGCAAGCAGTGATGTTTGTTTGTTTTTTATTACTCATTATTTACCTTTTCTTTGGTTTGTATTACTCATTATTTACCCATTTCCATTTCTTTTGACTAATGAGCTCTCCTTCCCCAAAATTGTCAATCAACTTTATCTGTGAACCATGTTTTAGGGCATACCGAATAAAAACAAAAATGGGTTGGAAACATTAAATCCAATAACCCCTTAACCAAATATTTTTTGTAATGACAAATTTATCCTTTGTGTATTAGTGTTAATAAAAATAAATAATTTTAATTAGTGTTTAATGTAAATGATTAGTGATTATGATAATTAAGTTATAAAAGTTTGTGTCAATGATAATTTTTGGGGAAGAAAAAAAAAAGGTTAGGGTTTTAGGAGAAGAAAAAGACGGGGAAGTGAGGAAAGACTTGTACTTTTTATAAGTCAAATCCAGAAAATGAATACAACCAAGAGAAACCCGGTGCTAACAATATACAAGTGTACTTCCATATTATGTTTAATTTACCGTTCCAGAGTAACACCATGACATCTAGGAAACTCAATGACTTCTACATCAAGGAGATTTAAACCTACAATCCACTTCTCGAAACAGTTAGTGGGGTGAGCCTAGACGAGCTAAACCAGGCTGATAAGACTATGAGACTAGAGGAAGAATAGTGGGTTTATAATACCGGAATACCAATTCTATTTAAGGATAATATACCCAGTTTAATTGGGGGCCACGATTTTAATTGGGGGCCTCCACTAGAGGATAAAAATGCTTACCCCACCCTAATTTGGGTCACTCCTTATATTTTTTTTTCTAAATTGTTAAAATGCCCCTAAATAATTAATGATAATTTTAATTAATTAGTAATAATTTTAATTAATTAGTAATAATCTTACTTAAAATAGAGTTTAATCTTTTTTTTCAAACTTTTTGTTTATCCATGTGTATGAAAAATCGCTGAGATCATGGATTATTTTTTATTTTTTTTTGCCAGATTCGTATGAAAAATCATCATGGTATTGAAGTGGTTCATTGACGACTCTACACAGTCATTAATGTTTAGACTGTTTCAGTGACGATTCGAAACAATCGTTATTTCTTATAAAAGAGTCGTTATCTTCTTCGAAGAGTCATTAATGGCGGAAATGTACGACATTTTGAAGTCATTATATAAAGATCAATACCCTGACGACCCTTTGGAAAGGTCGTTATTGTTTTTATTCTGTATATGACAACTCTTAAAGTCGTTATTGTGTTTGAAGGGTCGTTATTTGAAGAAGAAAAAAGTCAAAGATAAAACAGTATTTTCACTATCGGTTTAATACTCCCCTGAAAAATTTGGGGTGCAAATAAAATGTCAATACCCCCAATTAAAATCTATGGCCCCAATTAAACGAGGTTAATATAACAACCAACCGAAGAAAAATTTAACAATAGGGCTGGATCGTTTGCATTTGCACTAATGGAAACAGGAGTGGTTAGAAAGTTGTCAAAATCTGGAGCATTGATCACGGGTATCAAAATCATTTTCCAAGGTTAGCTGGTGGAGAGCGCAGTTCACAAGCTGGTGGTACATCAAAATCATTTTCCAAGTTTAGTTGGTGGTCCATCAGTACTCGGTCCTCTCTCTCAATACTGTTTTGGCTAAGTTTGCACAGTGAAAGACTGACCCATGATGCTATGGCCACATGCATATGCAACCTTACAAAAAGCAACATAATTCTTCTAAATCTTGACCTTATCTGTCTTCCTATTAAATGTGGAGAGTCAGACCCATACCGAACTCCAATGATTTTGTTATATTCCATGGACCTGTCATAATGTCATTTCCTATATTCGAACAGGTTATATTCGGGATTTAAGATGAATCTCATTCAGTAAAACTCGAATAACCAAACTATTTACAACTCAGTAGTTATCAACTCGTCTGAGTTCGTCGATCCTTATCACTCTGGGAGTTTGCGACTAGAGTTCCGATCGAGTACTCGGCATCAAACTCGAAGATCACTCGGGCTCACCAAGAATCATGATTAACTAAGTTCCACTAACTACAAGTACTGCTTAAATTAGGAAAATGGTAGAATACATCATATGATGCTTTTGCTTTGCTTAAAAGAAAAACAAGCGTTCACATAGTCATCATATTTCAACTGAGCATCATGCTTTTGGTTTTCTTAAAAGAATTGTTTTAACTGAGAATTTCGAAAGTGGCATGCCCAACATCGGTAATAAATGGTGATTCCACCTGCAAAGCGGACGGGAATGAAGTACTTTTGTCTTTATTTTCTTAGGAAAGCTACGTCGGTGGTCTTGGATTCATTGCAGAGTTATGGAGACCTTGTGGCCCCGGATTTTGTGTCCGGCTGTGCGAAATCATATAAAAGGTTATTATGGGAATTTTAATTAAGTGCCCACTGGTGAGGTACTCCCAACTTTAACAAGACAGCATTGATTCCTAAAATGTGTGAATTACACGAGCGATCATCTCTTCTTGTTTCTATATAAGTTAGCCCAGCTCTCTACTCATTTCTGAAGACTGGGGAGAGAAAGGATAGAAAAGAAATTGAAGTACTTCTGAGAGTTGCATCACTTAGCTTGTGAATTTGGGTGGAGTAGAGAGAGGAGTAGAAGAAAAGGTTGGTCTTTTCATGCGCTCTTTAGGATTTTTGCCTTAATTTGTTTTTCATTTTTCTTTTTAAGTGTTGATTGGTTCTTTTTTTTTTTTTGAACAAAGGACACAAAAAACACAAATGGATCTTGGATTTAAGATGAGTTTCGTGTGGAGACTTGAAAAGCCTGAATCAAGACGCAGCATTATGATATTTCCTCTCGCTAAAATGTCATCAAGGTGGATAGATTTTCGCAATCTGGTTGTCCAATCAGTTCATTCTTCGCTCGACTGTCTAATAGATATATCTTCTCAGCTTTCTTCCATTGATTGAGCTTTAGTTTGTTTTGACGTTGAACTGTTCGGTAGTTGCCTTTGTTTTTTCCACAACCACATGCTACCCAAATTGCTAATTCACGAACTACATCGTGCATTTTCACCGCCTTCTCCATTTTGATCCCACTTTCTAGCAGACATGCATCTATAAGATATTCAATTACATGACGACCTTCGCCACGATCTTCATCTATATCATCAAGTTCATCTAAGAACCCTTCACCTATCCATTGATGAATTAGTCTTTCTTTATCAATTTGATAGTCCTCCGGGTTAACTTCAACAGCGCCTCCATTCTTTTACTTCATCTTTAAAAGCCCTCTTCATCTTCATTTTCAGTCAGATCTTTGGGTAAAACTTTCCATTTCTTTAGTGGTTTAAAGAATGGTTCCACCGGTTGTGATAGATGTGATTTTTGAAGTTGGTGGAGCAAAATGATGGTAGAGATCTCAAATTGCGGATACAGTCTTAGATGTTTCAAGTTCGTGCTGAGATGGTATTGCCGCTTCTTCTTATTAAGAAGCAAAATCTTCATGTTCTAATTGAAGTTTAGTGCATATTTAATGGTTCACCTTCCATGATCTCCTGTTCTTCGTTTGGGTCGATCGGCGGCAGTTTCAGGGGAGATTCGGGCAATTTCTATTTGGTTGATTTTAGGGTTATGCTTGGGCTCAATCTATTGGCTAGGGTAGGATTCGGGTTATGGGTAGGGTTTGGCTAGATCATTTTTCAGCTTCTATATGGTTTCTATTTTATTGGGTTTTCAAATTTAGGCCCTCAATTATTTGAGGGGTTTTTCTTTTGTGGACATTTATGTTGGTATCTTCTGTAACAAGGGTTGCATTACAATTGTATAATGTATGCAACATTTCTTTATATAAAACTTATCTTTACCGATCAAAAAAAGATAATCCTCTGGGTATAAACAACAACAAGAAACATGACTTCAATTTTTCGTTTTGTAAGTTGTCGTAACTCAACTTCAAGATTACCTAGATGCAAGCGGCATGGCGCATAGCAGTTATTCAAGTTTCCGAGAGAAGACGGTGAAAAGGTTTTGTTGTAATTTACTTTTTGCATGATCTGGAATAATATGGGCAGGGTAACTGAAGTTTAGAATACGAAAGTACAAAGCAAAAAAGTGAAAAACAACATCCTTCATTAACATGTAATCCATTAGAGTAGTTTTTCATCATAAGTTGAGTAGATTGATAGGAAGACTAATTCCTGTCAAATCCCATATCTGAACTTTGAATCTTGAACTCAACCATAGCATTTATGAAAAGATATTATGAGTGAAAATAAGTAAGCAAGAAAAATCAATGCGTTAAGAAGAAAAGAAATAAAGAAATTTGAATCCATAAAATAATAATGAAAGGATACTCTAAGTGCAGGCCACCATGATCAGATAATGACTGTGGTTCCTTGAAGGTGTTACTCTGCAAGAGAGACAGGGAATACAAGTGCAAGTATTTATTCCAATTAGGTAACTAGGTTACATCACATAATTGCCATCTCTTGCTAGCCCGTTTTTCAATGTTCTGGCCACTTCGAGTTATGCACATGGGGTTGCATCTTGATAGTGATAATCTTGGTTCCATACTATTTCGTTGAAATTACCACATCATTCAACCCATTGTAATCTTGGTTCCACAGTTAATAACGTCGGTAACAGAATCCCGTTCATAGTGATTTTGTTTTGTTATATCCACCTTCAGTTATTGCTTTGGTTAATTTTCATTGCATGTAAGTATATTTTCCTGTTGTAGGCACATAACATATTTAGTTAAACCCATGTATACATACAGATATTTCAAAATTAATGTGAAGTCCAGTTACATTTGTTGCGGCCACATAATAAGAACCTGCAAATTTTCTCAAACATGCTGACTGGAGGTTGAAATTTTTACTATCGTTGTTTCATTGCAGCAATTTGCTCATTGATTTTCTTTGAACCACTGCCAACTATTGAGACCGTGTAGTTGTTCCCAACAAGAGTCTTAGATTCGCAAGCAGTGATGTTTGTATGTTTGTATTACTCATTATTTACCCTTCTTCGGTTTGTATTACTCCTTATTTACCGAAGAACAACAATCAGCTGCGATGCTAAAAATACCAGAAGACGTTATCACTAATCACATCCTACCAAGATTACCAGTTAAACCGATCTTAAGATTCAGGTGTGTATGCAAGTCTTCGTACAATTTGATCAAATAATTTTGTTAAGTTCCAACTTAATCATTTTTTGGAATACGGAGTTCAGAATATTATGCGCAGCAATGCTGAAAAGATTTGTTGTGTTGATTACGTTATACGGAATGGGCTCAAATCTTCAGTGGAATGGACTTTTAAAACACTACGCGAAATGTGGGAATTTGCATTTCCATTTCTTTTGAATAATGGTCTCTCATTCCCCAAAATTGTCAATCCACTTTAAATTGTCAATGCACTTTATTTTTTGGTCTCTCCAAAACATCTTTTGTTTATTTATGAAAAGGGTCGTTGAAATCCCAAAGGCCGTCCTATTTTTGAAGTTTCAATGAAATATACATTCCCTTCTTCTAGTTTTGGCCTATGGATCCGAATATAGTCTTGTGAAATCGTTTTCCATAAACATATTACGGCTATCAGATCTAGGCCAGAAAATATTTGATGGGGGCGTTTTTTGAAGGGGGCATGGGGGACAAATGACTTGTTGACACGTGCATATGATATTAATGAATTATGTTTCCAAAAATATAACCAAAATTACATTTCTTTTATATTTTTGGAAACATAATTCATTAATATCAGATGCACGTGTCAACATATCATTTGTCCCCTATGCCCCCTTCAAAAAACGCCCCCATCAAATATTTTATCGTTGTTATTTGAGAAATTCCTTAAACTGGTTTATGATGCAGAAGCGCGGAAAGTTATTTTTGCTTTGTTTGTAATTTTATTCGTGCTAAACGTGTGAGATATTTAGATAAGTTCAGTGTGAACCAGCTGGATCGGTTAGCTAGTAAGGAGGGGTGGTGGCGGACAAAATCTCAGAATAACAACTTGATCAAGTAAGCTGCTTGGGAGTTTTTATGAGATATATATATATATATATATAGAATGTACAGGTAAATGCTCAAACGATTTCATCACAATATAAATTATTATGCCTAATAAATTATTGAAAGAAAAATAAACTTTTCAAAACTTAAAAGAAATAATTAGATAAAACTACTACGGTACTCTTGAGCTTAATAATTGTAGTCTCGTGCCCCAGAACCATTTAATTTAACTTGCATTCAGCAAGACAGACAGCCTTGTCCTCATAACAATAGTCTTGGGATGGTGCATTCTGACAACACCAACAATCTCTCGCAAATAAACCTGTTTTAGCACAGCTTATGCATGGATAAATTGTTAACTTTGAATTCCCAGTAATAATGGCACTGCTTACAACCTCTGGAGCTGATGCATCTGCTGCCATGTCGCTGCTGCTTCCTGTTGTCAAATTGTAAAACCATTAGAGACAAAAACAAAAAAACAAAAATCCAAATCCAAATCCATATGATTACTAGTGACATGCATACCCTGGTTAAGGGAGAACATAGCGGTGGCAACGAGAAAGAGAAGAACCAATCTTACGGTGTTAGAACCAGCCATGACTTCCTACACGAGTTAATGAGTTAATGAGATGTGCTTGAAATTAATTTCCAGACGTCTATTTTAAGGTTTGTAGGTCGAGAACCAAAACTCATATTTTTGGTAATGTGGGTATATACATAGAAAGCGCTCTAAATATAGCAGTCGAGATATCATCTATGATTTCTTTCTTTAATAACTATCAAACTTTCTACTAACTAAAATACTTGGTTGTTCATTGTAATTAAAAACATACCTAATTGGGAAACATGTTCAGGGAACAAAGATTTGTCATTATTTTAGAGACAGATACGGACTTAATGACGTCGGAATGACCGCTGAACATCTTGACGCATTGCCCATAGACCATAGTGACACTTTTGGAATGACCATACAAGTTCTATAGCCCGATCATCAGTATGTTCATTTATATTTTATAAAAATCCTTTGTTATCTCCCCTCCAGTTGCTACCAACTACCAAGGTTTCATCCTGAAACTACACAGTAAAATTCTCCAGCATGGTCGGCGCACATATTTTCGGGATAAAGCCCAGTTGTCGGATAAAAAGAACCGACAGATGCATGTTGGTCGCATTTGGGGAACGACAGATTTATCTTTTTAAGGAGGAGTTTCTATGGGTTAAATGGCAAAATGCCCAAAATTGACCCCATAGGTTTGAAAATGCCCCGGACGTTAGGCAGAAGATCAAAATGCCCCAAAATAAAATCAAAATGCCCCTTTCCGTTATGTATTCCGTTTCAGAGAGTTAAGTGGTCAAATGCGTAAGCATGTGGCCCGCATGTGGAAAAAAATGACATTTATACCCTTCTGTCACGTGTTTAAAATTCAGGGTTCAGTGTTTAAAATTCAGGGTTCAATGCCTATGGTTCAGGGTTCAGCGGTGGTGGTTGTGGTGGTGGAGGTGGTGTTGGGTTCAGTGTTTAAACTTCAAGATTCAAGACCTAGGGTTGTGGTGGTTGTGGTGGTGGCGGTGGCGGCGTTGGTGGTGGTGGCGACAGTGTTGGTGGTTGCGGTAGTGGCGGTCGCGGCAGTGGTGGTGGCGGTGGTGTTGTTGGTGTTGGTGGCGGTGGCGGTGGTGTTGGCGGCGATGGTGGCGGTCGTGATGGCGGTTGGTGTTGGTGTAACGAAGTTATAACCATACGTGTCGGGTGTCAAAGGGACAAAATGAAAATTCACAGAACAATTGACTAGTCAAAGGTAGTGAAAATGCCCTATTTTGACTATTATAGGGAAAACTAATGGAATGGGGCATTTTGATCTTCTGTCTAACGTGGGAACCCAAGCTCTCCCATAAGCCTTTTCAACCATAATAATTCACAAATGCCTTTTACCATTGCTCTATATTCTGCTTCAGCACTTGACAAGGAAACAACCTGTTGTTTCTTAGACTTCCAAGTTACTAAGTTACCCCCGACGAAGGTAACATACCCAGATGTCGATCTTCTCCTATCGCCTTTGCCTCCCCAATCTGAGTCGGTGTAACTCCGATACATCAAGATGTCCATGTTTTGAAAACATCAAACCTCTGCCTCGGTGCGGACTTCAAATATCTTAGTATCCCGGTGACTGCATCCATGTGTTGCTGACCTCGATTATGCATAAATCTACTTACAACACTTACAAAAGATAAGCAATATCTGGCCTTGTATGAGAAAGATAAATCAAGCAACCAACTAACCTCTGGTATTGTCCTTTGTCCATTGGTATTTGATCGAACATTCTTCAAGACCATGATTTTGTTCCATAGGAGACCCGATTGGCGTACAACCAGTCATACCAGTTTCCTTCAACAAATCAATCACATATTTTCGCTAACACAAGAAAATTCCCTTTCTGGATCGATTAACTTCAATACCCAAGAAGTACTTAAGTCCACCCAAATATTTCATATCAAACTCAGAATACAAGCAATTCTTCGGATTACTCATCTCTTCAGGGTCATTTCCTGTTACCACCATATCATCTACATAGATAATAAGAGCAGTTACCTTGTCACCTACTCTTTTAAGGAACAAGGTATGATCAGCATTACTTTGTATATACCCAAACTTCTTCATTGCAATGCGAAATCTACCAAACCATGCTCTGGGAGATTGTTTCAAACCATATAAATCCTTCTTTAACTTACACACAACATTAACATTGTTTGGAGCATTATAACCTGGAGGTAGTGTCATGTAGACTTCTTCTTGCAAATCACCATGTAAAAAAGCATTTTTTACATCATATTGTTGTAGAGGCCAGCCTAGATTTGCTGCCAAAGACAATAATACTAGAATAGTGTTGATTTTTGCAACAGGAGCAAACGTCTCCTGATAATCAATACCATAAGTCTGGGTAAACCCTTTAGCCACAAGTCTTGCTTTATACCTGTCAATAGAGCCATCTGGATTATGCTTGATAGTATATACCCACCTGCATCCAACTGGTTTCTTTCCTTCTGGTAGTGAGACTATATCCCATGTACCATTTTCTTCATGTGCCACCATCTCCTCTTTCATAGGACCAGCCCATTTCGGATTAGATAGTGCTTCTTCTACTGTTCTGGGAATAGTAACATCTTCCATTTGACTGACAAATGCTTTTCCCTCTTTTGATAATTTATGAGTTGACACGTAATTCGAAATTGGGTATTTCACCTTCCTTATTGCTTCAGGTGAAAAACGATCTGGTGGAACTCCACGATTACTCCTTGGTGGCAACTGGTACCTGTCGGTGTCAGGTAGTTCACAAGTATCATTAGTATTAATCGAACAATCTATCCTTACCTCAGGGACATCGGCACCGGCTGGAGGACAATTAGATGTAGGTACTGTTGATGAAGAGAGATATGGAGCTTCAAGATCAGGGGTGTCAATTTCTTCGGCAACAGGAATATCGAACTCTTGAACCGGCTCCATGACTTGTATATCATCAATTCTTGAACTAGTGACAGTTTGATGTGTACTTATGCTTGTTTCATTTGCTGTCATATTAATTTCACTATTAGTCGGAAATAAATCCATCCAATTCAACTCTTTAATAACACTCTCTCCATGAAGAGGACAATCAGATACATCGGATGAGTAAAACACTTCGTGCTCAGAAAAGGTGACATCCATAGTAACATAAAATTTATGACTTTGAGGATGATAACACCTATAATCATTCTGGAATGGATGATAACCAATAAAAACACATTTGAGAGCACAAGGATATAGCTTTGTACGTAGATGTTTCTGCAGATGTACAAAAACAACACAACCGAATACCCGTGGAGGAAGCTTAAGATGAGAAGGTATTGTTACAAACGAAGCCAATTTGTCCAACGGTGTCTGAAATTTTAAAACACTTGTTGGTACTCTATTAAGAAGATATACTGCACTAGTAATGGCTTCTTCCCAGAATTTTGGCTTCATATTTGACCCAATCAAGCATGCCCTCGTAATTTCAAGTAATCATGATTTTTTCTTTCCGCCACACCATTTTGTTGTGGCGTAGACGGGCAACTAGTTTCATGAATAATTCCATGTTCTCCAAAGTATCTTTGTAATACTTCATTAACATACTCACCTCCATTATCAGAACGAAGGACCTTTAAGTTAGCCGAAAATTGTGTCTGAATCATTTTATGAAATGCGCGAAAACGATCAGCCACATCACTTTTATTCTTCATTAAATAGATCCAAGTCATACGAGTACAATCATCGATAAAGATAACAAACCACCGAAATCCAGAAGTACTGGTAATACGAGAAGGTCCCTAAACATCAGAATGAACCAAATCGAATGGGACGTATCTTCTACTGAAACTATCTGGGTAAGTAGTACGATGACTCTTCGCAAGAATGCAAGTATCACATTTAAAGTCTGACAGTTTGCAAGACTTAAACAAATCAGGAAACAAGTGGTCCAAATATCCAAAAGAAGCATGTCCTAAACGGCGGTGCCACAAGAAGATCTCGATTTTTAGATGCACAAGAAGACCTTTTAACTGAAAGAGATCTCCTTCACAAACATCATCGATGTAATATAAACCATCTCTCTTAGTACCTCGCCCAATTATCTCCCGTTGCCGAGATCCGGAAGAAGACAAAGTGGGATAGATTAGTACTAAAAAATTTAATCATGCGGTTACTTGTGCCGCAGACAAGAGATTATTTGAAAGAGAAGGAACCAATAATGTGTGTTCCAAGGACAAGGAAGGTGTTAAATCAACTCTCCCAGCTCCGGTAACCGGATATGGTACACCATTGGCGTTGGAAATAGTTGTATACGCAGGTAGCAACGGATCTCTCAAAATAGAGGCATCGAACGTCATATGACCCGTAGCACCAGAGTCTAGAATCCAACCATGATCTTTTCCAGAATCAGTAGCAAGTAAAGCGACGTCAACCTTACTTGATTGCTGGAAGAGGTTCGGGTTCACCAAAGAATGAGATTCCACCACAGAAGAATGAGTATCGGTCGTCATAGTCATCATTGAAGTACATGTATCTACCCCTTTTTGGTCGATCTTTATTTGTATTTTATAGGCGTCCCACCAATAGGGATAACCAATTTTCTTGAAACATTTCTCCACGAAGTGTGAATTGCTTCCACAGTAAACACAACGTCTAACGGAAGACATTATAACGATTAAAGAAGAAATTATGAAGTATGAATACAGGTCGCAAGCAGCTTGCGAAAAACTTGGCAAGCGTTTTTTTTATTTATTAAATGACCAAAAAAGGTACAAATGAAACTGATTGTGTACACAACTGTTTCTGGGGGGTGAAAAACAAACCGGCTAGATTCTACCTAGTAACTAAAAATTATATGAGTAGTCGAATAAGAGGAACAAGTCCTATAACGGTAAAAACGGTAAGAGTTTAAATTCAAATCAAGTTTTCTCTCTTGCACAGAAATTAAATTTGACAAATCAACCAAATATATGAAAACAAACTTAACAGGGGTTTGCTTAAGAAAAACAAACTCAATAAAAAAAAATCTTGATCAAAGATGATAACTGTTTGTACGAAACAAAAACAGCAGTACAACTTACTTAGTCCAAGATAAATGGATTAACAAGTTTAAGTAGGATTTAAAAAGGACAATCATAAACATAACAAGTTTATCATAAAATCGGTAGTACAACTTACTTGTTTCAATAAGTGTATAAAGAAAAACAAGAACCTTAAGCCAGCGGAAGAAGGATCAATCGAAGTAACAAAGCACTCACTATTACTAAGAAGCACTCAACTCACCATGGAGCTCTGATACCATGTTAAACTTAAGGTTCAACTCAAAAATAATTGTTATGTTATAAATCAATCTCTAAAAGAGATATATATAGTGTTACAAGAGAAGAGAAAGTCTTCTACAAAGAAAATAAGAAAGGGAGGAAGAAAATAAGAAAAGGGAGGAAGAAAAACAAGCCATCCTACAAGCCACCCTATAGCCACCCTACAACTACTTCCACCTACTACTACTAATTCATTTGTCAATCTTGATGACTAATGTTACAACTACTAATTAATTATTCAACAAATCCTGTGTGCAATATATTACATGTAGAGTGATGTCAAAATGATATGTTCTTTGTGGGAACAACCTTGGGTTGGACTGCCATTGTTATTGTTACTGCACCGATGACTATTTTGGCATGGAGTCATATGTCATAAACAAATAACGGTTGCTTGCTCTTATCGTTCTTATTGTTGTTTGTATCAAATTTTTTTGGTTGTATCATAATTTTCTTTGTATAGCAGTTAATCTACTGAATTTTCAAAACCAATTACAATTGACGACAGCAGAACCAATAATAATCTACTGTTATAATCAGATATCTCCTGAACATGTAAATTTCAAGAGATAACATAACTCTATGATTCCACCATAAAACATAAGTAATTAACCTACTGTTATAATCAGTTATCTTCATTAGCAGAGTAAACAAAGCACTTAGTCCAATCAATTTTGACATTTGCAATCTTAGACACTCTCACAGATAGCTTCAAATCCTTATTGAATGTCACTCCATTCGGTTCCACGGCCATAGAAAAATTCAGAATCCCTGCGAGCAAAATTAACATTATCAAAATTCTAATTTAGCAATAATTAATCATCCCACGTACCTGCAAGTTATATGCATACAACCTCTAGTCTTTTACACGTAGTATTTGCAACTTGGAAATTTTCTCCACGTATTCTTTTCAACTACTTGAATCAGTAGCACGTTTTCATCCCCTCTTTTATGCTGAACTTTTTTTGACGGAAAAAGTGCAGATTCACCCAAGGCACTCTCCCAGCAATCTACCACCTGACCTGATATGCTATCTCTGCATAAATGGGGGGGGTTCTCATGTCTCTTTGGAGGTGTAACCTAGGCATGTTATCAAGGCCATGTTTGGTGATGAATTTAGAGCAGAAAATGTATGAACATTTCTTAGTAATGTTTCTCATCTCATGCAAATCTTGCAAACTGCCATTTCAGATTTTGTACGTCTTTTATCTCTTTTGGGTTATAATACAGAGTACAGAACTGACGAGTTTCTCGTGCCAGATAATAGGTTCATCTGATTTCTAGTGTTTGCAATTTAATAAATTGATTGAAGAAAATGTAAAGTGCATTCATTTCATTAGTGATTTATTTTTGAAGGGAAAAGGAAAAACAAACGAAAAACCTAAAAGAAATTACAGATAGAGGGAAGCTTCACTCTCAAGGAGAGGAAGGATACAAGAAGGAGGGGAAGATAACCACACATCCTAAGTGTGGGTAGAAACAGCATGAGCTTCTAAGGAGTGTGCCACATTATTGGCCTCTTTTTTTGACAAATCTGAAAACGATGGAGTTAAACTGAGGCAAGCTATCTCTGATTCTGCTAACTGTATATTGGATGCGCCAGGGGTAGGGGAGATGTGTATACTTAAGTGTGTTTATTATGTTTAAAGCATCTCCTTCAATCACCACATTCCTCCAGTCCTGTCTGATAGCAAGTTCTACACTCAGAAAAGCTCCAAAAGCCTCTGCCTCGACTGCAGTGGTGAAATTTCATGAAGTCTTGCTCGTTGGTTCCGCTAATTAGTATAAATGGCAGAGAGACTATTCCATTGAAAACTTCGGAGAAAGATAATAAGGTTAATGGCAAGTTGTTAACAAGAGTTAAGAAGGAATTTTTTTTTTTTTTGAAATGGTACTCTCAAGGAAGATTAAGGTGCATAATGGTGTGGCCATTCCAGAGGATTTAGCCCCTCCTTTGCTATGGCAAGACCATTCCTGATGAGGTTCCGGTTAAGGTCAAATAATGAAGAACTCAATTGAAAATTGAGCAATGTGCAGTACGGTTGTCTCCTTTCTGACACTTGCAAGGAAAGACGACTCTCTTCTTTTCATTCCAATAAATATTGTCCCTGGCATTCCACTAGGGACAGAACAGAACCGGAACCAGATGTATCGGGGTTCTAGTACTATTATCAGACAAATCATCGTACATTCGTACTGTATATACAAAAATGTTTTTTCATCTTTCAAAATAACAACCTAAACCAAGAACTAGTCTTGCAGTAGGTTCGTGGTTTAGAAACATGGTTTGTGTTAACAGCTAATGCACTATGATTGCATTCCAGGAATAGTTCACAGGGACATATCTAGCAACAATATTTTGTTTGACTCTGCATACAATGCCCGACAAATATTATTTGCCGCACAAGATCTTCTTGATACTCCCGTTACTGCATCAGCAGCACCACCACCTGAGTCTAAGTGCATCATTACTATCAACGAAATAAGGCTAAATTATAAGCCGGTTACATAAGAGTCTATTGGACTTTGTTTGGGTTCATCCGACAACAATCATTGAATTCTTATGGAAGTGGAGATTGAAGATCTCGTCGAAGCCTCTTATTTTCTTGAGATATTGCTTGCCGTTTGCAGTTTGGTGGGTAATTTGGTTGGAACGAAATGAAATTTTAATAGAGAAGAAACAACGAAGAAAAACCTTACAATCTATCATTGTAGATATTAAAGCGTTGTTACTCAGTTGGTCGGTTAATGTTGATTCCTTTAAAAACATCAACTTTGATGCCTTTGTTTTCGATTGGGTGAACTTATTTAGAGAGTAATCAGTTGTAAGCTCTTTTTTAATCGCTCTTGTGTTCTGTAAGGTGCTGTCTTGGCACATTCTTCTTTAATTCAATCTTACCTTTTTCAAAAAAAAAAAACATAAGAGTCTATGTTCTCGTCAAATTGGTAGAGATCAAATGATACAACTTTGTTGATTTCTATTTCATAAGATCTTCTACTTAAACATTTACTTGCACTTCTGTTTTGAATATACGAAGAACCAGAAACGAAATATAATGAGACACGAAAAAAAACCAACAACAAATATAATGAGACTTGAAGAAAAAACCAAAAACAAAATCACTTCTGCTACTCTAAATATTTTTTCTATATTGCATAAGATATATCATGCGAAGGAAAAAGCCCAAGTTTTGAAGATTACTAGGTCAATGATGTATGTGATGCACAGTGTATTTTTCCATTTACCTTGTGTTAAATAGTACCACATCGCCTAGGGAAACCTCGGTCCCATGCTTAATAAGCCTTTCAATCCTAACTTTGTAATCCGGTTTTCGAGGTTAGTTAGGCCCGGGGATTCCTAACATGGTATTAGAGCCAGACCCCACTCAACACTACCCATGTCCATCCATGTGTCTATGGTTTCCGTACCACCTAATATCCGTCCGTGTGTCCGTGGTTTCCGTACCACTTAGTATCCGCCAGTGTGCATCCGTGGCTTCCGTGCCACTCAATCAGTGTATCCCTAGTCGTTGAGGGGGGGTGTTAAATAGTACCACATCGCCTAGGGAAACCTAGGTCCCATGCTTAATAATCCTTGGGCAATCCTAACCTTGCAAGCCTGTTTTCGAGGTTAGTTAGGCCCGGGGATTCCTAACACCTTGCTCTCTGATTTGAGATGTACCACTAGTAGCTTTCAACGTATATCTGACTTTATCTTTGTAAATTTCTTCTAAGTTTTTATTTATGGCTCGGATTTTACAAGCCATCTTAAGGTGAAACACAAGTGGATTGGACACTGGAGGATGTGCTTGAACTCACTTCCCCTTTCGTGACGACACATGGTTTCATAGCAGAATTCATCCATAACTTCATCAGCATCATAAACAACATCTTTGAAACTTCGCAACCAAGGTCTGACTGTAGCGTCAGTTATTTATTTCTCCTCAGCATCAGAAATTAAAGCTTGTATTGACTCCCCTCCAAAGTTTCCCAAGTTTTCCTGAGGTCATCTTTAACATCCCATGCCTGAATAATTTGCATGTTGAGAAATAACCGGCTGCACTTTCTTCAATATTTCAGTAAGACCGTTTACAAGAATCCCCTCCATAGCCATTACAAAAACAATTGAATTAAAATGATAAAAAAGATTGTGGAGAAGCTTGTATCAAGAAACTATATTGAAAAGATGATGATGCAGATGTTAAAATGAGTTAACAGAGAAAAGATGAGATATTGCTCGCTATAGAAAGATTGATGAGTAGTGGTAAGTAAACAATTGAACCAGATTCTGACATGAAGAACTTGGTAATTGTAGTTGTGGAAAATCCCACAACTACACCCGTATGATGATAATAACACAAAGCTTAAGTCATATTGATTAACTCAAACATTAATGATATTGTTCACCACTTTGACACTTGTATGATCTTGTAAAACTCTTCTACTATGAATGAATCTTGCTCTTACAATGGATTCGAACCAAGCTTTATATAGGATATAAGGACAACCTTTCTCTTACAATGAATTCGAACCAAGCTTTATATGAATCTTGCTCTTACATCAATGGAAATTATAAGGATATAAGCTAAATTCTAAGTTGAACTTGTTTTCTTTCTATATTGGTAACTCTCTTAGCTTATCTCCCTTTTTTCATCCCTCTCTTTCTCTCTCTCTCTCATTTCTGAGTCCTTATATAGGCAATCTTATCAATAAAAGACAACCTTAGTTCACGTGCAAGATCTCAGTTTACTGATTTTGTTTCAGTCTGTCTTATACGCCAGGCTTTTGAGAGCTATCCCTGTCTGTCCATTGATGTTTGGGTCTTTGCACTTCTTCTAATGAAGTCAATGTTCGTGCTATTATTACGCGTAACTTTCTGTTCGTTCTTCATGATTATTCTCCCGTGACCATTCTTCACCTTATTTTATGGTAATTGTTAGGTCTTCGCGCTTGAGGTTGTTTTGTTCTGTGTGAAGTTTGTGTATTTATCTCGTGCGATATTTCCCCCCCCACGGTAATCAAGAGTATGAGAGCTGGAAAGAAAATGAGATAGAGCGCTAAAAGATGCTGCAAATTCTGTATGTGGAAACTCGATTAGGTTACTGATATTTTTTGAAAGTAATTATAATAGTCATAGAAAAATCAAGAATCAACGTGTTACCACCAGAGTTTGACTCTAATCTATATTAAAATCTTATTAAACTGCAGTGCACAACCTTTGAGGCTTTCCCAATTTAAGGTTTTCTTACTGCATTCTCTTTGCAATATGCGTTTAGGTTTTGGGCAATCTCAGATTCCTATATTCATTCGTGAAAGAAACTTTAATAATAGCCGGAGTTAGACCAAGCCCACCGTTTCCCGTTAATTTATATGGTTCAGAAGTTGACTTTTTTGCAAAACCACGATTACTCATCCATCAAATATGATAGCAATTGCGTTAAAAACAAAGCAATAAAAATAAAAATCAACTTCGGAAATTAATTGTGAATGCTATTTGAGTTAAAACTAAGGCAGACCTTAGGTTAGCCCTACCATGTATCCTAATATAATTAGATTTGCTATTAGAGTTAAGAATTTAAGGGATCACGGCCCGGATAATTTGACATGACCGGTAAAACACTAGGGTATGCTTAAGAGGCCACCCTGGCTAATTTGACACGACCAACAAAATACTAGGGTATCCTTAAGGGGCCACGGCCGGGATGTAATTTGAGGGGCCACACATGACCACAAAACACTAGTGTCGCAAGTCCCAACTAACTTATATGTTCTAACTTAATTTGGTTTGTTAATGATTAAAATTTTGTGGGAGAATACCGACCAGCCGACCGAACAACAACAAAAAAAAGTCGAAAAAGGTTGAGCCCCGGACGTAGGTCGAGGTGATACCTATATATATATATATATATATATATATTAGTAGTACTTTAGGTAGGTTCAACGCGCGTTTAAGGAAGAACTTTTTATCCTATATGTACATTGGTGCAGAGTGCGCTGTACATCCATAGGCAGCCATTATAAGTAGGGGTGCCAACGGGTCCCAACGGGTCCGGGTTGTGTGCTACCCGGAACCAGAACCGGTAATTTTAATCGGTTCCGGGTCCTAAAGGTTCTGGGTCCGGTTCCTAAATTGATGGACCCGGAACCGGACCCGATAAAAACACTAATTACCCGTCGGGTCCGGGTATTTATCGGGTCCTTAAAAATCAACTAAACTTTTTGATATTTTACTTTTATATTTGCTATATTAGCTTGAATCTAATAATTTTTCATATAAAATTATTATTATATCTATGTAAATTTTTTAATTAGGATTAAACATAAGAATATGAAGGATAAATGCAAAAAATTTGAACGAAATTATACTAAATCTTTATATTTTATGTAAAATTAACAAGTAAAACATAGATATTCGGGTACCCGTTAGGACCCGAAACTTATCGGTTCCTAACGGGTCCTACCCGTCGGGTAGTGATTTTGCTAACGGTTCCAATCTTGGGACCCGGAACCGGACCCGACACACCCGGGTCGGTTCCGGGTAATCGGGTACGGTTGGCAACCCTAATTAATTTATAAGAATGCTTTGGTCTCATATGACTTAGAGGAATGGAAGTTTAACGTTTTTGAAAATTTATGATATGCTGTAAAAGTTTGCTGCAGAAACATTTATGGGAAGTCTAGTTTCACTTAATTCGACAAGATGAATTCAACAAAAACAGGAATCACCTCATGGGGATTTTTTTTTATCGGTAAATAATTTGGTGCTGGCGAGTGGCGAAATTAGGTCACTGGTATCATGGGTATCATCACCCATCGACTTTACCGCGTGGATATTATATATGCTTCAAATACTTGTATCTTTATGACACGGTGCATTGATGCTAACGGAACGCAAGGTCATTCAGATAAAATGCAATAACACGCGGGAATTACAAGTCCCACTTTAGTTTTCCCAACAAACAAAACTCTCCTCTTGATATCCACAACTTATAATTTTCACTGTTTTCAGCATCAGACTCGTCGACGAAAACCACATACCTGCCATCTCTACGGTATTTTGATTAATTCATCTTGGACTCGGAAAAAATTCCAAATAACAACTTAATAAAAAGCTGCCATCTCTAAAAATCAAAGAAACCAGAAACAACGTAATCAAGCGCATGAAAGCTGGAAACAGAGTGACAAAGAGGCTGAAAAAGCGCGAAGAGATGCTGCGAATTCTGTATGTTGAGACTCAATTAAATTTAGATGATAAACAAACTTAGATCTTTGCTAATAGTCTTCTTCACTGTCTCCTTCACAGTCAGTCCATGAGTTTCCACAGTCATAGCAAAATTCATGTGAACACCTGTGAACCGTAAAATTCCAAAAACACAGAAATTAGTTCTAAGAGCTAGGGAAGCTCAATTGAAGCTAGCAATAATAATTGGTACATACCTGCAGTTCATATAGTTACAACCATCCACCCTTTCCACGTAAAACCTGCAACTTGGACACCTTTTCCACTCTTTATCTTTAGCTAGGTTAATCAGCAACATGTCATCTTTTCTTCCTTTTTTGTGAAAATCGTCACATGTCAAATCAGAATGCCATGGGACTTGCCAGTGTGCGCAAAACAGCCTATTGCAGTAAGGACACAGTATAGACCTTACAATCACCCCATTATCTTTCAGCAGCAACTCCGAACAGTCCTCGAATGCGCAGTAAATTTTCTGTGAATTAAGAAGTGAAGACTCACACAAGGCCTTATCCCATCGATCTAACACCCGACGTGATATTATATCTCTGCATATATAGGGTTCTAATGTCTCCTTGCAGTTGGACTCTGGGCATGTAATCGTGCTGATGCTTTGTTGTAACTTAGCTTCGATGTGTCTGGCGATGCATTCAGAACAATAAGTATGAGAACATTTGCTAGTAGTGTTCCTCGTCTCACTCTTTGGTTTAGACTCCCTGCAAATCTTACAGAAGCTCAATTTAGAAGAAGACTGATTCCTCTCCATGATACATGAGGATCTCTTGGAGCTCTTTATATATATTGACTCCATAGACATAAAATATTACACCAGAACCCTAAAACGTGTTATCCAAGAAAACAAAAGACATCCCTAAGCTAATAAAACTCTCAAATAGATATTCTAGATACTTCCTAAGATATTTAACTATCATTATATCTTCTGGCCGAGCCGCAGAGGCATTTAAAGGTCGATCAAAAATAAAGCTAAATTTCAGTTTATCGTGGCAATAACTATTAGTATAGTACATGTCATTCAGCGAGGGACCTACTGCCTCCAAAATAAATTCCTACCAATAGTAAATATATGGTTGCATGTAAATGGCTGTATTTGGTCTATTCCTTTTGAGATATCTTCTCCTGTTTCTCTTTTGTGGTGGCAAGATTAGAATTTTTATTCCATTTTTGGTTGGTGTGATAGAAACATTAACGTTGTTTTTGTGTCACATTAAAAAACATGTTAGGTACCTTATTCATGTGTAAAACATAGCAATGAAGACAATGCGGTGACATGCCTTCCATTAACAAACCTAAATAACTTAGATAGTGATTGTATCAAAACAAAAAAAAAAAAAAATTAGATAGGCAGAGTTGGGCATGAGGCAAGGCGACATGTGTTACCGCTCACGACTCGGCTCTAACCAGGTGTTTTTTTTTTTTTTTTGGCGAAATCGGAGGCGCCCTTTCCTATACTCTAATGTACGGATTTATCCCAAACCCTTAGTCAAGTTTTGCCCAAAATACAAGCAAAAGAAAGAAAATATGACCTTTTTGAAGTAAATTTAAAAACCACTTATGCAAATATTTTCTTTAATGGAAAAATTACTCTCATTTAATTATGGGTTAATGATTTTAAATCTTTATGTGATGTGAGGTTTAGTTGTTAGATGTTTGGGATAAAATCAGCTTATCATCTGATCAGTAAGCACTACTCAGAGGTTGCATGGCATAAAAAAGGTATGGAATTCTTGTTGACATCCTAACACTTCTAGTAACATTTGGAAACTAGTGAAAGGAGTATGTGCAACAGATGAAAAAAAGGGATACAATTAGTTTCTAGATGTCACTTATGTAGTAAGGATACAGAAAAATAAACAAAACGGGCAACTAGACAAGCGTAACTCAGGCCTGGTTTGCAGACATGAATTTCCCACAGATAATCAAGCGTATGAAAGATGAAAAGAGTGAGAAAGAGGCTGAAAAATCGCGAAGAGATGCGTCGTATCAATTATCTTACCCTGGCAGATGAGCATTATGATCACCGGAGCCTGAAACGTGTCGTATCAATTTTCTCACCCAGAGCAACTTGATCTAACTCATCAATAACATCATCCCATGGAGTACGAACTCCGCGGGCACGAACCGCGTATCTCTTTGAGTTTTCTCCCATTGCTTCCAACGTCGCTAAGCTATTTACGTGAGCAATTGCTTCGACACCTTCGAAAGAATCTGTTTATGCCTCTTTGGAAATCAACTTCAATAATGTTGTTCTCGTATCATAACTATATAGCATAGAATCATCATATAAAAATATGACTTCTCCGTTCTTCGAAAGTAAAATAGGCTTAAAGCTGCCTTCAGGAGAACCTACTACGGCTTCGTAATCTATATCAAACTCCATACGCCAGGTCTCCTTCAAGTCGCTACTTTTCATCAAGGACCATATTTCCACACGTATTTTGTTATCTATATAAAGACACAAATGCCTTCCAAGTACCACAAGTCCACGTCTATTTCCATGCCGAAAGTTTTGCATACAAGGAGGGACACACAGCAACCGAAACTCTTCATCGACCAGGTCAAAGGCCACGACTTTGTTCCCCGTAGTCCAATAAATTGCATCATTTACATAGGTACCCGTATGCTCCAGTCTAAGAGAAACTCCACCTATCGCTCTCCACCCTCCACCACTTCCAAGTGTATATACCTCAACGTTTCCTTCAGGGTACCCGTATTTGAGGTAATGGATTCTAACAACCTTGTACTCATTGGTTGACCTGACATTAATCTTTCCTTCCTCAATAATTTCAGGATCAACATCTTCTTTTTTTAGAACCAGTTCAGGAAGATAAGCATATTCTCTGGTAAGGGGATTACATATATAGATGGGATCTATAACTAAATGGTGGCGTTGAAATGCACAAACCAAACCATTTCCCGAGCCAACTAAGTGATTATATAATGATTCATTGTGCATAGGAGGATGATATATCCTTTTCAGATTTTTATTGTAAATGTATTTCTCCTCAAGGCTAATCCTATCACCGACTTGTCCTCCATGGAAAAGTAAACTCTGAAGACGTCGGGGTCGTCAGTCCAACACGCAAAAAAGAGACATGACTCCATATTAGCAAAGTTAAGCTGGTGATTGAGGTGCATATTAGCGAAGTTACTTCCATGGATGAGTGTCATCCATTTCTTACAAACTAATTTGCACTATAAAACAGATTCAGCTGGAACACGATAAAGGATATCTTGTATGATATCCGAGGGAAGAGACTCCATTGATGATCCTTGAACTAATAACAAAAATTTAAAACCAAAAAGTAAGAAAAAATCTAGCCAGTTTCAGGAAAAAGAACTTTGGTGGATGTGCTTTTCTATAATGCTAGACCTTGTTATTATTTATAGGCTTCAATGATTCCTAAAAGAACACCAAGACTGAAAAACAGAAATCATGTAAAGTAGAACTTGAAAAGGAAATCACCTAGTTTAGCATAAAAGTATAGAGTTCATCCTTGACAGTGAATGGGATTTTCAAAGATCATCCCTGGTCTTGTTAGAAAAGAACTTATAAAGAATACAAGCAATTAAACTGTAAGTAATGCAACTTAATTTATCTGTAATTTTTTTTTGTCTATTTGATTGATATGTAGCTTCCATGAATAGCTTAGATCATGGTTCAGCTGGAATTGTTTTAACCTAATAAGCATGATGAAAGTCTAACATAACTTCCAACAGATAATCAAGCGTATGAAAGCTGGAAAGAGAGTGAGAAAGAGGTTAAATTCTGTATGTTGACACTTGATTAGCTTTAACTTAGATATTTGTATAGCATTTGACTGAATTTTAGAATGCAATTACAATAGTCAATAGCTATAGCACAACCAAGAATGGTATAAGAGTTTATATAAAATCTTATTAAGATTGCATATCTGTTGAGCCTTTCCCATTTTAAGCACATCCTTCTGTAATCTCTTTGCAGTGAACAAAATGATGCATGAAGAAGCAACACATTCTTAAAAATTGAAACTTCCGATAAACATCAAAATTTTATTGCGTATAGCAGAGATTTAGCAGTGAAAAACATAACTAGATGCATTACATAAAAAATAACCCCCAAAAATACCCTTAGTCAAACCATTTCTCGACTGTAGACACTGCAATGTCAGACTCTCTAACAGCCTCCCTGACAACGAGTCCATGAGTTTCCACATTTATAGCAAAATTGATTTGAACACCTGTGACATAACATTTCCATACCACACAGAAGTTAGCTATCAGAACTAGACAAGCTCATCTGAACCAATAATAATTGTTACATACCTGCAGGTTATATGTGGACAACCAGTCGTCCTTTCAACGTAAAACCTGCAACTCGGACATCTCATCCACTCTCGATCCTTAGCTAGGTTAATCAGCAACATGTCGTCTTTCTCTCCTCTTTTCATCTGCTGAAAGTCGTCACATGTCAGTTCTGAATGCCACGGGACCTTACACTGTGCGCAGAACAGCCTATTGCAGTAAGGGCACTCTGACGACCTTACGATCACCCCATCATCATCGTTCACCAGCATTCCCGAGCAATCCTTGAATGGGCAGTAAAATTTCTGCAAACTGAGAACTGAAGACTCGCACAAGGCATTCTCCCACCGATCTAACACCTGACCTGATATGATATCTCTGCATGAATAGGGTTCTAATGTCTCCTTACAGTTGGTCTCTGGGCATGTAATCATGCTGATGTTTTCTTGTATCTTAGCTTGAATGTGTTTGGTGATGCATTCAGAACAATAACTATGAGAACATTTGCTAGTAGTGTTCCTTGTTTCACTCTTTGCTTTGGCTTCCATACAAATCTCACAGAAACTCATTTCGGAAGAACACTGATCTTCTCCTACACTAGCATTAACATCGATTGATATCTTCTTATCATTACCATCTGAAGCCAGTAACAAGTTTGCTACGTCATCAACAAGAACTTGGAGTAAATCACTGTTGCAGATGCCTTCTGCCATTACAGACCCTCTGTGAGTCTTTTCTTTTAAGTTTTTTCTTTCTTCTGGGACTTACAACTTCTTTAAATAAGATATATACAAAAAAACTGTTGAGTTACTCATGCTAGCTGGATAATGGAAGTCAATCTGATTTTTTGTGCTTGTTTTAAGATTCTGTGAATGAATTTTTGGGAATGAAATTGAATTAAATTAAGATACATTTTTCTAATGCAGTCTATATGCAGAGAATTTAGGAAGAAAATATTTTTAGGATATATCTAAAGAAGTAGATAATACCAATCCAACTACAGATACGGAAATATAACCGAAATTAGCTAAAATATCTGCCAGAATATTTGTAACCAGGATCTAAGTTTACAGATTTATGGGGTCTAAATGACTAAATAAGGCCAGACTAGAGTCACCAGACTACATGACTGTCTATGTCGTGATAGACGAGCTAGGCGCTCACCTAGGCCCAAGAGGCGTTCAGGTGAGCGCCTAGCTAATAAAGGTCTCAAGGCGTCAAAAACGTGAGCCATTACTTATTTTCTATTTTTGCTTCGGCGCATCGTTCCTATTGTTTGCTAGCGGAATTTGTCCCTGTCCCATCTACAAATCCTGTTTGCATTGGGTGTCAAAATGATAGTATGTTCTTTGTGGGAACAACCTTCGGTAGTAGTCAATTTAATCATCCATACATCGTAAAAAAATTACTTCAATTTTACGTTTGCTCTCATTTTATTGTTATTGTAGGTTATTTGTCTTTGCATTGAGTAGTTAATCGACTGAATTTCTCGAAACCAAATATACATGATAGCAGAAACAAGAATACTGTTATAATCAGATAGCTCTCAAACACAAAATTTCAAGAGAAATTAACACTTCGATTCCGAATATAAACATAAACAATTAACCTAATTAATATATAGTTCTCTTCATCAACAGAGACACTAAAGAGCACAAGTCCAACCATATTTGACATTTGCAATCTTAGACTCTCTTACATTCTGCTTCATGAGTATCGCTCCAGGTGGCTCCACAGCCATAGCAAAATTCAAAACCACACCTGCGAGTTCGAATGAACGTTCGCAAAGGAGTTAATTATTATTTGAACAAGAGAAACTCTTATAATTTAGAAGCAATAGTTGATCATATTACATACCTGCAAAATATATGCAAACATCCCTCCGTCCTTTCCACATAGTATTTGCAACCTGGACACTTTCTCCACTTTTTGTTCTCAGCCAGTTGAATGAGCAGCTTGTCTTGAGCCGCTCCACTACGGAAAACTCTATCTGAAACAATACGTAAAGATTCGCACAAGGCGATCTCCCAGCGATCTAACACCGCACCTGATATGATATCTCTGCATGAATCGGGCTCTAATCTTTCCTTACACTTAAACTCCGGGCAGGTTATCAAGGTGATCTTTTCTTGTACCTTTGTTGCGATGTGTTTTGCGATACATTTGGTGCAGTAACTGTGTGAACATTTGTTAGTAGTGTTTCTCATCTCATTTCCTGGTTCCATGCAAATCTTGCACACAGTACTTCCTTGTGCTGCCATTACAGATTCTCAGCGAGTCTTTCTCTTTTCTTTCTTTTGGGTGTTAAACTGTCTCTAGATTGTTGACATCTTTTTATATGCAGAAACTGTTGAGTTTCTCTTGGTAGAAGAAGAATAATGAAGGGTTGTGTCTCTAGATTCTGTATATGCAATTTAATTGAATTAAAATACTGACTTTTCTAAACTGCCTTTCTAAGGAAGAAGTTAATTCTAAACTGCCTTTCTTAGGAGCTAGGAGGAAGAAGTTAATATAATTCTAAACTGCCTTTCATAGGAAGAATGTTAATATAATTCTAAACTTCCTTTCTTAGGATAAGATAGTAACATGAGGAAACGAGATAATGTCAAATCTAATTTATGTTTATCTCATAAATATCACTATATTTATGGGATAAAATCATTTTTTTTTAAAGAAACCCAAGTGCTTTTTTATTCGTGAGATTTTGTTTCTTTAAAAAAACAAAAATATAAATCAGTTGAGATTCATGTTCACACTTCACATAGGCGCCACCAAAGTTGGGTTGCAGAGAACCCGATTAAAAGCCCGGAAAAATAATAAATAAATAAAAATTACGAAAAAAATAATTAATGTTGTGATATAGAAGATAGAGAACAGGAAACACAAAGTAGGGGGAAAGAAGGTGGAGAGACATTTTATTAATATGTTTATGTTTACAAAGGTTTGGGACTCTATTTATAGAGTTTACATACTTAGTGTCCAAGTAATGGGGTCCCACTAAAGTGAACATCTACCTAATAAACTTATGTTTATAACACTCCCCCTAGATGACCACTGTATCTAAGCAATTGCCTCATGAAAACATTTTTCAGCAAAATCCAAAAGGTTTTAATCAGTACAACAGACAAACATTAGAGTCTCTATTTATAGGGCTAGACACAAGGGCATCCCAGTAATAAACGAGATTTACCCTAGATACTCTTAACATAATTACATGTTTATAACACTCCCCATGATGACATTGTGTCTAAGTTATTTGCCTCGCTAAAACCTTGACAGGAAACCCCAAAGGGACAAAACCTGATCGAAGGGAAAAGAGTACAATTGCGAGTAAACTTAGGACGGAGTTGGACATGCATATGTTGCCTCATTAAAACCTTGACAAGGAAAAACCCAGTGGGAAAAAACCTTGTCGAAGGAAAAAGAGTACAACATGATAGTCCAATAAAATACCTTTTACTATGATGCTACCCCTGATAAGCAATTCCGTTGAATCTTGGCTTGCAAATCTTCGAGTTGAGACTTCCCAATTTTGGCAAACGAATTTCTTGAATGCTGGAGATAGTAATGCTTTCATGAGAAATTTTCCATTTGATGAAGTCTTCTTTTGTGTTTGTCTTCTAATAATAGTGTTCTCGAGTCTTCATGCTTCTTTGAGTACACTGAAAACTTGCTTCTTGGATTGCTCACTTCCCGAATATGATTTGCAAAAGTAGTTGATGTAGTCTCTTCAACAAATGACCAAGATGTAGATACGGTACCAGAAGTGAATAAATTTGTATTTGTGGTCATGCCTTATGTGGATCAGAATAACATCCAAATTCCTAAGGGTTTTTATGTTGACTTGGGCTAACAAAATAACCTAGCTAATGGTTGGAATCCACCAAATAACCAAAATTTGATACAACCCCCCCTTGGATGACCACCATGTTGAATTAATTTTCCTCACTAAAACCTCGCTAGTAAAACCCAATGGGAAAAAACTTGGACAAAGGAAAAAGAGCACAAATATCAATATTTTTGAAATAAAATAAAACAAAATGTCATGTCGCCTCGTTAAAACCTTGTCAGAAAAACCACATGGGACAAAACCTGAAAGGAAGGAAAAAGAGTAAAACTTTTGAAGATTTATGGATGCTAACTCAACTATATGAGTATTACAGAAAATGAGAATCAAAATCATAACTCTAGTCTATCTCAAAGACGAGTTTAAGCTAGCATAATTCTAACTGCAGATTTAAGAAAGGAAATAAAATAAAATTTATGTTGCTAAAGCGTGGATTTTTGTGTTTTTAAGGACTCCTCAAGAGACCTATAAACCTGATATCATCAAATAATTTATTCGGATTCTTGGTTTTGTACCAAATTTCTAAAAACACATAGAGGATTGTTCAACCTACCATAATCAAGTCAGGTGGCTTCCTGAATATGTTCCTAACCACATTTCTAGTGTAAATGCAATATGAGTCCTTCAAGGATTACCACGCTAGAAGCATCATACATGGAGAACAAAAATGTATTGGATCAATCCTTGGGTTTGAGAAAAAATAGAACCCTTCAATCATTTATTCAACGATTATTTTTCTCATATAACGCATTATAATGACTACACCACCCTAAAATAAATATGCTCGGCAATTTTATGGTGTCAAATCTTGGATCTAAAATTACGTCAATCGAGAAATTAATCCAACCTAGTTGGATTGTAGTAGAGGGGTTAAAAACCACCATCATTTATTATTTTAGTATCTACCATAAATGAAATTTCGACAATCATATTAGCTTATCACGATCTCACATAATTTCCAATGTATGCATACTTTGGAAAATTCAAAAAATTACTGGTACCAACGCCACGGGCATGATAATGTCCTACTATTCAAATGAGGAGATATGAAATTTGAGAATGTGAATCGTATTATGATAGTCTATGTTGGAGCTATCTGTAGCCTATATAAAAATTCTACTTGTTTGCTAGATGTGATTGACTTTTCCATTTCAAACGGCATAAGCTTATAATAAAAGCTAGATGAGATATCTTCATGCCTACACTAGTGGAAAATAGCAGTTTAACGACCGTCAAAGAAAGTCATAGATACGAGTTAAATGACTTGCTTTGGCAGTTGGGGAAAGGGTTGCTGTTTGAGCATCTTTTTAATCTATGACGTGGCTATGAGGGTCATTAAACAACCTATATCAACGATCGATTTTAAAGGTCAAGGGGTTATGACTGACATCAATCGTCCGTAGATATAGATTTTAATATATATAAAAAAATCATATTCAGACAGGCTGACTGAATCTGTTTGGCCTGAGTGAATCTGATTAAATCTCAAATGGAACTCAAATGAAAATTCGAATAAAACTCAAATGAAAACCAAATCAAGTTCACTGAATTAGAAATCAAACATGTACTCATAAATTTAAATTGACAATTCCATTAATCAGTCAATGTATTCATTATACAATTTATAACTGAATTCAATTTACACTTAGATTCAAAATCATACAAAAAAGGATTCAAATTCTGAATTCACACAGATAAAAATCCTAATAAGTCCAAGGTTTCTTAAAGAGAAGAGCAACTATCCCTAATAGGTTTTAAGTGTCTTAAAGACATCCTGAGCGAAAATGTCGTTTTCGTTTGAGAAATAAAAATCTTCACGACGTTCCTATATGGGTGTCTGAGGAAATGATTAAACCTATTTCTCATATTATTGGAGTAAAACGCATATTCAACAATCAAGAAAACTACCTTGATAAGTCATCTCTTATTCATGACTTTGGAACAAAAAATATGAATCAAGGTAGAAGGAAGAACGACAATTGGGTAATAAACAACCCTGAAAGGAGAAAAAGGAACGGGAGAAAGAAAGAGAGATCAAGTTCCATGTCCCTTTCTGTGGAAGGCCGTGAATCCAAGAATTTTGTCCCATATTTCCTCCACATAAATAATCGAGTCTCATAACTTAAGACAAGTATAAACAAACTCAAACGGAGCATCTCCAAAACATGGAAAGTGGCTAACTCAAGTACTCCTAGTCCTTCTTCTAGTATTAGTTTTTCACTTTTGTTGAATGACTTGTCTCAATGTTGCTCTAAAGGAGAAGTCAACTATGAGGAGCAAAGTGCGCATCTTAACAAACCATGACTGCTTCCTGAAGCACCCTTCTTTTGGGATAAAAAGGATGCGCTATGTTCTCAAGAAAGTTATTGTCTTGAGAAAGCTGTCAAAGGTGTATGTGTTGTTTCGAGCCCTTTTTCCGAAGTATGTTCTATTGTTTTTGGAAGTAAATTCCTTGTTGAACTTTCCCTCCTCTCCTTGCTTGGTCCTCCAAGTTTTTGTCATCTATAACTTCTTGTGCACATTCACAAGAACCGCACGGACATCCTTGTGCCTAGGGTGTTATATGAACCCCCTTATATATATGTCATTAATTGACACTTTATTCTATAAGGATAAAAATATTCTACTGGATTCTTAGCACAATGGAGAGAAGCGCAAAAGAGGTGATCATGAAGGAGAAGGATATTGATTTTCATAAAGATCTTGTTTTCATAATCTTTCATCAGGCTATTGATCATGAAAACAACTTACCAGTTCAGATGTCCTCACAATTGGTAGGAAACCTTCTTCGTGATTTTGAAGTCGTTCGTGAACAGTTTGGAATAGCAACAAGGAATCTTGAGTTTCTAAAGAACGAACTGAAGAAAACATCCGATGAACTTACAATTGTTCAATATTTAATTGCAAATCGAGGTTATAATTTCTAGTAAATCTTCTATTTTTATCTTTTTGTTTAGAAGAATAACTAGTGTTTTGGAGTAGCCATTATTGTGATTACACATAGCTATATCCAATGTTTTCATCTTCTTGTTTTTAGAGTTATTGGTTTAAATTCTAAACTTGGTTGGAAGAAGATGGTTGCAGTATTAATCTTTTGATTTTATATATTGCAATATTTTGATGGGATATGTGTGTTTACGTCCGTGAACTTGATTGTCCCATATTTTGTCAAAAGTAAAGTCGTTCGTGAATTGATATGCAAATATTGATAAAAGGATGAATAGACTTTTGACAAACACAAAATTTAAGCCTATATTTTCAATTATTGATGTAAGATAGGTTAAAATCTTTTGTGATTCAAGGATTATGTCTATTGTGTGTCATTATGAAAATGGTGATGGAAACATAGAATGAATCCATGTGTATTCCACAATAATTGATCTTCCCTGATCCATATCTTGTGTATTACTGTGAGACTCTATATTGTGACTTATGTTGAGCATTATACAACCAAAGTTGATTATTTTTATGATTACCTTAGTTGTGTTCCGTAAGGTACTCTACGTCATGTATTTTGAACTAAATCAATCATTTTGTGTGATTATTTAGTTATGACTCCGTAAGTTTTTCTCTTGTTGAGCATGTTTGACTAGGATGGTTATTTTTATAATTAACTTAGTGCTCCATAGATCTTCTTATGTGAGTATAAACAATTGAATTGATTAATTTTGTGAATAGTTTAATTGTGTATTCTGGTTAGATTAATTATGAGTTCTCTTTTGAATAATCTAAATGAGTTATTAAGTCTCCATAAGTTTACTTGTGTAGAGCATACTTATCTTGGTTTGCTTGGGTTAATATGATTGAATATTTCTTGTTGGATTCCAAATTCATACTTGTATGTAATTTGTTGAGTCTAAAGAAATCCTTCTTTTCTTTTGAAATTAAGGTTGCTCTTGTTGTTCCTTTGGGATTGACATATTATGGGGGAGAGTTCTTTTGAACTTGTGTTTAATTGCCAAATCTTTGTGGGGAGTGCGGCTATGGAATATTAGAGGGGTTATCTTGCATTTTTTTAAACTCCTTGATGAATGAATTTACCTTCGGATTTATGATTGCATCTAAATAAGATGATATGCATTTACCTTTGGTCATGAAAAATGTCTCTTACGGAAATTTCATTAGGATCCCGTTCTTGTACCTTTTCCAATTTTATTGACAAAAAAGGGGATAATTAATATGTTGTTCATACTACAAATACCTATGGTTTTTGGATCATTATGTAGGGGGGGGGGGGTTTCCATGTGAGATGGAGTATTGACTAAGGGGGAGTGAAGTATCACCATAGTATTTTTGTTGAAGTTGTGATGCAATTGGACTTTGACGATGTGTAATAATACTATGAAACTGTATAACAATGATTGAGAACCGATGCTTTTCTCATTGTTATAGATACGGATTTTCAACAACAATGATACTAAACTTACAACCTTTTGGATCATTGGACTACTTGGAAGTGACGAAGATTTCGAGTATTGTTGAAGATTAGACATGTGGAATAGGAGCTACAAAGTTTATTTATATTTTTTTTTTGTATTCCATATGTATTAATAGTTTTTCCACTAAAATTGACAAAGGGGGAGATTGTTAGAGCATTGTTCGGTGGAACTCGCATGCGTTGCTATCTCAAGCATATTTGTCAATGTTAGTGATCAAAACTATAAAGTCTTGATTTCTAGTCTACTATAGCTAAGGTCTCGGACTAGGATAGAAAGTGTAGTTAAGCTCAAGAACTCCATGGCAATCATCATACAAGACGGAAAACTACTCAAGGAACTAGTGGATCTTCATCGACAAAAAGGTATGTGGATACTTGAACTTATCTATAACTCGAAAGTATCTTGAGACAAAAGTCGTATTACTATATAGACTAAGAATATACACATGTGATATTTCGAGCTGAGTATATCTTGCTTATGTATTTCTCAAAATAAGTGTTGGTAAAGCTTTCGCTTTATCCAAGTTCATCTTTACCTAGTGAAGAAAGTCATGTTATGTTTCAACCACCTTGGAAATCGCTTTGACGAAAAATAGTTTGTGAATAACAACTATATAACATCCTATGAGAATGTTTCAACGGTTGAAATGAGAGTTTAGACAATATAACCATTGGGGATATAAACATTGTTGTGGTAACACATATATGTATAAGTCTTTAGCACTTGAACCTAAGTTTGCGAACTTTGTTGATCAAGTGAAACCGGAACGTGAGTAGTCAACCCAGTCCGCGAACGTACGTAGTTCTTGAACT
Source organism: Papaver bracteatum (assembly GCA_023529315.1). Classification (NCBI taxonomy): domain Eukaryota; kingdom Viridiplantae; phylum Streptophyta; class Magnoliopsida; order Ranunculales; family Papaveraceae; genus Papaver; species Papaver bracteatum. The sequence continues at coordinate 154,666 of JAJJWX010003394.1, read as the reverse complement.
CGATAATTTATGCTGGAGTTGAAGCTCGGTTTTAGTCCGTGAACTCAGTCCGTGAACTGACGGAAGTTCTCGAACCCGAGAATTTCTGCTGGAGTTTGTGAACTCCAACCGGTAAACTTGAGTCCGCGAATTGAGTGGTTATGTCTAAAAATGATGTTCGTGAACTTATCATAATTAACTAAGGAATGTTATTGCAAATCGTGACTTTATAGTTCATGAATCGATTCGAGTGAATCACATCATTTTTGCTTCAATTGTATCTTGTGTAGTACATGAGATCTCGTAGCAATTGAACAACTCTCTAACTAGTTCATTTGAGTAATTTGAACTAGTTATGGTGAAGAAGAATATGGTTGATATGGAAGTTATCATTTGGATAACCATTTGGTTGACTAATATTGAACCAACTATTGTACACATTTGGGTATGGTTACACAAACCCAAAATCGTCAAGTACATGTGTGTATGACAAGCTAAGTTTTAGATCTAACGGTTGAGAGATATTAGCTTGTATCTAATCAGGTTTTCATCTAACGGTGAATATTGAATGCTTTGTTACTAAGCTAACATTGATTGGAAACCCTTATTTGAAAGACTATATGAGGGAGAACTCTAATAACTGGGAAACCTAATCCCCACACATTCTGTGATACTAGTTTGCTAAGCTAGCGTCGATTCTCCTTTAACCTTTGGTTTTCTTCTTCTAAAACCTGGTTAACGACTTAGAGACTTCATTGGGATTGTGAAGCCAAACCGATACTATTTTCTTGTAGTTGTGTGATCTGATCTTTTTGTTTCTATCGTACGAGTACAATTGTAATAATTGGATTGAGATATCTATCTCCGATAGTCAAGATATAAAAGTAATCACAAACATCTTCGTCTCATCGTTTGTGATTCCACAATATCTTTTTTCGCTGCGTCGATTAAGACTATTGTGAGGTGATTGATGAAACTAAGTTGTTCTACGGGAATATAAGTCTGGTTTTATTGATTGGTTCCTGTTCACCTTGATTTATCAAAAGACACAAAACTCATAGGTTTATTCGTGGGAGACGAATTTATCTATCTTGTAGACTTTTCTGTGTGAGACACATTTGTTTATTAAAGTCTTCGACTTTGGGTCATAGCAACTCTTTGTTGTGGGTGAGATTATCTAAGGGAATCAAGTGCACAATATCCTACTGGGATCAGAGGAGTAGGAGCATAATTGTACCTTGGATTAGTGTGAGATTGATTGGGGTTTAACTACAGTCCAGATCGAAGTTAATTTGGAGTAGGCTAGTGTCTGTAGCGGTTTAATATAATGTATGTTTAATTTGGATTAGGTCCCAGGGTTTTTCTGCATTTGCGGTTTCCTCGTTAACAAAATTCTGGTGTCTGTGTTATTATTTTCCGCATTATATTTTTATATAATTGAAATAATACAGGTTGTGAATTGTTCAATCAATTAGAATATCCGACCTTATTAGTTGTTGATTTAAATTGATTGACACTTGGATATTGGTCTTTGGTACCATCCAAGTTATCTCTCTTTGATTAAGACTCGTGAATTGTATTTGCTTGAGTAAATCAAATTGAGAGACTGGGATAATAACTACTTGAGATATTTTTTATTGATTGAGTCTAGTTGATTCTCTAGAAAACAACTCGGAGTTGTCCATACATATTGCTAATCGAAATGTTTGGTGTGGTTGTTAGACCCCCGCTTTTTCAAGATGTTTTTGCAAGACGAAGTCCATGTCATGACAATCAAAACAATTAAATACGAAACTCTTCGGACCTGGAAGCTGAGCTTGAGGCTCCAAAAGCATCATGGGTTTTTATGAATAACTTAAAAGAGCAAGTAATCATTACAAAGATACAAGAGATACTGGACATAAATGATCATCATTTAGTGGGTCACCCATTTGTTTTCTGAATTATTTTATTACTTATTAGCAAAGAAAAAACTTTATTACCTTGAAAGCTAGTAGTCCAAGAGCAAAATCCCATCCTCTCGCATTAGAAAGGCTTAATTAGGAGATGATTCAATTCCTGAATGGGGGAGCTTGTAGATCCTTGACTAAGCCATTACAGCACCACCAACTAGGCATCTACAATAATATTCACCAAAGATGTAACTGACTGAAGCCGGTTCAGACTACAGCTGGAAGCAATATGCTAAGATCCTTCAACTATGGCAGAAAAAAGAAAAAGAAAAATAGAGAACAATAAGAAAAATCACCACAAAATAGACTTATTAACCGTACAAGATACTTTAAGCCATAATATCATAGAAAAATCGAAATAAAAAGTAGACAGTGAGGACTTTAAGGTGTTTGTAGGATTTTCTTATAACCTTTACCTATTATGATTCAAATATGATTCCCCTCGCATATTTATTATATGCCATTGTCTAAACCGAATGTGTACTCAATTTTCCACATCCAATTATTCGAAGGAGAATCAGAACAGAAAATCATTTAATTATCCAAGCAGATATCAATAAATCAAGACATGGAAAGACTATATGTACTATCACAGCTGATTGAAGAACTATACTGAAAAACAAATAAAATTTTCTATCAAGTCCAAAATCAAAAAGGTCTGAAAAGAATCAATTTCTAAGAGTCATAAAGCAACCAGCATAGTCACGAGAATTACCTAATGAATAGACAAAGGTCATGCTAGTACGACCCGAACTGGGAATCCAAGTGCATCATCATGAAGTTGCGTATCATTTCCAGCATTTCAATTTTATCTACCTAATTAGAAAACAACACTACCAGATGAGCTACATGACAAGTTATGTCCAAATAAGCTACATGAAAGTTACAAGAATTGAGAATAGCTCTCAAAAAGCCTCGAAAACTCTATGCAGTGAGCCTATTAACTAGTCAAGTTAAGTTATGAGGTAAACGATTATAACTTATATGCTTCCTCTCACAAGCAACATACCAGCATAAGATGTTAGTAATTCAAACTCAGAATGGGGATATGTGCAGAATATCTTTCAAATAAGCCATAATTCAGTCCCAGGCGAGCAACACAAGTTCACGCATTTCCTATACGCTTCAAAGAGAACTAAATAAGAAATTGAAATACACAAAACTTAACCCAAATAATTTCGACACGAAATGAAAACTAAAATCAACGAAAATTTCTACAAATACAATTTACAGAAACCTTAAAAAAATCCCAAATCAAAACCCAAATTTCATTTCAGATCTAAACAGAACTTGTTAAAATGAAACTATCCAATAAAATTCAAGCAAATCGGTAAGTTACAAAGCTTAACAACAAAGATGAAAAGAATAAAATGGTTCAAGAAGAATGAATCGTACCTCTTGGCTTTGTTCTGTGGTTACAAGTTTAAATTGGGTTCACGGGGATAACTTGGATTTTATATAGGAGTGAAGAAGATGGAGAAAGGGGTTGGGTCAACGAGCAATGATTTTAGTTTTTTAGTTTTTTTTTATTTCTTCTGATCTGTTTCAATTTTTAGTTTGGTGGTGAAGTTGAAGAAGATGGAGAAGAGAGGCGCATCTAGAGGAGAGAGAAAAATATAAAGGGAAATAGAGAGAGGAATATTATTTGTAGGTTGGAAGATAAGGATATAGAGATGGGGAATTAAAAAAACTTATACGGCGACTGTTTTTGACACTCTAGGATGTGCTCCGTGTTTTTCTCTGACCGTCTTGACCGGTCCGCGGTCAATTGACCGCTATTGAGGGTCGTGGATGTAGGTTGAGAAATCCCCATTTTTCACTAGTGCTAGTAGACAGCCTTTTTCGATTTAATCAAAATGGGAGAAAAACATCTGGTAATGTATAGTCTCCCCTTGATTATGGCGGAAATATAATCATCTCATATAAGAAAACAAGTTCGTAGAATATTATCCGATTAAATCGAGGACATATACTCCTTATGAAATATGTCTTTCGACATTTAAAAAAAAACGTAGTCTTAATAGACATACATATTTACCATCAACCATGGATTTTTATGCTTACAACCAAAAACATATACAATATGCAAATAAAACTCCAACAAGATTAACAAATAAAAATTGTGGACCCTTCTTTATGAAAATAAATTAATTTCAAGATCAATTTAGTCACTAAAAGGACTAATAGTATTGGATAATCAAGTTGGGTGCGCACCCATTGATCTTTTATGTCCTACCGTATCGCAACATCAAGTTGAACGGACCCTATTTGGGAGATTAGTATTAGGAAAAACAATATTGCTTAATATCCCCCGGGAATGCAGCAATCTCCGGTTTTGTTGGTGTTTGCAATTGTGAATAACATGATATCGACATCTCATCATTTTAGGATCTATATAGAAACCAATTCCAATTAGCATATATGATTCTTCTGTAAAAAAAATATAAAGATATCATTGTCGTTATCGATTTTGGAAGAAAGAAAAAAATGCATTATTGGTTGAAAAATTCACTCCTTATTGGCAAAGATTTGGAGAATATGCCAATTTATTTTCTCGCATCTTATAAAAATGAGGGAGAAAATTAACAGAAATTGGTCTCTACGATTAATTAAACTCGTATCGACAAAATAAAAATATTGTCGTTTTAGTCATCGCATAGGAAACCATATGTAATTAAACTCGTAACTTCAAGGTTAACGGATGATTTCTTGTAAATTTTTTTTTGAAATCATATGTAAATCACATGATCCTTGTCTAAAAGACAAAGATACCAAAATCAATTGGCCGTAGGTTTTTCAACCATGCACGTGAATAATTACCATAAAGGTAATTAAATTGCGATAACACCAATTTCGGTGATTATAGTTTCACAAAAAGAAACTATAATTAAATTATTAAATTATTTAAGAATTTAAATAATTAAACTATAATTTTACTTTTTTTAAAATAATAATTTAAATTATTCTTCTCAATGAAAAAATTATAGAAGAAAAGATATCAAGTTTGTAAGGTAAAACTGATCACCCATGTATCAATATCGTTTTATGTGGGATGATTAAGAATTAAAACAAAATAAACGAAAATGATTTGTGGCTCCCAAAACCCCTACTCCCATTACTCCCAACATTAGGCGGCATACACCTAGGATCAAGTGAATGTGGATATATATGTTACCGGATTAAATGGTAAGTGAGAGAATTTACTGTTAAGTTTCCATCGATTCTTTGAGCCGTCGATTAAAATTAACGGCCTAGATAGAAAATGTGGATATATGTGAATCGTTGCAAATTTTTGAAGTCCATTATCCGTAGACTGAATAATTTTGAGGGTACGCTTTGAATAATTTTGAGGTTCTTATGTTCCTATAGGATGGTCCCATACTGATACACTTTAATTAAAAAGTGGTCACAATCTATATCTTGACCTTAAATTCTCATGTGCGATTCAAAATATGGTTCTTGACCAAAAGTTTGTCCATTGATACAAATTCTAACTTAAAATCTGTAATGCTCGTATAAGTATTAGAATTGAAAGCATGTTATTTGTAATTGTAATGAGATTATGCTTTGGGACCTGAAATCTAACTTCAACAAAAGCATGTCATCTAACCTAGCAGTTAACACAGATAAATGGTATACATCTTCTTGCTCAATATTATTATCATAAGATTAGAGAACTCGTTTCAGGAACTGCAGATGGGCATTGATGTCTGTTTTCGGGTATATGAGTTTTAAACCAACATGCCAAAACACCAAAATTTTCTAGTGACGGATCATCTTTTGGTGGTCGTTACACTATGGATACTGTATCTACACCTTTTATAGTCTTTTCACCATTAATACACTTGAGACAAATGTCAAATCGAAGATGCTCATGCTGCGTCCATAAGTCACAACCTGCAATCCCTTAATATTTCATCTACAGAAAACGTAGAGGGTGATTCTCAAAGAAGAAGAAGATTATCGATTCGATTAAAGATCCAAATTTTATATGTTCACGGATTAACAAAAATAAAAACAATTTATTCTCACTTGCCATTTAATCCGGTAATATATATTTAGGAGATTTCACAATAATCAATTGAAACTCTATCCTAGGTGTATGCCATATAATGTTGGGAATAATGGGAGTAGGGATTCTGGGAGTCACAAATCATTTTCGCTGGCAAAATAAATAATGAACGTTAAGGTTTTACTGTGTAATGATTCACATCCGCTACTTTTAAACATCCATCGTATCAGCACTGTGCCTTTTAGGTCATCTATCCTTGGATGACAAACAATAATTTATACTGTAGCTTTGAGTACAAAATCCATCCAACCGAGGTGTACATACAGGTACAAAAACCAGAAACAAAGTTAGTGGACTGTTCAAACGCATTATGCATAATGATTAAATTAATAAATAAATAAAGCGAAACTATTTCCGGGGTCCGTTTTTTCCTTTCAAAGTTCAGATTCGTATCAACGCCGTCTCCACTCTGTTACCGACAACGATTCTAGGGCTTAATATTACGTGTGCCGATGGTAGAGCAACGTAGCTCATAACGTGTTGTGATATAGAAGACAGAGAACAAGAAACACAAAGTAAGGGGAAAGAAGATGGAGAGAAATTTTATTAATGTGTGTATATTTACAAAGGTTTGAGACTCTATTTATATAGGTTACATACTTGGTTTCCAAGTAATGAGGTCCCGCTAAAGTGGGCATCTACCTAATAAACTTCTGTTTATAGCAATTAAAACATTTATTCTTTTAGATTTTGCAATTTTAGCTTTTGCCGTGAAGAACCAACACATTCTTGAATTGAAATCACAAAACATAATTAAGCTAAACAATTACATGAATAAAAACCCTAAAAGCAGCCCTTTGTCGGACCATTTTTTTTTTTTTTTTGCCTCATCAGACTCTTTGACAGCCAGCATGAGACTGATACCAACTGACTCCACAGCTATAGCAAAATTCATACTTACACCTGCCAACAAAACATCGCAAAAACACAGCCATGGTTGCATAGGAAATTAATTATCAGAACTATAGAATTTTTATTTTAGCATTAGCTAATAATTGTTACATACCTGCAAGTAATGTGTAAGCATCCATCCTTCTTTTCCACATAGTACTTGCATCTGGGACATCTTCTCCACTTTTGTTTCTCAGCTAGTTTTATCAACAGAATATCTTCTTGTCCTCCTCTTTTCATTTCCAGGTATTCGTTGCAATCCAAATCAGAATGCCATGGAACCTTACACTGCGCACAAAACAATCTTCTGCAGTGAGGGCACTCCGTTTCCCTTATGATAACCCCATCATCGTCGTTCACCAGCATCGCTGAACAGTCTTTGAACGGGCAGTAAATTTTTTGGGAAGCAAGAATTAGAGACTCGCACAATGCATTCTCCCAACGATCAAACACCTGAGCCGGTATGATGTCTCTGCACAAATTGGGTTCCACCGTCTCTTTGCAATTAAAATCTAGACATGTGATCTGAGTCATATTGTCTTGTATCTTAGCTGCAATGTGTTTGGCGATGCAATCTGCGCAATAAATGTGGGAACATTTGATAGTGCTTTTCCGCATCTCACTTGTAGGCTGAGCTTCCATGCAAATCTGACAGAAGCTATTTTCAGAAGAATATTGATCATCTCCTGCACTAGAATTAACATCCATTGATGATTTCATCTTCGTATCATTGCTATTGCAAGAGTTTTTGGTATCTTCAATTTTCATTGCGGATGAAGATGATTCTCCAATTTCTGACTTTGGATAACGTGGATTAGAAGAACTCTTAGTAACTCCAACTGACATAGAAGTTCTAACAGAAGACATTAGACCCTCTTGAAGACACAACTGCTCAGCGTACTTTTCGTCAGAAATAGGAAAGATGTCTTCCTCTCCACCATCATCAGAGCCAACTGACAACACTGCAAAGTAGAAATCATCGACTAATTCTGCCATTACTAATTCTGTAAGTTTTTTACTTTCTTTTGAGCTCTACAAATTCTGTAGATTGGAGACATCTTTATATAGTAAAGGGGTAATAAAGAGTCATCTGAACAGTCTGTTGACTTACTCATGCTAGATAACGAATGGTCATCAGTCTTTGTTTAAGATTCTGTGTATGCTGTTTAATTGGAATTTTGGGAAGGGAATTGGAAATAAATTTGCACACCTTTTCCCAATGCAGAGACTGAAGAATGTCTAATTTGCATCAATTGTCTTTATTAAGTGAATAGGGAAGGTACATTAACACGTACATTGGATCCCAGCTTTACACATTTTTATGGGTCTAAAGACTCTAAAGTCTAAACAGCAAATGACTAAATACAGCTAACTTGACTAGACTAGTTACTCATAGTAATGGATTCAGAACAATAAATCTGAGAACATTTGCTAGTAGTGTTCCTTGTCTCGGTTTTTGGTTTAGCTTCCAAAGTCAATAAAAATCTCGCAAAAGCTCATTTCGAATGAAGGCTGATCATCTCCCGCGCTAGAATTAACATTGATTGACATCTTATTATCATTTAGTACTACTGCCACTCTCTTTCTTAGACTCGTAGAGTTATTTTAGCTTCCGTACAAATCTCACAAAATCTCGTTTCAGAAGAACACTGATCATGTCTCACAATAGCATTAACATCGATAGCTTGACATCTTCTTATCATTAGTACTACCGTCACTCTCTTAAGAAGGAATCATTTGACAACTACTTGGTGTATATCAATCACTACTACTGCTGCCTTGTGCCATTAAAAATACTATAAGTCTGTCCTATAAGTTCTTTCTCTTTATATAAAGAAGGTGTAATGCAATTTAACTGAATTTTTGGGAAGGAAATTGGATTAAATTAGTAAATCTTTTCCCAATGCAGAGATTCAAGAAATTTTAATTGCCTCTATGTGGATTAGGAGGAGAATATTGAGGATAAATTGAATCTTATGTAGATAATAGTAGCCTATCTAGTATATAGAGGATAGCAGAACCAAGAATATTGATACATTCAGATTAATCTTAAACATTTAAATTTCAAGATAAACGACACTTTACCAATGCAGAAATTCAATCATATTGCTAGTATTGTTGAAAGATAACATAAACACTTAATTTGATTCCCCCGGTAGATATTAAAAGGAACAATTACAGGAAAAACATAAGTTGAACCATCACAGAAACAATTAACCTATTGTTATAGCTTCCTTCATCAGCAGCAACAGTAAAATGCACTTAGTCCGTCCAATTTTTTGATTGTTGACATCTGATCTCATCTTAAACTCTCTTACATTCTGCTTCATGAGTGTCGCTCCATTTGGCTCCACAGCCGTAGCAAAACTCAGATTCACACCTGCGAGGATAACATTCCCAATGGTTTCCAAGGAGTTAATTACTATATCTTCTGAACTAGAGAAACTCTTCAGCATAGTTGATCATCTTTACATACCTGCAAGTTACATGCAAACAGCCACTCGTCTTTTCCACGTAATATTTGCAACCTGGACATTTTCTCCACTTGTTCTTCTCTGCGAGTTGAATCAGTAGCATATCTTCATCCCCTCCTCTATTCTGCACTTGAGGAGTTGAAGATTCACGCAAGGCGCTCTCCCAGAGATTAAACACCTTATGTGATATGGTATCTCTGCAGAAATGAGGTTCTAATGTCTCTTCACAATTGAACTCTAGGCACGTTATCAAGGTGATGTTCTCTTCTACCTTAGATGCAATGTGTTTTTCGATGCATCTGCGGCAGTAAGTGTGTGTACAGTTGATAGTACTGTTTCTCATCTCAGTACTTAGTTTAGCTTCCATGCAAATATTGCAAAAAGGCATTTCAAATTCTGTAAGGCTTTTCTATAAAGTTCTTTCTTTCTCTTGGGTTACAACTTCTTTAGATCAGAAACATATTTATACTAATAAATAGAAACAGGCAATCTGTTGAGTTTCTCATGCTAGATAATGAAGGGTTCTAAGTTTTTTTTTTTTTTTTAAGATTCTGTGTATGCAAATTAATTGCATTTATGGGAAGGAAATTGAATTAAAATAAAAAACCTTTTCCCAATGCAGAGATTCAAGAATGTTCTTCTGCTGCTATTAAAATTAGGATGAAAATGTGCATTAACTATTACAAATATTTGAGTCTCATCATCAGCAGAGACACCAAAAGCCCTTTGTCCAACAATTTTTTTGCCTCATCAAACTATTCCACAGCTATAGTGAGACGGATGGCAATTGACTCCACAGCTATAGCAGAATTCGAACTTACACCTGCCAACAAAACATCGCACAAACACATCCAAGGTTGCATAAGAAGTTAGTTAGCAGAACAAAACTGTACAGAATTTTTATATTTTTCCTAACAGCTCATAACTGTTACATACCTGCAAGTAATTTTTAAGCATCCATACATCTTTTCCACATAATACTTGCATCTTGGACATCTTCTCCACTTTTGTTTCTCAGCTAGTTTTATCAACAACATGTCATCTTGTCCTCTCTTCATTTCCTGGTACTGGTTGCAATCCAAATCAGAATGCCATGGGACCTTACACTGCGCACAGAACAATCTATTGCAATGAGGGCATTCTGTTTCCTTTATAATCACCTCCTCATCATCGTTCACCAGCATCGCTGAACAGTCGTTGAACGGGCAGTAAATTTTGTGGGAAACAAGAATTAGAGACTCACACAATGCGTTGTCCCAACGATCAAACACCTGAGCTGGTATAATGTCTCTGCACAAATGGGGTTCCAACGTTTCTGCACAGCTGGACTCTGGGCATGTGATCTGAGTGATGTTCTCTTGTATCTTTGCTGCAATGTGTTTTGTGATGCAATCGGAGCAATAAATGTGGGAACATTTGATGGTGCTTTTCCTCATCTCACTTCTTCGATTATTTTCCATTGAAATCTCACAGAAGCTATATTGAGAAGAATATTGGTCAAATCTCACAGAAGCTATATTGAGAAGAATATTGGTCATGACTTGTACTAGCTTTAACATCCATTGATGATTTCATCTTCTTATCCTTCCTATTGCCAAAGTTATTTTCGGTATTTTTGTAGGTATCTTCAATTTTCAGTGAGTATGAAGATGATTCTCCAATTTCTGACTTACGATAACGTGGATTACATCCATCCTTCTCATTCGAATTTCTTCTATTGTAAATGTCATCTTGACAAAACATCATCTTACAATGTTTGGATATCTTCTGTTTGTTCCTTGTTAACCATCGCTTTAAATCATCAATAAGGATTTGGCCATTGATGATTTCATCTTCTTATCCTTCCTATTGCCAAAGTTATTTTCGGTATTTTTGTAGGTATCTTCAATTTTCAGTGAGTATGAAGATGATTCTCCAATTTCTGACTTACGATAACGTGGATTACATCCATCCTTCTCATTCGCTCGCTTAACCTTTCTTCTACTTATACTACCACTTAAATTGTAAATGCACTGATGATCGTCTTGGCACAGAACCATGCATCTTGGACAAAACATCATCTTACAATGTGGGCATTTGGATATCTTCTGTTTGTTCCTTGTTAACCATCGTTTTCAGAAACGTCGTTTACATTCAATCAAAACCAACTCTGAACAATAAGGATTTGGACAGTAGGCTGTACCACTACCATGCCTTTCAAACCATCTGACAAATACCTCTGGACGAAGGAATGAACGGCATGAAAAAAGGTCCAAGACATTGGCACAGTTAGTTTCAGGACATTTTATATCTGCAATGGATTCTCATGTTTTCTGTTGTTGTTCATCAATCTTTACTTGTATGTATTTGGAAGAAAAAGATAAACAAAAACAGCAGAAAGGGAAGAACTTTGCAGTCGGTGCAGAATGGATGCCAAATATGGAAAGAAAATTAAGATTTAGGAATAAAATCTTGGAGAATATGGTGGTGGTGAAGCAAATGAGCTGCTTCTTTTCTTCTTCGGTTTTAGCTGCTCGTTCCTGAATTTTTGATGCAATGGAGCTTGTTGTGTACAAATGTCACAAATGAAGAATGAATTATCCATGTGTTGATGTTGTTGTTCATCATCTTCATAATTACAAGAAGGTATTATATTTATTTTTGGTTGTGTGTATTTTTTGATAAGAAAGTCTAAAGATTTAATTAGAAGAAAAAAACTAGATTAACTTACTGATAAACAAGAAAAAAGATAAAATTTTAGTATCACTTATCTCATTGCGGTTATCTGTAATTGATTTTAACAATGATATCCAAACAACTCGATATTTGATTATAGGCTTTCGACTGTCCATAATCAATCACTACTATTATTGTTCATAAACCTGTTTGTCTTCTTCCTTAACCATATAAACTGTATATTTTCAAGGTTTGCCACTACGCGTTTTTCAATTTTGAACAAGGATGAAACAACATTACCAACATGCATGAATATCACTATAAGTTCCTACAATCCTTGAATTCTTTTGAATAATTCGACTTTTATTGGGAAAGGTCGAATTATTGTCTAAAAGAATCGAAAGAGCCTTGAAGTTAGGGGTACACCATTCTTTTATTTCTATTTTCATCCTCTAGTTTAACCAAATTTTCCAACAGAGTTTTAGACAATAAGTTTCCGATGCAATGGATGAACTTGTTGTTTTGATGGTAATAATTTTACTCTCCGGAAAGATCACAAATTTTTCCATTACCATCAAGAATGAATTATCCATATGTTGATTTTATGTGTCATGGTCATATCCATAATTACAAGAATTATGGTATTATATTTATTTTTATTTGTTTTTAAAATGTGGACATTCAACATTTTTTGATATTGTTAATTATCTTAAGTCTAAAATTGAACTTTTAATTAAACATCTTTACAAGACTTCCCTAATATGAACCGACTTATGAACCGTTTTCTAACAATGAGGGTGGATGAAAAAATGAAATTACTTTTGCAAATAACTATCGCAGGAAAGTAATTGGAAATGGCACTGTGGAACTTCCGTTTACTTCGGGAAAGACTGTTACTCTTACTAATGTTTTACATGTACCAGATGTTGTAAAAAACCTTGTTTCGGGAGACCTTGTTAACAAGGCTGGATTCAAGGTTACTTATGAGTCTGATAAATGGATACTGTCCAAAAACGGAAAGTTTATTGGACAAGGATATGCTTGTAATGGGATGGTTAAGCTTAATTTAATAAATAATGATTCTTCTTATATTGTTGACTCCGTTGATTTATGGCATGGTAGATTTATGACATGTGAATTATGGTTCCCTTAGAAAAATGAGAAAATTAGGATTAATTTCTGATTGCAATTTTGATAATATCTCTAAGTGTGAAATCTGTGTGCAAGCAAAAATACATAGAATTTCCTTTAAGTCTATACTTAGAAATTCTTCCTTGCTTGAATTAGTACATATTGATGTTGGTGATTTAATAAATCATATGACTCGTTGTGGAAACAAATACTATGCTACTTTTATTGATGATTGTACTAGATATGCTTATACTTACTTAATGAAATCTAAGGATGATGTCTTTGATATGTTCAAAATATACAAAGCAGAAGTAGAGACACAATTAGGATATAAAATTAATATTTTACGTTCTGATCTTGGTGGTGAATATTTTCCTAATGAATTTAATTTTTTTTGTCAAGAGCATGGTTTAATTCATCAACTTAATGCACCTTATACACCTCAACAAAATGGTATTGCGGAAAGGAAAAATAGAACTTTGGTTGAGATGTTTAATGCTATGCTTATTAGTTTTAATTTTCCTAATTCCTTGTGGGGTGAAGCTATGTTGTTTGCATGTTATATTTTGAATAGAATTCCTTTGAAAAAGAAGAATGTTTCTCCCTATGAATTGTGGTTTAATAAGAAACCAAATTTGAGAAGACTTAAAGTTTGGGGTTGCTTAGCATATATAAGGAAGCCTGATCCTAAAAGACCTAAGTTAGGAAATAGGGCGTATAAATGTGCTTTTGTAGGTTATTCACTTAACAATATCACTTACAAATTTTTAATCCTTGACACTTATGAGATTATAGAAACTGTAGATGTGGAATTTTTTGAGAACTTAAATAGGAATAGTTCCCAAATACAATCCATAGAAAACCCATTGTTACCTAGTTTAGAATATGTAGAGACTAATAAAAATGATGAACATTATTCTCCTACTCGAGACCTATAAGATACTTCTAAAATTATAGAAGATATAGAATCTAGAAGAAGTAAGAGAGAAAGAAAAGCGACAAGCTTTGGTACAGACTTTTCTCAATATCTTGTAGAAGGTAGTAAGAATGAAATTATTTGTATTACTAGATATGTAATGAATCGATAATGATGACCCTAAAACTGATGACGAGGAAATGAGTTCCAGAGATGCTATTTTCTGGAAAGAGTCTGTCAATGAGGAAAAGCACTCATTGTTGTCTAACGGTACTTGGATATAGTGTGATTTACCTCCTGGCATCAAGCCTATAGGATGTAAATGGGTATTCAAGAGAAAGATGAATGCAGATGGTTCTATTGACAAGTTTAAAGCCAGATTAGTTGCTAAGGGTTATAAGCAATGACATGGAATTGATTAATTTGATACATATGCTCCTGTTGCTCGCATCTCATCTATTCGTTGTTTAATTTCACTTGCTTCTATTCACAAGTTAATTATACATCAAATGGATGTAAAAACTGGTTTTCTAAATGATGATTTAGAAGAAGATATATATATGGAACAACCTGATGGTTTCATATTGCCAGGCCAAGAAAAGAAGGTTTGCAAGTTAGTTAAATCTCTTTATGTCTTGAAGCAGGCTCCCATGCAATGCCATGAGAAGTTTGACAAAGTAGCTTTGACGTACGGTTTTGTTGTTGATGATGCGGATAAATGTATCTATAGTAAGCATGATAGTTCTATATATGTAATTCTATGCTTGTATGTTTATGATATGCTTGTTTTTGGATCTGACATATATCGTGTGGAAGAAACAAAGAAGTTTCTTAAATCTAACTTTGATATGAATGACTTAGGGGAAGATGATGTGATCTTGGGAATTAAAATCCTAAGAAAAGGATATGAGTTGGCTATAACCCAATCTCATTACATTGAGAAATTTCTCAAGAGGTATGGTCATTTTGATGACAAACCAGCCCCGACTCCTTTAGAGCCTACTATAATTTAGGGAAGTATACCGGGCGCACTACTTGAGTATTCTAGTATTATTGGGAGTCTTATGTATGATATGAATTGCACAAGACCATACATATCCCATTCCGTAGGATTTCTATGTCATTTCTCAAATAACCCAGGAGTTGAACACTGGAAATTAGTTTTAAGAGTGTTGGCTTACTTGAACGGAACCATTGATTATGGTTTGCATTATCAAGGTTATCCCGTTGTATTAGAAGGATACAGTAATGCTACCTGGAAAAATGTAGAATCCAATTCCAAGTCAACTAGTGGATGGATATTTACATTAGGAGGTGCTGCTGTGTCTTGGAGTTCCAAAAAGAAAACTTGCATTTCTGACTCAACGATGTTGTCAGAATTGATAGCGTTCACTGATGCTTGTAAGGAGATGGAATGGCTTAGGAACTTACTTGTTGAAATCCCATTTTGGAAGAAGCCATCTCCAACAGTCTTGATTAATTCTGATAATCAAGCTACTATCTATAATGTCTCTAACAAGACTTATAATGGAAAGTCTAGACATGCAAGTCTTAGACATCAAATAGTAAGACAATTACTCAAGAGAAAAGTAGTTGATGTGAACTATATTGAAACAAGTAATAATTTGGCAGACCCATTTGCGAAAAGTCTTCTAAAGGAATTGGTTTTAATAAAGTGTAAGGAAATGGGACTAAGGTCTGTGAATGAAGTTTGATCACCCATAGCAGAAACCCAACCTATGTTTTGGAAAGGATAAACAAGGTTCAATGTGGTACCAACAAGTTATGGATGTGATTATGGTGCACTAAAATTAAAACTTCCCATTTTCTTATTAGTGCAGGTTTCTGCACGAAAAGAGGATGGATGGAAATCCTTAATAAGTCTAACTTTTATCACAAGGTGTCTCGCAGAAACACCTTCGAGACTTACCTATATGAGTATGGAAATCATGTCGTTTCCTAAGAGAAGAAGACTGTTCTCTAAAGAAGACTCATGAATCCAGGATTTAAGCACATGTCCATTAACGTGCTAGCTACAGAACACACTATCTTCTGAAATCAATATGTGTAGAGATTTTGGTTTTATCACTAGGGGTACTTGGTTCAAGACTAGTTCCACCACTGAACCTTGATAAGGCTTTGAATTTCTTACCCTAAGTGAAGGTTCAAATCCAAAAGATACCTATCACTTATGTATTGGTTTCAACAATGATGCTTATTATCAACTGATCTTGAACTATGTTGGCTTGATGCCACTCGGGTACGTAGGAAGTCACTTTGTGACGCAGTCACTCTAATTTAAAAGTTTTTTACTTTGTTTTTCTGTTTTTTCATTTTATTTTATTTTTGAAAATAGGGGGTGAATGTTGGATATTTTCAAGGTTTGCCGCTACGCAGAGTTTTTGGTGATCGACCTGGAAAACCTAGAAGTTTCCATTCAATTTTGAACAGACGCGTCTCTTCCCATAAGCCACCATTAATGTCTTTTGGAAGCATCTATTGGTGATGAAACGACATTACCAACAGGCATGAATATCACTATAAGTAGCGAAGATGTTCTCCCATTCCCGTACATCAAAAACATTTTGTTTTCTTCTTTTCTAAAAAGCATCATCAGAACCTTATACAGTGTGATTCTTGGTCGGGTCAAGGAAGTACAATCCTTGAATTCGATTACGGTGTTAGGGCTTCATTGAATCCTAAAGGCATAATTCGAGAGACCGTTTGTACTCGCCAAGTTTATTGGGAAAGGTCGAATTATTGTCTAAAAGAATCGAAAGAGCCTTGAAGTCATGGGTACACCATTCTTTTGTTTCTGTTTTCATCCTCTAGTTTAACCCAATTTTCCAACATAAACAAGTTACGGCCTTGGCCTTCTATCCCTGACTGGGACGAAACAGTAGAACTTATTGTTTTTTAAGCTTATACATCTAACTTTCGACAGATGACACTTTAATCTAAGACGCTAACACACGGACTCTTACTGATTTACAAGTACCAAATTTGGCTCCACAAGCATAACAAAACTGAGACCCACACCTGGAAACAAAACACATCAATGGTAGCATAAGAAATTAGTTATTTTGTATTGCTTCAAACAACTCAAAAAATATATAGTTTCCGAACTAAGAAAACTTAACACTAATTCATAACCATCGTTACCTGCAAATCATATGTCGACATCTAGCCCTTCTTTCCACGTAAAACTTGCAACTGGGACATTGTTTCCAATTTTTGGTTGCAACCATCTCCATGAACATAACCTCATTCGCTTGCCTAACCCTTCTACTTATATGATCACTGACACTGTAAATGCACTGATGATTGTCTTCGCAGGGAGCCATGCATCTTAGACAAAACATCATCTTACAACGTGGGCATTCTGATATATTCTGTTTGCTCCTTGTTGATGATCGTCTCCAGAAACTTCGTTCACATTCACTAAAAATGAACTCTGAGCAATAAGGATTGGGACAGTAAGCTGTATCATACCTTTCAGAAACTGTTGATTGGCATAAATAGTCACACCATCTCACAAATTCCCTTGGAGGAAGGAATGAACGACATGATAAAGGGTCCAAGACCTGGACACAGTTAGTGTCAGGACATTTTATATCCGGTTTCCCATGTTCTTTCATATTTACTTGTATGTATTTAGCAATGCAGTTAGTGCAGAATGGATGTGAGCACGGTTGTGATGAAGAGGCAAATGAGCTTCTTTTCATGTTCTTCTGCTTCGACTTTGTTAACTTTGGTTGCTTGTTCTTGAATCTTTGTTACAATGGAACTTGTCCTGTACAAATCTCACAAATAAAGAATGCTGCATTATTTATCTCTTGATTATCTTGTTGTTGATGAGCATCTTCTGTATCGGAAGAAGGTAATTTTTTTATCTTTGGCTTTGGTTGTGTGTGTTGGGATCCTAGTCCCACATTGGTTAGATGGGGCTTAATTGGTAGTTTATAGGTCAATGGGTTCCCTCATCTAGTCAACCGGTTTTCTAGTTGAGTTCTACCCATGGGCTTGTGACGAGTTTAGGGTTGGTACCCTAACAGTGTGTTACCCATGGTTAGTGAAGGAAGATCGAATACGGTGTAAATTAATAACGAGGAAGCGTATAAGTTGGATCAAAGATCCAATAAACTATGAAAACGATTGAAAACCTAGAGAACGATAGCTAAGAAAATAATTAACTTGATAATGTTTATAGGCTACCAATATAACAAGAAGATCCCTGGAAAAAATATTACGTAAGGAAATCCTAGAATGGCAAATCCAATTTATGTTTATCTAATTATGGGATATATAATAGTAATGGCTTTTAAAAACCCTAGAATGCCCCTTGAATATAGTCTTGACAAGGAGGACTATTGCACTTCAACAAGTACGAATCCAAGGATTGAGGCAGCTGGTTGTCATAATCTTTTGTATAGCAGTTTAACTACTGAATGTTTGGAAGAAATCGCAGTACATAAATGATAGCAGAACCAAGAATGTTACCATCGGATTTATCTTAAACATTTGAGTTTCAAGATAACAACATAACACTTTCTAATGCGGAAATTTAGTTATATCTGCTCGTATTGTTGCAAGATAACATAACACTTTGGTTCTCCCATGTAGCGGAGATTCCATATATATCGAGAAAAAACATAAGTTGAACACAATACTAAATGCACTTTATCCAACCAATTTTTTAATTCTTGACATTTACGATCGATCTTAGACTCTCTCACAGACTGCTTGGTGAGTGTCACACCATTTGGCTCCACAACCTGCAAGTAAAATTAAAATTCCAATTGTAGCAAAGAGCTGAATATTATTAGAACTATAGAAACTCTTTTTTAACAATATATGACCATCATACATACCTGCAAGTTAGATGCAAACAGCCCCGTCTTTTCCATATAATATTTGCAGCCTGGACATGTTCTTGTTGGGTTGTTGTAATTTGTAATGTCCAGATAATACTAGAATTGTCCAGTGGTATTTTACTGTTTAGTAAATCCTGTAATGTGAACTAATGTGAACAAGAGAAAATGAGCCAGTTGTAAGAAGAAGTAGAAAAGAAATATCCAGAGAGTCTAATGTCAGTCAAAAAGATAAGGTAGTTAGTATTCTCTAAAGACAACTAGAGAAAGTAAGAGTTGGTCTAACACTGCCTATAAATAGGCACTTGTTGTATCATTGTAAATCTTGAGCAAGACATCAATGAAACATTGAGGAAGACATCAATATGTCTAATGTGCTTCTATTAGGATTAGGAAGAAAATGTCCATTAACAAAATACTTATGCAAACACTAATTAGCTAACACCAGAAGCCATGGCCATTTTAATGAATAAAATTCAACATTGTGTCAATTATCGTCGCTACTAATAATGCAAAAATTCATAAATCTGTAAGCTGTCTACAGAAATTCATTAAGATACGTTGCATTAGAACTACAACTTTCACTGCAAGAACGATGATTAAAACTTTTTGCTGGAGAGCTATTATGTCTAGGTCGCCTTTGATGCTCGATTGTGGAAACTTTGCTTACTAGTTGACAAAGACATTGCACCAGTTGACACTGCAACTCACTAATTCTACATGACAGCACAGATTGCACTCTCAGTACACTAGCCCACTACTTCTCAATTGAGGTTGCATTCCATGACTCACTTAAACAATCTTCTTTTTGAGACTTCATTAACAGGTTGCAGAAATATAGGGTCTGAGGTATTCCTGTCATGTGTTGTGGTTATTTGGGTGCTGCTAGTGTATCCTACTTTACTTTCTTGTACGTACTCCGGTGCTGCTATAGTAATCTGCTTGAGTACTCACCATTCTTATGAAATGAATATTATGTCTCCAGCTGTGATGGGATGCACAATAAATACTAAACAGAAACCACATTCCTCATTTGAAATGAGATTCTAAGCTTGCGTTCAATTATCAACGAAAAACTAATGAAATCACTGAATTCACTTAACCAGACTGATTTCACTTTCAAATTCAGTTGAACCAATATTACATGATTTTAAAATTCATATACGCTTCTCAGCCCATCACCAGGTTGATGCAATATTACATGATTTTAGAAGGAAATTATCCATTCAGTCTGCATCTGACTCAAAAGGAAAATTAAGGTACAGCAAGACTAGATGGTGATGCTAGAAATTGAGCGTGCTTTTCTTGCAATTCTTGTAGAAGACCTTCTCTTTGAGTTGTTGTTATCAATAGGTTCTTCCATCAGAACTGCATCCGTGACAGGTGACAAGTTGGATCTGCAATTAAAAAGCAGCAAAGGACCACCGGATTTGCTTAGAAAACTTTCTTTCTCCTTGAGTAGGCTAGAAATCTTAGCTTCCAAGGCGGAAAGTCGCTCTTTCGCCAAGATCAACTGATGCTCAGCCTCAATCGCTCTTTCCTTCTTCGTAACCTGTTCCATTAATGTGTCCTGAATCTTCTTCTCCTTGGCGAAACTTTTCTTAATACTTTCCAAGCGCTCACGAAGCCAGCCGATGTTGAACTCAAGTCTCTCTGCTACTTTGATTTTCTTCCCCCAATTGTCAATCAGTTCTGAAGAAACCTCCTCGAGAGGGCATCGATTCATATCCCCAATAAAACTCATTAATTCCGAAACAACGGCTACTTGGGTATAATAATATGAATCTGTAAGAACTTGGCTTGATGCAATGTGCCCATAATTCAACCAGATCTCTTTATACAACGACGCATTTATCTTCTGTACACTGAAACCTCCAATGTCTTCAAATGCATCATCCAGAACTTTTCCGCGGTGCTTACCTTCTTGGTATTCTTGGCCAGCACCTGGAAACTTATCTTGTTTTGTCGCACTAGAAACTGCAACCTCAGCTACAACTTCCGCTACCCCTGTAAGTTCACTCTGGTCTATCTCCATTTAGTTACTCGTGTGCGCCTGAAATGCTCCGTAAAATTAGTAAATCGGTAATGGAATTGGGTTATATATCAAGATCACTTCTACACTCCCATGGATTTTCTTCCAAATCTTGACATTTTTATTGAGAACAATGAGATGAATTAAGCAAAAGACAGACTGATCATGGAATAAATTCAAACAACAAAAACATATCTCATTGAATCATGTAATCATATCAGGAAAAACGATTAGAAATCATATTTCATTTAGTAAATTAGTAATGGAAATGGGTTATATATCAATATCATTCTACATTCCGTTGGATTTCTTCAAAATCTTGACATTTTTATTAAGAACAATGAGATGAATTAAGCAAAAAGACAGACTGATAATGGAATCGAAGTACAAAAACATGTTCACTGAATCATGAAATCATATCAGAAAAAACGATTAGAAGCTGTAAATGGATGGACGACCAACCTGATTTCACTGATTTTCCAATGATGCGAATCCGAACACCAAATACTTTGAGATCCAACAGGGGAAGGAAAAACTGAAGTGAGAAAATTTTGTGCAATGGCGACTGAAGATTTTAGGTGCTTTTGCTTTAGGGTAAAACTTATAAGTGAGGGGATAGATAGAAAATCCAACGGTGGATATGTTTTTAGGATAAGAGTAAAATTCAACGGTGGGGATGTTATTAGGATAAGGGTATGACATAAAAGATTCCATTAGGGTGTAGGGGTTGGACCACAAGAGGACATATAACAAAATAAAATGTCCAATAGATCTAACAGCTGCATTTGAATTCTCTGTAAATATTGTGGTTTCACCTGTTCCAAATTACACACTCTGCAATCGTCCATATATTTCTTAAATTCAAATTTCTTGTGAATATGCCATCAAAATTTCTGTAAAGATCAACTCAAGCTTCTGATGGAGTTGGTGGTCCAAAATATTTAGTGGTTAAAGATGAATTTAGTTGTGAAATTACGTATTATTTACAACCGATATGCTATCAATGGTGCACAACAACCGTTTGATATATTTAATTAAATAGCAGTAATTCTGTTAGTGGCAAGTCTATATTCTCTTGTGGGATGATTATGGAATATTTCAAGATCAAAGTACAAATCTTTGTCTAGATAACTAGTCCTTTTCCTTTATTACTATGTGTTGATCGTGGTTTTTAGTTTAGGGTTAGAATCGTAAAACACTAAACCCTAGCAGACAGTGATGTCACAACATTTAAAGGAACAAGCCTTTACTAGGCACATTTACTGAAACCTTTATTGTTTCTCTAAAATAATTACCAGGGTATACTTTTCAAATTAGGGTTACGACAAGCAAAACCCTAATTCCCACATGTGCCAATGGCAAATCATGTCAGCCACACCAACCGCGCCAAAGCATGCCAACCATGCTAGCCGCACCTCTGTGCCAATGGCAAATCATGCTAGCCACACCAACTGTGCCAAAGCATGCCAACCATGCTAGCCGCACCTCTGTGCCAATGGCAAACCATGCCAACCACACCAACCGCGCCAAGGCATTCCAACCATGCTAGCCGCACCTCTGTGCCAATGGCAAATCATGTTAGCCACACCAACCGCGCCAAAGCATGCCAACCATGCTAGCCCCACCTCTGTGCCAATGGAAAATCATGCCAGACACACCAAACCGCGCCAAGGCATGCCAACCATGCTAGCCGCACCTCTGTGCCAATGGAAAATCATGCCATCCACACCAACCGCGCCAAAGCATGCCAACCATGCTAGCCGCACCTCTGTGTCAATGGCAAATCATGTCAGCCACACCAAACCGCGCCAAGGCATGCCAACCATGCTAGCCGCACCTCTGTGCCAATGGCAAATCATGCCAGCCACACCAACCGCGCCAAGGCTTGCCAACCATGCTAGACGCACCTCTGTGCCAATGGAAAATCATGCATGCCACACCAACCGAGCCAAAGCATGCCAACCATGCTAGCCGCACCTCTGTGCCGATGGAAAATCATGCCAGCCATGCCGACCGCGCCATTCCAAACACATCTCGCCATGGCATCTCATGCCGCGCCACCATGTTGGGATTCCCCACGCGGCTACCTAAGTAAAGGCGTGCAACAATAAACGGTATCCCTTCAATTCCAGGAGCAAATCATGGCCGTCTAAGGTCACCTCACGACCTTTGGCCCGAAACACTAGCTTGGTCACGCCCCTAGCCAAATCTAGTCACGCCATATGCCCAAGGCAAACCATTGGCCCCACATACCAATACAAACACCCTTTCCTTGGCCCCATTCATGCCATGCGCCCATGGCAAACCCTTGGCCCCACATTGCCAAGCTAAAACCACACCTAGCCTAAGCTAGCCGCGCCATGCCAAACGCACTCTTCCTTGGCCCTAGCTATGCTAGTCACACCACGCCAAATGCCCTTGCCTTGGCCCTAGCCATGCGGATACCAAAGTGAAGGCGTGCAACAATCAATGGTTGCCCTTAAATCCCAAGAGAAAATCCTGGCCGTCTAAGGTCACCTCACAACCTTTGGACCAAAACCCTATCTTCGTCATGCACCTAGCCAACCTAGCCATGCCATGCCAAATACATCTCGACATGGCCCCCAATGCCGTGCCACTATGCCGTCCTCCCCTACGCGGCCACCAAAACGAAGGAATGCAACAATCAATGGTTTCCCTTCAATCCCAAGAGAAAATCCTAGCCATCCAAGGTTACCAGACAACACATGGTAACCTTTGGCCCGAAAACCTAAGTTTGGACACGGCATGCCAACCTAGCCGCGCCACCACGTTGGCCCTCACTACCGAAACGAAGGCGTGAAACGATCAACGGTTTCCCCTCCTCTCAAGATGCAAAATCTCGACCGTCGAAGGTCACCAGGCTAGCAAGTTTCACGGGATTGACTTGCCAAGCCACAACAACATGCTACATGTTTCCCAAAACATTCGAGACATCAACACAAACCGGGGGATCCTCTTTGGGTATTGGTTTGGCGGTCTACAGCGTGCGGCGTATACTACGCCCGTCATAAGAATGTGTCATAAGGGTGAGGCAGTTAGTAAATACGGGAAGTTATATATGAAATGTGCATGGGACATAAAGCACATGCGTTAACAACTTTATGGGACATCAATTCCATAACGTTAACAGTTTCAAGAAAACCAGTTTCATGTGCTAACAACTTTATGGACATCAATTCCATGCATACGGTCACCACCTCCTCCCATTTACTTCCCCACTCCTTAATGAGGCCAGAGTACATTTCTTACTTGACTTGTAAAAATAGGCTTACCTATTTCCACCAGGAGAACGAGTTCTTGGTCAGGGAAAATACCACACTCAGAAAGGAAACTCTTGTTAGCTTTCTCAAAGATCTCACCTTATGATACAAGCCAAGCACTGCTCTTCCAGAATTATTCTGGATTCAACACTATCATCGTTTCCCTCCCTAAACCAACCCTTCTCCTCCACTTTGTGACCAAAGCAAGTCTGGAACGACCATTTCTTGGTTTAGGCCGGACTTGTACAGATTGATCTCTCGAATCTAAAAAGTACTCCCTTATAGTATATTGTTTAGGGTTTAAATTTTTTCTCACTTTCACACCTGCAATTACCAAAATCATAAGAAACCATTTTCACCTATAAACAATTGGCGACCACGGCGGGAAGATTGATCTATCGGTTACAATATCAACTCCAACTCCTTATTTTGTTTTCCGAACGTCAATCCTAATATGTTGGAACTCAGGTATGTAGCGGCTACTTAGAATACTAGCACGGAGCACGTCCCTGATGTTAACATCTCTCCCAATAACGTCGTTACATCACCTACTAACTGCGGTAACTCCGAATTCACTCCCTCGAGCGTAACACCGCCAATCACCAGGGACAGAGCTATCGCCGCCTCTAATATCTATGCACAACCCTCTAATCACGACAATGAAAACACCTCTTCGGGCGTTACGCCACCAGTCACCAGAGCCAGAGCTGCCTATGAAGCACCTAATGCCTCATCTAGCATGTAACCCCCGACCACAACTAAGGTTCCAACTACCCCACCGATGGGATGAGAGACCAGAGGGATCAGTGGAAGCCTTCCTTATGTCACCATCGCTAATTTGATGGAACGACAGGAAATGCTCGCCAGAGATCACACAGATATGGTTTCGACACAAAAGGAGGTACTCTTCTTTCTCAAGGCCCTGATAGAGCGGATACCACACAAGTCACGCCCTCCAGAGCCTTTTAGGAACATCTCCAACACCCCCGGTTCTAGCACCTCGGCAGAACACGCCTCCGCAGACGAGGAGATTCATGCTAGAATCCCATCGGAAAGAAATCAGTCGTCCAACTTCGTCACATGAGAAGATCTGGAGAAACTTCTCCGCAACCGAGTCAAGAATTATGAAATGGAAATGCATCAGCACCAACCCCTTACCCATCGGAGATACAAAGAATCCTTCTTCCAATGGGATACTCCTCTCCTCAATTCACCCTGTATGATGGCACCGAAAATGCACATGAGCATGTCTCTCGTTTCTTGGAATCCCTAGGTGAACATGAATATAATCACGTTCTTCGTCTAAAGGAGTTCTCAAAATCACTTACCGGCAGGGCGTATACATGGTACAATAACCTCCCGCTGAACAGTATTCCCAAATGGGGTAGCATAGTTACTGCGTTTTACATGAAGTACTTATCCATGTCGGAACAAGTTACTATCTCAGACCTCGAAAGGATGTACCAGTGGGATAACGATCACCCGAATGATTTTGAAAAAATATTCAGGGTCCAAGCAGTGGACTGTCATGACCCAAACGTGACCGAGCAATAGATGGTGAACGGGTGCATCAATGGTATGGTTCCTATTTACCGCTCCTTGCTAGAAAACTTGCGTTTCCAGACATTCTCAGAACTCCATGAAGCCGCTAGATGTTCTGCAACCACATTACCAGCGTTACGAGATAGGGATAGACCGACTCGAGCCAAAGACATGCGGGAAACTCGCGACAACAAATGTCTAACCAGCAAACAATTTAACGCTGGCCCCTCCTCAGTAAACATAGTAAATGAGAGAGGGAAAAGGAAGGCCCCAGCTATATATCATCAGCCTAAACGTGAAGCAACGGAATAACGGGAGACCCCGCCACGGAAGACCTCCCCTAAAGCTCCCATGCGTCTACACGAAACTGAAGGGAATGCCCAAGATTTCCCATTTCCCATCGAGGAGTTGATTGATCTCCTAGAAGCATGGATTCAAGACGATGTTATCAGACTGCCATCTCCCATACGCCCACCGACTGAGGCCGAGATGGAAAACCCCAAGTACTGTCACTATCACAGATTTGTTCACTACCCAACCAGTGATTGCAACAGACTAAAGCATATCTTCAAAGAAAAGATAGAAGCAGGAGATATCCAACTAGGAGACGAGGGAGTATATCGAGACCCCCTCCCAATAAGAAACCGTGGGTTCTCTAGGGACTCCGTGCACGAGACCCTACAATCCATGATCCATTATGTATGTGAAATTCTCTATTTTTCCAAGGTACAACGCCAAGATATTTTTGCAGCTCTCAATCGCGTTGTATCTGGCAAATGACTTTTTCTCTCCCCGGAAACCACACCGGGGGCCCAATCTTTCCAAACGGGCGGAATCAAAAGGGAGAACTTGGGACTGCTGACCACGTCCCGTTTAAGAGGTATCGAATTTGACAACATGCTCATCGACGCGGCCTCTGACCTCAACATCATTACTTTCAATACACTAAAGGCTGCGGGATTTACAAAACAAGATGCTGCCCATTCCCCGTCTGTGATTAAGAACCCGAGAGGAGAATGTTTGAACGCGCATGGCTATATCAACCTTGAGATCAAGATGGGAGACACTATAACACATAGAAAATTCCACATTGTCAAAGAACTGGGTCACGACATAATATTGAGGCACATAAGGGTACTCGATAACAAAGAGAAATTAGATGCACACCCTCTGCTGACGTCCAGGCCCGAAGGAATTTCCAAAAAATCATCCCACTGTTTATCGCATCGGTGAGTTATCAATGAAACCTAGACATCTGGAGAAGACCTATTGGTCGAACGACCATTTCTACAACCATCCATTCCTTCCCCTATTCCGTCATGGGGACTCGGCGTGATTACTAGCACGAACGCTGTCAAGAAATGTGAATAGGGTGTTGTGCCATTTGAACACTTTGCAAAAGGATTGGAAACTTCCATCGAAACCAATGGAGCCAAGACTCAAACGGTTGCACAACGCCTGAACCCGTTTTCAATCGGAGATATAGTGGTTAAGGTAAATTCGTTCCAAGTTGGGAAGATGACGGTAAAAATATCTATTCAAATTGATTCTCCCAATGAAAGAAAAGACGAGACATATTTGGTGGAATACACCCTTTTAAGAGGATATTGCAAGCTCATCAACACAGACACACCTAAAGGCGTGATAGTTCACTCGCGATGGCTCAAGGCCTCAAATCCCTAAAATAATGTACTTTTCCAGTCACTCTCCCTTTAGTATTTCCTTTAACAATTTCTCTTAGTAGTTGTATTCCCCAAAGATGAATACAATGTTTGTATTCTTCCCTGGATTGTCTCTTTCCGTCAAAAATAAAATAAAATAAATACATCTCTTTCCAAACAAGTTCTCCAGGTATCATAGAAATACATCAAATTAACCCTGAAAACCATTGCAAAGGCATCATACCACAACCATAAATACTTCACTCAATTATTCAAAAAAATATATATATATATAAAGCGAAATGTTGACTAATGAAGAAGAAGGTAAAGATAAGTTACGAAAAACATCGGGGGAACTAAGAGGCTAACAGGAATAACAAAACGGAGGAACTAGCCCTCGAAGGATGGAATACGAGTCTCCTTGGTCAAGGCTATCTTCAAGCACTTCTCCCAATAATACCTCGAGCAACAAAGATTCCATTCAATGGTGTTAGCAGAAGCAACCTAAACATCCCATCCCGAAGCAACCGCAGTAGCAACAATGTTCACTTCGACGACCAGCTCGGCATACGCCACCATGACCCCTCCAATATCGCCAATGACACCTCTGGCGTCAACTCCAAATGCTACTTCGGTACCGTCAGACGCTTCCTCGGAGGTTTTCTTATTGACCCTTCGAAGAAGATTTTTTGATTCATCCACATCAAATTCGAGAACCATGGTGCTTGCCTCCAAAAACTTCACATGCTCGATTTTTCGCTGCTCCGACCTAGAAACAGTTCGATCCACCCTATAACCGGACCGAGGGGATGTTTTACCGCACTGGAACTTCTGAACATGCCATGGTTCTTCCTCATTCTCTCGTCCCTCCTCCATGTTCACCGAATCAAATAAAGTATGAACATGCGCCTGCTCTTCATGAAGATAGATGGAAGGGAGGTCCTTGACGATTTCACCAGCTTCATGGAACAGAGATTTGATTCTAGATAATGCCTCATCATGAGAAGAAGAGCGGTTTCTGCCAATCCTGAAGTCTTTCTCCGAGGAATCAAAGACATGGCTATCCCCAGAGGGTCCCATCATACACTACAAAAAACAAGAAAATAGTCAAGTTCCATCCTATTTATACACACATAAGAAAAAGGATATAAAAACAATAAGAAGGAAACGCGAGGCGATATCAGTAAAGAGGATGAACGAAGAGAAACTACGCGAATGTAGAGTTCAAGATCATCTTTTACGTACAACAAGGTGATGCAACCTCAAAAAGGAAAGTTTTTATACCGGCCGTGAGTTAAGGCATGATATCCGATCCTAATTAAACCTCATGCCTGGCTGTGAGAAATAATTATGGTTGGTGAGAAATCGTAGAAGAACGTGCTCGAGGCCCACTAAATCGTGAGTTCCTTTCCAACCGCCAACGCTAAGCTTCGGAAGAAAAATTGGCAACATAACCAAAGCAGAAAGAGTAACGCTTTTCCTCTTTTGTGGGCGTAATGTTTTGGGTTGAAGATAAAAAGAACTTCCTGGTCGAGTCAAATAAGGAAAGAGGCAACCAAGCCCTTGAAGATAAATTACCAAGCAGTCCATCCCATGTCTCATCCTCACCACTACTAGCCATCTGTGCACGCCTCACCCCACCGAGTCGCACCCCTGCCATGGTCGCACCAGGCCAAGATGACCGCTCTATTGTCGCGACCTCACCACACCTATCCATCTGTGCACGCCTCACCCCACCGAGCCGCGCCCTGCCATGGCCGAACCAGGCCAAGCCACCATCTCCACTGACGCGACCATATCATCCACGCGCGTTCACCCTACCAAGACCACGCCACCTCGTAACCCCTCGAGCCAAGATGTCAACTTGCGTCGCCTCCCAAGACCGTGCCCCCTTTTCCTTAGAGATGTACGACCAGACCAAGCCAGTAACTTTCGCCTCACCACTCCACGGTATGCATTCTCTGCACAACTTATGCATGTCCGCCAACACGGGAAGCCGAAACTCTCATTACCACTTTAAAAGGTTAGTCGGATTCTTTTGACCATTTTTGCAATGATTTATGCCTCGATTCCGTCCTTATCTATCACCATCATATGCTTACCTCGCAATAAGGCACTCGTTCCAAGCTAAGCAGGGGACTTAATGTTGATGGTGGGTTTTAGTTTAGGGTTAAAATGGTAAAACACTAAACCCTAGCAGACAGTGATGTCACAACATTTAAAGCAACAAGCATTTACTAGGCACATTTACTATAACCTTTAATGTGTCTCTAAAATAATTACCAGGGTATATTTTTTAAATTAGGGTTACGACATGCCAAACCCTAATTTCCACGTGTGCCAATGGCAAAGCATGCCAACCATGCTAGCCGCACCTCTGTGCCAATGGAAAATCATTCCAGCCACACCAAACCACGCCAAGGCATGCCAACCATTCTAGCCGCACCTTTGTGCCAATGGCAAATCATGCCAGCCACACCAAACCGCGCCAAGGCATGCCAACCATGCTATCCTCACCTCTGTGCCAATGGAAAATCATGCCAGCCACACCAACCGCGCTAAGGAATACCAACCATGCTAGCCGCACCTCTGTGCCAATGGAAAATCATGCCAGCCACAACAACCGCGCCAAAGCATGCCATCCATGCTATCCCCACCTCTATTCCAATAGCAAATCATGCTAGCCACACCAACCGCGCCAAGGCATGCCAACCATGCTATCCGAACCTCTGTGCCAATTGAAAATCATGTCAGCCACACCAAACCGCGCAAAATCATGCCAACCATGCTATTCGCAACTTTGTAACAATGGAAAATCATGCCAGCCACACCAAACCTTGCCAAGGCATGCTAACCATGCTGGCCGCACCTCAGTGCCAATGGAAAATCATGCCATCCACACCAACCACCCCTAAGCATGCCAACCATACAAGCCGTACCTCTGTACCAATGGCAAATAATGCCAGCCACACCAAACCGCGCCAAGGAATGCCAACCATGCTAGCCGCACGTCAGTGCCAATGGAAAATCGTGTCATCCACACCAACCGCGCAGAGGCATGCCAACCATGCTAGCCGCACCTCTGTGCCAATTTCAAATCATGCCAGCCATACCAATCGCGCTAAATCATGCAAACAATTCTAGTCTCACCTCTGTGCCAATGGAAAATCATGCTAGCCACACCAAACCATTCCAGGGCATGCCAACCATGCTAGCCGCACCACTGTGCCAATGGAAAATCATGCCAGCCATCCCAACCGTGCCAAGGCATGCCAACCATGCTAGTCGCACCTCTATGCCAATGGAAAATCATGCCTGCCACACCAAACCGCGCCAAGGTATGCCATACATGCTAGCCGTACCTCTGTGCCAATGGAAAATCATTCCAGCCACACCAACCGCGACAAGGCATGGAAACCATGTTAGCCGTACCTCTGCGATAATGGAAAATCATGCCATCCACACCAACCGCGCCAAAGCATGCCAACCATGCTAGACGCTCCTCTGTGCCAATGGACAATCATTCCAGCCCCACCAAACCACTCAAAGACATGCCAACCTTTACAGCCGCACCTCTATGTCAATGGAAAATCATTCCAGTCACACCAACCGCGCCAAGGCATGCCAACCATGATCGCCGCACCTCTATGCCAATATAAAATCATGACAGCCACACCAACCGCGCCAAAGCATGCCAACCATGCTAGCCGCACCTCTGTGCCAATGGAAAATAATGCCAGCCACACCAACCGCGCCAAAGCATGCCAACCATGATAGCCACACCTCTATGCCAATGCCAAATCATGCCTGCCACACTAAACCGCGCCAAGGCATGCCAACCATGCTAGCCGCACTTGTGTGCAAATGGAAAATCATGCCAGCCACACAAACCGCGCCAAGGCATGCCAACCATGCTATCCGCACCTTTGTGCCAATGGAAAATCATTCCAGCCACACCAACCGCGCCAAAGCATGCCAACCATGCTAGCCGCACCTTTGTGCCAATGTCTAATCATAACAGCCACACCGACCGTGCCATGCCAAACACATCTCGCCATGGCCCCTCATGTCGCGCCACCATGCTGGCCTTCCCCACGCGGCTACCAAAGTGAAGGCGTGCAACAATCAATGGTTGCCCTTCAATCCCAGGAGAAAATCCTAGCCGTCTAAGGTCACCTCATGACCTTTGGCCAAAAACCCTAGCTTGGTCACACTTCTATCCAAAGCTAGCCACGCCATACGCCTAAGGAAAACCCTTGGCCCCACATGCCAAGCCAAATGCCCTTGCCTGGGCCCCAGTCATGCCATGCTCCCATGGCAAACCCTTGGCACCACATGCCAAGCCAAACTCCCTTTCCTTGGCCCCAGTCATGCCATGCTCCTATGGCAAAGCCTTGGACCCACATTTCCAAGACAAAACCACACCTAGCCCAAGCTATCCGCGTCATGCCTAACGCACTCTACCTTGGACCTAGTTATGCTAGTCACACCACGCCAAACGCCCTTTCCTTGGCCCTAGCCATGCCACCATGATGGCGTTCCCCACGCAGCTACCAAAGTGAAGGCGTGCAACAATTAACGGTTGTCCTTCAATCCCAGGAGAAAATCTTGGCCGTCTAAGGTTACCTCATGACCTTTGTCCCAAAACCCTAGCTTGGTCACGCACCTAGCCAAGCTAGACGTGCCATTCCAAACACATCTCGCCATGTCCCCCAATGACGCACCACCATGCTGGCCTCCCCTACGCGACCACCCAAGCGAAGGCATGCAATAATCAACGGTTTCCCTTCAATCCCAAGAGAAAATCCTAGCCAGCCAAGGTTACCAAACAACACATGGTAACCTTTGGCCCGAATACCTAAGTTTGGCCACGGCATGTCAACCTAGCCGCGCCACCACGTTGGACCTCACTACCGAAACGAATGCGTGAAACGATCAACAGTTGCCCCTCCTCTCAAGATGCAAAATATCGACCGTCGAAGGTCACCAAGATAGCAAGTTTTACGAGCTTGACTTTCCAAGCCACAACAACATGCTACATGTTTCCCAAAACATTCGAGACATCAACACAAACTGGGGGATCCTCTTTGGGTATTGGTTTGGCGGTCTACAGCGTGCGGCGTATACTACGCCCATCATAAGAAAGTGTCATAAGGGTGAGGCGGTTAGTAAATACGGGAAGTTATGTGTGAAACGTTCTTGGGACATAAAGCACATGCATTAACAACTTTATGGGATATCAATTCCATAACTTTAACAGTTTCATGAAAGCCAGTTTCATGCGCTAACAACTTTATGGACATCAATTCCATGCATATGGTCACCACCTCCTCCCATTTACTTCCCCACTCCTTAATGAGGCCAGAGTACGTTTCTTTTCTTGACTTGTATAAATATGCTTACCTATTTCTACCAAGAGGACGAGTTCTTGGTCAGGGAAAATACCACACTCATAAAGGAAACTCTTGTTAGCTTTCTCAGATCTCTCACCTTCTGATACAATTCAAGGACTTCTCTTCCAGAATTATTCTGGACTCAACACTCTCTTTGATTCCCTCCCTATACCTACCCTTCTCCTCCACTTTGTGACCGAAGCAAGTCTGGAATGGCCATTTCTTGGTTTAGGCCGGACTTGTACTGAATGATCCCTCGAATCTAAAAAGTACTCCCTTGTAGTACATTGTTTAGGGTTTAAATTGTTTCTCACTTTCATACCTGCAATTACCAAAATCAGCAGAAACCATTTTCACCTATAAACACTATGTTATGTAAATCGGCACAATTTTGTACATTTTTTGAATATCATAAAAGTTATTTGTTGCATGTGTTAAAATACTTCTTATCTTTTGGATTGATACACTCGTTGGTCTGACTATAGGTGTAGGTATAGAAATCCTACCCACCACGTGGTCGATCGAGGATGCACGAAATAGACGAAGTAGATCTTGAACATAAGATCTTTATTCACCCCGAGGCTGAATGTCAGTGATAGGTCAAATCAAATGTTAGGGTTACTTTTACGAATATTAGATCTGCGAAGTATTAATTCATTCATAAATAAAGATCTGTGAAATATAGAAACCAACTAACAAACAAAGTAAGAACGACTGAACTAGAAGATAAATGACTAGAAAGTAGTCAACGAAGTAAAAAATAGTCTCACACGAAGATGGATTGTTGCGCAAGAAATGATATATCTGTACCGACAAGATACCGAAGGAATGGGCGAAAAGAAGGGAATAAGTTTATTGGAAATGTCTTGAGCGAAGTATAAAGTAGAATCACATGAATTGTGTGATTTTGGGGGAAGTAAAATGAGTTGTAACCCACTACTTAGTTTTTCCTATAAATAGAGGCCTTGGTAATTGTAAAATGGGTTGGATAGTTTGTATTGGGAGAGGCTATGTAGAGAGAAAGTAAGATAGAATTTTTGTGAGTCTTCATACTTGTATCATCATCATCTCAACTTATTTATAAACGGGAATTTCCATTTCGTGTACATTCATATAAAGGAATTTGATCTCATTTTCATTACTATGTCATAGATCTTATATAATTCATCATTTGGGTGTGATTTCGTAAATTAGAAAAGTATGTTTATGTTCAAGATATGATAAGTAGAGTAATTCTTGATTTTTATCTTAAAGAGCTCATTAAGATCTAAAGAGAAACTTATCTTAAAGTTTATACCAAAACTTAACTTTACTTCACTAGTTAATGATCATCAGCGAATCAGTATGTGGGAGTTGATTCAAAAATATCAGTCGACGTTGGTTAATGGAAAGAGTACCAAATAGAGCATAACACATAATAACATAAAGGAGAAACATCAGCTGCCGGAGGAAGACGTGGAATTAATCAACAGCAGAACGAGAACCTTAACGAGAATAACTTTAGAGAAGGATAAGTTCATACTTCTGATACCGAAACAGTTGTTGGAGAGGATCCAATTGGCGAGGAAAGGGA
Organism: Papaver bracteatum; assembly: GCA_023529315.1. NCBI lineage: Eukaryota > Viridiplantae > Streptophyta > Magnoliopsida > Ranunculales > Papaveraceae > Papaver > Papaver bracteatum. The sequence continues at coordinate 120,243 of JAJJWX010003394.1, read as the reverse complement.
GGACAATGTTAATAAAGAAAACATAACGTTGGAACATTTGAGGTAAACACTTCGTCGGGAAAGAGAAAGAGACCTAGTGGAGCAACGAACTAGGCTTGCAAGGCAAAATGCCACTTTGATACAGAAAAACTGTCAACTTAACGAAGAAAGAGAAGCCAATGACCAATGAGGAGGAGATTCAGATGCTAGGACATGCTCGTCAGTGAGAAAGAATTTACGTCAGAGAGACGATATACCCAAAAATAACGAAGATGGATAAAGGAGAAATGAGGAGAGAAGAGAATGAAGGAGGAGACGCCAAAGAGAAAGCAGAGAAGAAAGAGAATTATAAAGATCATTAGAAGAGACTATGTGGGAATATGCACCGATATAAAATAGATAGGGGAGCGCGAAGACTGAATTATAACTCTATAAATTATTCCGCGAAGAACATGGAGATTTTTCATGATAATGTATTAAGGAGGGTACATAAAAGGGATTTTAATGGGAGCGAAATATTCAGTGTCGCAAATAGGAGACCATTGGAGGAATGTCAAAATAGGGCCATCTCATTTTCAGCTTTGGACGTACCCAAAGGAGGACCATTAGTAATAACTCTAACTTTTGGAAAACAGTCACGATGGGAGGACGACCCTATAAAGGATAGGAAGACATGGTCTATGGATAGAATCTTAGTGGATACTGGGAGTTCGGTTGATATTCCCTTTTGTCATATGTTCAAGAATATGTGATATAAAGATTCTGACCTCGTACCATCAACCTATAACATATATGGGTTTAATGGAGTTGCCAAAAGGCGAATTGGTTGTGAAAATCTTCGCAGGAGAGTTGGAGATGGAGTCACATTTTGCGTGGTAAGCATAGATTCACCATACAATGCGCTCATAGGAAGTCCCTAGGTGCATGGGATAAAAGGGGTCGCCTCGACTTTTCACTATGCTACTCGGTTCCCAATGCCGAGCGGAATTGGCGAAATAAAAGGAGATATAAAGGATGCACGACATTACAGTGAAAATGATTCCCATCATTACGAAGAGAGGCTAAAGAAGAAGAAGGAAAATAAAAGAAGAGCGCTAGAGGGGAAGAAAGAAGAAGAATTGATGGTATATATGACCAAGGAAAAAGAAGGGTGGGCAATACCAAGTGAAATTCCCGAAAAAAGAGGGAGATCCCTTATAGAAGTTAAATGACCCATCTCCACTCGGAGAGCCAATTATGAACTTCGCAGCAGTAGAGCCCACGAAGGAAATAAATCTGGGAAGTGACGAAGAACCGAAAAGAAATACTCTGAGTTCTATTAGAAAATTAAAAAACAAATGTACTCATTGGCGAAGAAAATATATAATTAAATATCTTATACATATTCACGAAAATAAATACTCGGGAAAAATAAGAACATATCAATAGGCAAGTAAGACCTCACATTAGGAGGCTGGTAAAACCCATGAAATATAATAGTTTCTATGGAAGCTTAAACCCTTCGCCTATGAAGGCTGGGAATTCATGGCGTACACCCTAATTCTTAATAAAGTGAAAGAGGAAATGATAATACCTAACACATCATGAACAACTCTCATAGATATAAACTAGGGGCAATGATAAGACCTATCCGCCGAGGGTCCCTTTTATGATGGCCTTAGGTAAGGAGTGCAGAAATATGACCAGGGCGCCTACGTATTCGGTTGATATGTGGGTTCCTTAGACGTTTGAAGAGTTAGCGGCCATGACCATATGGAAAGTCGTGGCCACGATGCACTTGGTACCAAAGAAACCCCACCTAGGGTGTGACTTCGTAACCATGAGCCATATCGGCGAGGGCATAAGAAGTCATGAAAACAACTAACTGTTGTAATAACCGGATGGGAAGAGCTCAACATGCATGTTAGGTGTAACTTCCTTGAAGGGAAATCATGGGGAATATAAAGGGACGGAACCCTCAAAATTAGAGAGTTGTGTGGCCAAAATAGACGGCAATATCATGGGGCTATTATTCACAGGAATAACTAGGCCTATCATATTGTCGCGAAATAAGACCTCAACAAGAAAGTTAAGGCGAGGTTGATGGATCTTTATTCGTAAGAATAAAGAGTGCCAGAGGCTTCGTCGAATTAAGGCCATGCAAACAGAGTGAGGCACAATAAGACCTTACATAGGAAAACCAAAGATGGCGAATTAAGAAGGACATCATCCAGAGCCACGAGTAGATGCAAAAGTAATCATGTTGATGTCAAGCTAAGGCAGTAAGAGTATGATGAACTACAATAGACAAAATCATATGTAGAATCGAAGCACACAGACTGAAACCAAACTAAGGTAAAACAAGGTAAATAACACACGGCGAAAAGCAAATATGCTTCAAAATTACACAAAAGAATAAGAGGAAAGTATGTGCTTTTTTATTTTTTATTCTTTTGAATATTTTCTTCGCATAAATTCTTATTTCTTAAAAGTAAAAACAGAGGTATATACTATATATATATGTAATTAGTTCGCATAATAGAGGCAGGAAGATGTCATGGATAACTTTAATGTTTTTACTTTCAAGAATAAATTTTAGCTTTGCGAGCCTAAATTGCATACAGTGATAGATATATCATAACGCATAAGTCATATGTTAGATAATAATTATAAAAGATATGTTCTAATCCTATTAATTACATTTACTTCAAGTATACAACAGAAATTTTGAAACAGAAAAAAGTGACAAAAAGGAAGACAATATTAAAAGCACAAGAGATCCGAAATGTTATGTCGCCAAGCTTGGGAGCGAACAGTTAAAAAAAATGTGTGTGTTAAAAAAATGGGAAATGTTAAAGAGAACAACGAAAAGTAAATAAGGAAATCAAGATTGGAGAGATAATTGCTGAAGAGGAACAGCTCCAACAGCGTCTACCTCGCCAGTACCATCACCAGTTCCACCAGTTTCAGTTCTAACAGCACCACCATCGACCCCATAGGTCTCTACTTCGAGCACGAATTTCAACTTTAATAGCATCAGTTCTACGAGATTGTCAGGAGGAGTTGTCAAAGTGGAAGATCCACTAAGTGTCTTCTGAGGAATTGAAGTTTTATCATTTGTAATGTTGAGTTCAGATTCTTCATCATCATCAGTATCTTCATCACTCTCCCCGTCGTCAGAGATAGTTTTCTCTTCGTCAGCTGGTTCATCTTCATAGGAAACTTCAAGATCAAGAGGTTCGCAAGGAATGTCATGAGAATCACAGAACTCGTTAAACAGCTTGACCCTTAAAAACCTGAGAATTCTTTTGGGTCATCTTTGCAACCTTAGAAACATCCATCCCCATCTTAGTGAAATCTTCATTCAAATACTGAATATCTTCATTGAGCTTGGAAACTTCACTTTTCAAACCATCCCTCTCTCGAGATATGTGGACAATTTCATTCTTGAAGTGTTGTTCATATTTTGTGAAGACAAAAGAAAAAAGTGTGAAACTCGATAAGTGAAGCTACCTATAACGTCTAAAAACTAGCTTCCTTTTGAAAGATAGTAAAACCCAAAGTCTTTTGAACATCAGCATTAAAGTGATCAAGTCTAGAAATTTCAAGATTCACCACTTCAAGTTGAATACACAATTCGTGATATGAATTATCTCATCCTTTACTGTGACTAGACTCAGACTCGTCTTCATTATTGCGGATTATAATAGAACCCTTATTCTTGGAAAGTTTTACGTGTTTGGATCCCGAAGAAGGGTTAGCACGTTTTTTACCCTGATACACTTCTAGATGAGAAAAAGGAAAAGTTATTTCGTTCCTCAGATGGTCATTGTCAATTTTCAGATCATCATCTTCGTTATGAGATTTACGAAGGTCAGCTGCAAGCTTATCTTTCCTCTTGATTATGCGAGTTTTATCTTCTTCTAACCGTTTAACCAAGCTAAAGATGTACGAAGAATGAAGATTCCTCAAGGTAGTAAGAATATTCACAACTCATTGTATCTCAACCCACAAGCCTTCATTCTCTTCGTGAAGATGAAAGTTTAGTTCCTCATTGTACGCAGACTCAGTAGCCAAACGATGCGCTTGCAGCTGCAAAGTCTCAACCTTTTCATTTAAGATCTCAACCTCAGACACATAACTGTCGATTTGGGTTGTCTGATTTAAATTCTCCACACGAATGTCTCCAAGTAAGTATCTCTCCTCAGAAGCATCCATTTGTCGTTTTATACACCGAGCTTGACGAAGAACAAAATAAGAAAATAAAAGAAATAAAGCTAAGGCAAGAGCTAAACACACAGGAAAACATAACTTACTGTGAAGCTCATCAGCTTTCTTCTCCTGCTGAGATGAGTATTTCCTCTCATCAGTGAGTTCCTTCTCAAGCTCTCGGATATGAGCACCATAAATTTGCAATCGATCATGGGATACTTTGGCCTCGACGAGAAGGGACATAAGATGATTAAACTCATGAGAAATGAAAAGTAAAATTAAAAGAAGATCACGCGAAACACTATGAAAATAAAAGTTAAGGACTCACCGAGCCCATTATAGCCATATGCTGCTGAAAATACATATTCAGCTAAGAGTTCCCTCAAAAAGACTGATCCTCAGCCAGGAAGGTATCAGAACTAAAAGAAACCAAAGATTCAAGAGCGGGTGATCGGAGAGAAGCATTTCCCCGAGTCAAAATAAAGAGTTTCTTCAGAAAATCCATATCGGGGATATAGGTAGGATCTTCTACTTCGCGAATCATCTTGTCCTTGTTTTTCCCCTCCTTATTCTTGGAAGGATTGTCTGGAGAGTCATTCACCTAAATGATTTGAGTAGAAAGGGAGGAGTTCGCACCACCTTGTGACTTAGGAGGAATAACTTCTTGAGAAGAGCCAGTTGATTGATGTTTAGGAGGAGTAGTAGGGTGATGTGAGGATACTGAAGATCCCTCCACTTCAAAGCATCCATATGCAATACCCTACGCTGACGCTTTGGTTGAGCTTGAGCGGAAGGAGATTTGGGAGAATCATTATGCAATAGACGCAGTCAGAAAGTATTTGGGAAAGAGTTGCGAAGTAGGAGGAAGAAAAATACCTTATCAGTAGAAGGAGGAATTAGGGGGCCAGGCGGAGTTGAGGAATCATCATCTTACGAACTACAAAATGAAAAAATCACACGATAGCAAAAGCAACAAAGAGAAATGATGAGAAAATACCTATTCAGAGGCAGGAGATTCAGTAGTAACCTTCTTCTTATGAAGATCATTAAGAAAACCAGCAGGAGGAGTTGAATACAAGAACAAGGAGAGTGATGTTAAAATGCAGTAAAAGGGAAGAAAAACAAATTAAGAAGACAAAGATTACCCCAACAGGCATCTCGGGCCACTGGAGCCTCCCAGACTCGTAAGCCGTGAAGTGACTATGACTAGGAAGAGGGCCATTACGAACTTCTCCATTGGAATCTATACCCCAGATTAAAGGACCTTCCACGACGAAGGGAAACATCATCTAGTCTTCATCATTGGAGAAACGAAAATGATCGTATTTTGCACGACCAAATGGGTCTTCGTCTTGAAGAAGTGCATCTGACGAATCATCTAGGGTATTACGATAAAGTTTAACAACCCATTCTTGGTACTTCCTCGTGGTCATAGTTTTAAAAAGAGTAATTAGAGATGAAAGAGTCAATATTATAATCCTCCGGATTATAATCCTTTGCGAATTTGGGAATCTGAGAAACACCACCCTTTGAGCGAATCATAAACTCATTTGTGATAAGAATCGTATTTCCGCTAAGTTGAAAAACGCCTCGTTGGAGCTTGGTCAATATCTCGTAAAAGAAAGGATTCGTCTGATCGTACATAGGAAAAGGAAGGCCAACTCTCAACTGACCTACAATAATGATAACTCTATTAGAAAACCAGTTCTGAGACTGAATCCATCTATAGTTCAAATCATGTAATTGACGGCGTAATGGGAGGAGTAAAAGATGAATCCATCACCGGAGTTAGGGTTAAACCTCTTTTATCGAACTTGGCTTGAAATTATTCAAGGATTTTAGATGATCTAGGAGACGAGGTTTTCTTAGGTGCCATCACTTTTAAGGGTTGAGAGATTCTGAAGATTTAAAGGGAAAGAGAAGTTGTAGTAGAAAAAGTTGGTAGCAAAGAAGAAGAATCGCGAAAACAACAATAGCAGTAGCAGCGACGGAGAAGAAGATGAAGAATGAAAAATAATGAAGGAAAAGAGAAATCGAGATATTTATACTAAAGCAATTAATTACCGGCTATGACGGGTCATCGAAACGGTGAAGGAAGTGGAACAATTACAAGCGGTTACAAAAGATCGTGGGGACTTGGAAGCGAGAATGACGAAAAGTAGCAGTTACGAATTCAATGCAAGATTCTCTTTCCATCCTTAATCCTTGCGAATGGAACTAGAAAAGGAAAAATATAGGTACAAAAATCCTACTCACCACGTGGTCGATCGAGGATGCACGAAATAGACGAAGTAAATCTTGAACATAAGATCTTTATTAACCCCTAGGCTGAATGTCAGTGATATGTCAAATAAAAAATGTCAAGGTTACTTTTATGAATATTAGATCTGTGAAGTATTAATTCATTCCTAAATAAATATTTGCGAAATATGGATAAGCAACTAACAAACGAAGTAAGAATGACTGAACGAGAAGATAAATGACTAGAAAGTAGTTAACGAAGTAAACATAGTCTCACGCGAAGATGGATTGTTGTTCAAGAAATGAGACAGTTGTACCGACAAGATACCGAAGGAATCGGCGAAAAGAAGGGAATAACTTTATTTAGTAAATATAGAGTTATAAGTTTTTCTTCTTGAAGACAGATTAAACCATTGCAAGAACCAATAGTCCTCCTCTTAGTATCCAAGTCCAAAGGCGAAGTGGATATGCTTATCTTTCAGGTTGATCATTAATCTTATCATTATCAATATATTCAAAATAGTAAAGTTGTTGATTCTATGTTAAAACAATAAAATGCAATAACATTCCTGCAGAATTATGATTGAGATTATGTAAGTGCGTGTTTGAGAAAGATGAATGATAACAAATAATATTTCTCCAAGTTTTGCATACCAATTTACAATCAAGAACATATTCAGTCAGTATAACACGACTTAATATGTCTAATATAATATCTTCAGATATAAACTTAAAATACTCCATGAATGATGAAACCTCTAGAATAAAAATAGAAATATAGGGATTATTCGGGCACAAAAATCCACGAATATATAACGGGAACCAACACTTTTTTTTTTAGTCGAAGGGCGTCGAGAACCGATAGGTCCATTTGTCGGATATAAAGAACTGACATCTATTTTGTTTTTCAAAAAGGAGTTTATATTTATTTTATTTTATAAAAAATATATCTTTTTCAACAATTTTTTTGTGATAAATGTGATAATACTATAATAAACTACAAACTAGTCAAATATTATTATTAAATGGAACATTTTCCTTAGGCTTGGTTTTATAAATAAATGGCCATAAAAGGGAATCCCTCCCTTCGGGCCCTCCGGTCGGTCAGCCTAGTTATTTCCTTAGAATAAAACAACCTATCAGGTAAATTTCGAAAAACTTTCATAATTTAATGTATGTTTCACTTGAAAATAATATGTTAAGTGGCGAGACTTCGTTTAGGTTTTTGTCACATGTGAAATTTGTAACCCGAAAGAATATATATTTTCCGGGGAACCTCCTGGTAAGTTGAGTTCGAACTTATAAATCCTTGACTTGGCAAATAACTTTGGAGGTAGGATGCCAACAAGTTTTGATTCAGACCCTGTCCTTCATATCCTTTGGTTAAGATCTAACAAATTCAGTGGGTCAATTCCTGAAGATATTTTTCGTTTGCAATATTTTACATGGTTAGACTTAGCAATAAATAATCTTTCGGGTCATAATCCTAGAAGATTATGGAACTTTAATTGGGATGGTAAATGATTATTATTCGTACAAGATTAATTATGCGGGTTATATTCAGTTCGTAACTAAAGGGATCATGATACAACTTGAGTGTTTATATAGGCCGGTGCAATAATTGAATTATCGTATAAATCTTTTGATGGAAATATTCCACAAGATAAACGCTTATTAAAAGTAGTTTCTTCGCTTAATTTTTCCCATAAGTATTTTCTGGTGATATCCCAAAAATTATAGGAAACTTGTATGCCTTAGAGTCTTTAGATTTAAGTTCCAATAAGTTGAATGGCGGAATTTCACAATCTTTGACAACAATCGATTCCCATGAGGTTTCAAATTTGTCTCTCAATAAGTTAAGTGGCAGAATTCCAAGAGAAAATCACTTTGGTACATTGAATTCAGAAGGTTTAACATTCATTCGGAATGAGTTATTGTGTGGATATAATACCGAGAAACCTTATATGATCATAATATAGTGTATTCTTTTTTCTTTCTTTTTTAAATTTGAGAATTGCTGTTCTTTTTATGATAACTTAGTTGAATCTCGATCTATACTACGGATAATGCCTTAATAAGCCATTTTTTAAATATTTGCTTCCTATCATATTTTCCATTATTCCCTGCACATTAACAGGCATTATAACCCATTCCATGAAAGAAAAAAATCGGTTTTCCATAAACGTGGTAAATAAACTATATTAGTAGTACATTAAATATTGAATTTGTTCGGACTTGGATACTCGTAGAACAACTAATACAAAGAACCACTTGTGAATCCCACCTAAGTTGTCGAGCAACAACTTGTTGTTGTATGACTGCTAATAACTAGAATATCATCTCCGAAACTATTCACCTTTCCCCATTCCATTAGTAAGAAATTCAACTAGTACATTCTCTAATATTTTAGAGGCTTGGGGAGAATATTCAGAAAATGACCTCTTTTTATATAAAGATGGAGAAAGATCAATGAAGACATGAATATTAATAGGATAACCCATTGATGAACGAATATAAAAGTCTAACAAAAAATGCAAAAATATTTAGATTTTAATTAGAAATAATACTTATTTGGAGGATAAAACAGGATTGATCATGTTTTAGAAATCCTCAAGAAAACATCTGATTTCATCAAAAGATCACCTTGAACAGGACATATAAAAGGTCGAGGATGCACGAAATAGATGAAATAGATCTTGAAACTTGGAGATATGGGCGAGAAGAAAAATCAATCAACTGAAATATATTGCGGCAACAAGTCTGCGTTAGCAATGACGAAGAATCCAGTTTTTCACAATCGCACAAAACACATACCTATCAAACATCACTTCATTCGAGAGGTAACTGAAGACAAACAAATTGAACTAATCTACTGCCTTACTGAGGAGAAAATGGCTGACATATTCACAAAGGCGTTACCAAGACCCAAATTCGAGTACATGAGAAGTTTACTCGGATTTGGACAAAAAGGCATTAAGGAGGAGTGTTAAAAGTAATGCATTTTTAACAGTTAACTATATTCAAGTTTACTGAAATGTAAAAGCTAGTAGTCAGACTTTTCAAGACAGTGTGAACTCAAGAAGTTTGGTCCCCAAGTAATTATTGTAGCTTACTTGGAGTGGTGGCCAAACATTCTACAGTTAAAATATCTTTAGTTTCTTTCCTTTCAAACTAAGTTAGAAGACCCTAGATGGTCAGTTGTAAGGCTATAAAAGCCACCTCCTTGTAACTTTTTTGAATATTAATCTAAGCACTAAAAACTAGTTTCTAAAGTTCAGCTTCTTTTCCTACTTTTTTTAAATCTACATAGAGTGCTTGAGATTGTTCTAACCTCTAAATACTCAAATACTACTCAAACCTATACAAAAACTATCCATCAGAATTATCCCTTAATCTCATCAATAATCCAACATTAACAAACCTTTTCCCACTACAGAAATTCAAGAAACTCTAATTTTCCTCTATGTGGATTAGTATAACGATGCTGTCAAGTGGCCAAGTGATGATGCATAATGATGATGCATCACCAGTGGCTTGGCCAAAGTATCAGAGATGCAAGTATGAAGCCATCATAGCGCAAATAATAGCAGTATTCAGTACAAGTGCAGATCATAGTTGCAGCAAGATAATGGAATGTGCCAAACAGACTTTGGACATGGCCAAGGATGCGAGATTAACATCACGAGATGCCAAAATGAGTTTGGCATGTTATCTGTATGCATGCGGCGTGAAGGTATGCAAGCATGACTTGCATTAGCACACTTGTATCATTGGCAGAATGATACACATCCGTGATGGCATAATATTTGGATGGCAAATGCTTGATCTGGAAACAAGGAAAGATAACATGTGCAGGTAACATGGCATTGACGGTTTAGAGTTGATTACACGAGAGTGGGTTTACTTTATGCTTTCTAACAGTTAGGAAGGTCCCGTTTGGCTAGTAAAACGGTTTGGCAATGGTTTGCATAATTAGCTAACTGCCACATTAAAGTAAATCTATAACCGCCTGGAGGTTACTTGTACATAGCTTTTTTAAGGATATAAAAGCTTGTGAATGGATTGGGTAATCCGGAATAAGAAGAGTTTGTAACCCTAAGTGTGCAATAAATAAAAAGTCTAAGGCCTGATTTAGACAAAAGTTCTGTTGGTGCATATTCCCTTTTGGTTTTGGCTTATTGTTTATGCATCAAGCGGAGTGTGTGCATTTGATTGAAGGCTTGAAAGGTTTGTGAGCAGAACCTCTATTTAGTATGTGATAAATAGTGATTTTTTCAAGAAGTTGAAGTAATGGCTAAGTGCGAGTTGGCTGAAATTGTGTTGTGGAGCATAGTTGCCATTGTCAAGTTGGTTGTAGCATTTGAGTGTTGCGAACCTGTGACAATTCGGGTATCAGAGCCCTGTTCACGTTGGATATAAGGCTGATTGAGTTCGTTGATTTCCTAAAGTTTGCTGAGAATTACATTTAAAGTGAAGGATCCACACTAAGACTGTAAGGAATGGGGAAGCCAAGTAGAAGATCACATCAGAATATCACATTAAGGGTATGTGTAAATTATATTCCAGAATCTTCAAGTGATAATCATGCACTAAGGATGTCCTCAAAACAACTTGATGAGGGTAAAACAAGTTGTTTTACATATCATTACTACACCAAGAGTACCGGAGACGCTGCAAGTACTGATGAGAAACAGCACGGTGCTGGGAGGGCTCAGCATGATGTTGGCAGGGGCCAACGTCCAAACATCAGTTGCTTGCAAGGTAGAAAAGCACACAGTAAGAAGAGAATATCTTCTGGACTGATGTACGTTGATGTGAAGATCAACCAAAAATGGGTATTAGCGATGGATGATACCGGTGCTACGAAGTCCTTTATTCATCCAGATGTTTCCATGGCATTGAACTTAACAGTTACTAGCGCGGATAGCACCATCAAAACTTTTAACGCAGAACCACAAGCCAGTCGAGGGAAAGTTCGCAATGCAGATGTGCAAGTTGGAGAATGGAAAGGAGAACTAGATTTGCTAGTTATGGTCATGGATGATTATGACCTGATTTTGGGAATGATTTTCTTTTGCGCGGCGAAGGCGTCTACATTACCTCATAGGAATGGGATATTGATACAACACAATCAATACCTATTTTTTGTATCTATGGTAAGGCAAATTGAACCAGATGAGATACATAAGCCATATCTATCTGCGATTCAGGTGGAAGAAGGCATATGCCAAGGCTTGGATACTTTCCTAGGAGTGTTGGTTGAGATCAAACCATGAAAGGTAGTAGATGTAGAAGATGGAATATCTGAGGTCTTAGAAGAGTTTGTAGACACGATTCCAGCAAAACTGCCTAAGACGCTACCACCACGGCGTAGGATCGATCATATGATTGAGTTGGCGCCAGGGGAGAGGCCGCCTGCACAAGCGCCTTATCGTATGTCACCGTTATAACTTGAGGAGATACGTAAGCAGATTTTTAAATTACTGGAGGTGGGATGCATACAACCGTCTAAAGCTTCATTTGGTGCTCCAGTTCTGTTCCAAAAAAAGCAAGATGGCTCGCTTCGTATGTGTGTTGATTATAGGGCTTTAAAAAATCTAACTGTGAAGAAAAAGTACCCAATTCCGCTAGTGGCAGACTTGTTTGATCATTTAGCCAAGGGAAAATACTTTACCAAGTTGGTTTTGCGCTCAGGTTATTACCAAGTGCGCATAGCAGAAGGAGATGAACCAAAGGCTGCAATGGTAACAAGGTATGGCTCGTTTGAGTACCGTGTAATGCCATTCGGCTTGACGAATACTCTAGAAACATTTTACAACCTGATGAACGATGTGTTTTCCGAGTACATTGACCGCTTTGTAGTGGTATATTTGGATGACATAGTCATATACAGTGAGACTTTGGAAGATCATGCGATGTATCTTCGCAAAGTGTTTGCAAAGCTTAGATAAGCAAGTTTGTATGTGAAGAAGCAAAAGTGTGAGTTTTCCCAGACCACGATTACTTTCCTTGGCCATGTGATATCGCAAGGGTGCATGCATATGGATCAGAAAAAGGTAGAGCCATTATGGATTGGCCAGAAGCTTAGAGAGCTTCGTTCTTTCTTGGGTTTAGCTAACTATTACCGGCGTTTCGTAGTTGTCTATTCAAAGAAAGTCTCCCCTTTGACGGGTTTGTTGAGGAAGGACAAATCATGGGCATGGAATGATGAGTGTCAGCGGTCATTCGATTTACCATTTGAAGTGCACATGGATGCTTCAGACAGGGCTCAAGGGGGATTCCTGGTGCAAGAGGGCCATCCAGTGGCTTAAGAGAGTCGTAAGCTTAATGATGCTGAAGGGAGATATATTGTGCATGAGAAAGAGATGTTGGCAGTGATACATTTCCTAATAACGTGGAGCCATTATTTGTTGGGAACTTATTTCATCATAAGGATGGATAATGTGGCCATTAAGTTCTTTTCCATCTAGAAGAAACTTTCGCCAAAACAAGAAAGGTGGCTTGACTTTTTGAGAGAGTTCGAATACAAGTTCGAGCATAAGCCGGGAAGGCTTAATTTTGTGCCAGATGCGTTAAGCATAAAGGTGGTAGCAGAATATGTGACAACACTGACCACGATTGAGACATAGTTGTTGTCTCGAATCATAGAAGAGACAAAAAATAATCAGGCATGTGTGTGCTTGACTAATCAGATCTGTGATGGGATCGTTCGTCGATATTATCTAGATGATGGGGTCATTTATGCCAAGGGAGGAAAAATTTATGTACCTAATTCAGGTGGACTGAGAAGGGAACTCTTGTGAGAGACGCATGATTCCATTTGGGCTGGTCATCCAGGCATGGAACGAACTCACGCTTTGATAGCTCGTTCTTATTACTAGCCTAAGATGGAATGAGATGTTGAATTATATGTGAAGACATTCTTAGTGTGTCAATTGGATAAGACGGAAAGGATAAATGTGGCAGGATTGCTACAGCCTTTGCCGATTCCAGACAAGCCATGGCAGTGCTTGTCGATGGAATTTATTAACGGGGCTGCCAAAGGTGCAAGGCTTTAGCTCGATAATGGTCTTCGTTGATCGCTTTTCGAAGTATGCTACATTTATTCCCTGCCCCTATTCTTGTAATGTTGACGTTGCAGCGGATCTGTTCTTCAAGAATATAGAAAAGGATTTGGGACTTCCTCAAGATATTGTGAGTGATAGGGACTCACGGTTTACATGTAGGTTTTGGACTGCCTTGTTTGGAATGCTTGGTTCCGAACTAAAGTTTTATACTAGCAATCACCCCCAAACCGACGGTCATACAGAGGATAAATGCATTGCTAGAAGAGTACTTGCGTCATTATGTGACAACAGGTCAATAAAATTGGGTGGCGTTGATGGATACGGCCCAATTTTGTTACAATTTGCACAAGAGTTCATCAACGGAGTTGAGTCCTTTTGAGTTGGCTATGAGACATCAACCATTAACCCCTCATGAGATGCCAAAGGCTAAGAAGCAAGTCTCCTGTCCAGCAGCTTATCGTTATGCAAGGTCATAGACGGAGATGACTGAGCAAGCGCGTGATAGTTTGGCTAAAGCGCGAAGACGAATAAAGAAGTATGATGATTTGCATCGCAGAGATATAGAGGTTGAGGTGGGAGATATGGTGTTGTTGAAGCTAACACCCTAAATTTTGAAGAATATTTCTAGCAAGACAGTGCATAGAGGCCTAATTCCTAGATATGATGGTCCCTTTAAAGTGGTGAAAAGAATTGGTAAGGTGGCTTACAGACTGGAGTTGCCAAAATGGTTGGAAGTGCACCCCTATTTTCATGTTAGCTTTCTAAAAAAGTATCATCCTGATTTGCTGGACACTTCGAGAAGACAAACGAAGCGTGCACAACCAGTGATCAGATCACAATTCGACAAGCAAGTTGAGGGGAAAAGTAAGAAGAATAGGAGAACTTATTTTCTGATTAAGTGGCAAGGGTTTCCAGACTCCAAAGATTATTTGGAGAAGGATACTACATTGTGGAAATTTGAAGAACAAATTCAGGCCTACCTGCAGCATAAGGAATTGACGAGGGCGTCGAGTTCAGCTAGTGGGGGGGGTCTATAACGGTGCTTTCAAGTGGCCAAGTGATGATGCATCACCAGTGGCTTGGCCAAAGTGTCAGAGATGCAAGTATGAAGCCATAATAGCGCAACGTAATCTATAATATGAGTATTCAGTACAAGTGCAGATCTGAGTTGCAGCAAGAGAATGGCATGTGCCAAACAGAGTTTGGACATGGCCAAGGATGCGAGATTAGCATCACGATATGAAAAAATGAGTTTGGCATGTTATCTGTATGCATGGGGAGTGCAGGTATGCAAGCAATACTTGCATTAGCACACTTGTATCATTGGTAGAATCATACACAGCCGTTATGGCGCAATATTTGGATGCCAAATGCGTGATCTGGAAACAAGGAAAGATGACATGTGTAGGGCAAATGGCCTTGACGGTTTAAAGTTGATTACACGAGAGTGGGTTTACTTTATGCTTTCTAACTGTTAGGAAGGTCCCGTTTGGCTAGTAAAACGGTTTGGCAAAGGTTGGCATAGTTAGCTAACTGTCACATGTAAAGTAAATATGTAACCGTCTGGCGGTTACTTGTACATAGCTTTTGTAAGGCTATAAAATCCTGATCTTGTGAAGGGATTGGGTAATCCGGAACAAGAAGAGTTTGTTACCCTAAGTGTGCAATAAATAAAAAGGCTAAGGCCTGATTTAGACAAAAGTTTTGTTGGTGCATATTCCCCTTTGGTTTTGGCTTATTGTTTATGCATCAAGCGGAGTGTGTGCATTTGATTGAAGGCTTGAAAGGTTAGTGAGCAGAACCTCTATTTAGTATGGGATAAATAGAGATTTAGTCAAAAAGTTGAAGTATTGGCCAAGTGCGAGTTGGCTGATATTGTGCTGTGGAGCATAGTTGCCATTGTCAAGTTGGTTGTAGCCAGGGGCGGAGCTAGCTTAGTGCAAAGGTGTGCACTTTCACCCCCTGCCTAGCTATCTCCAAAGCCTAATTTAGGCCTAATTTTTTTTTAAATTATAATCACAAGCCTAATTTTGCTTGTTTGCACCCCCTAAAATAATTTGTATACACCAAAGCAAATTTTTGCACCCCTAATTAGAAATTTAGGCTCCGCCCCTGGTTGTAGCATTTGAGTGTTGCGTGACAATTAGGAAGAGAACATTGGGGGTAAATTGACTATGTATTTCCAGTAGGAAATACTCATTCCATTAGACATTTATCGGCAACCAACATATCCCATAAAATAGATGATAGCCGTCATATCTAAGATAGATGATAGCAGGACCAAGAAATATTGTTACAATCAGATTACACTTTTCCGATGCAGGAATTCAATCATATTTGCTACTATTGTTGCATGATAAAATAACAATTCGGTTCCACAACTAAGCATTAAAAAGTTCCTTCGATATCGAGAAAAAACATAATTCGAACCATTTACAGAAAAAAATTAACCTATTTATTTAGTTTCCCAGAATCAGCAATGCACTTGTCCGACCAATTTTTTGATTGTTGACATTTGCAATCTTAGACTCTCTTACAGACGGCTTCATGAGTGTCACTCCATTCGGTTCCACAGCCATAGCAAAATTCAGATCCACACCTGCGAGCAAAATTAACATTAGCAAAGGAGTTAATTCTTAGAACTAGAAATACTCTAGATTAACAATAGTTGATTATCTTACGTACCTGCAAATTATATGCATACATCCGATCGTCTTTTCCACGTAATATTTGCAACCAGGACATTTTTTCCACTTGTTCTTCTCTGCCAGTTGAATCAGTAGCATGTCTTCATCCCCTCCTCTATGCTGAACTTGAAGATTTGAAGATTCACATAAGGCGCTCTCCCAGCGATCTAACACCTTACGTGATATGGTATCTTTGCAGAAATGGGGTTCTAATATCTCTTTGCAGTTAAAATCTGGGCATGTTATCAAGGTGATGTTCTCGTTCACCTTAGATGCAATATGTTTGGTGATGCATCTGGGACAGTAACTGTGTGAACAATTGATAGTGCCGTTTCTCATCTGAAATCTTGGTGTATCTTCCATGCAAATCTTGCAAACTTCCATTTTAAATCCTGTGGGTCTTTTCTGTAAGCTCTTAATTTCTTTCTTTTGGGTTACAACTTCTTCAGATTAGAGAGATATTTATAGTAACAAATACTAGAAATAATCTGTTGAGTTTCTCATGCTAGATAATGAAGGGTCAGTCAATCTGATTTCTATGGGTTGTTTAAGATTCTGCGTGTGCAATTTAATTGGATTTATGATTAGAGAGATATTTAAGTGATATCATTTATGGGATAAGTCCATATCCCAAGACAAGATCTAGAAAAATAAAAAATCATATCTTAGATTGAACCATGGACATTCGGTTTCTTTCCTTTCGTTTAGTGACGGATTAAAAAGAAACTCACTAGGAAGTAGGAAGTGATAAATACTCTTTAGATTAGAGAGATATATTTAAGTGCACTTCCTAACCCTTAGATATCATATCTTGGATAAGTCCATTCCCCAAGACAAGATTTAGAAAAATAAAAAACCATATCTTATATATCATAATTTTTTTTCTGGAAAATTGGGGATATGCCCCAAAATGGACTGTCATTTTGGGCATATGTCCCAGGATTTCAGTTTCTTAGAATATGCTCCAAAGTAGCGGTTTTCGTCAAGGAACTTTCTCTCTAATTCCTTCGAGGTTTTTTCAGTTTAAATATGTTCATGAACATTGTAAAGGTGTTAATATATAGTATATTTGTTTTTCAATTCGCATATGTAATCCTAAGTGGGTGCAAATATTGATTACTTAACAGTTTTGGAAGGAATTTTTGACGGCTGGGGCATATTCCCGAAAACTGGAATCTTGTGGCATATCCTCAAGATGACATTCGATTTTGGGGCATATCCGCACTATTCCCTTTTATTGTCAATTTCACTTTTTTTTTTCAATTTCACTTTTTTTTTAAACCTAGCTTTCTTTGAATATGGAAGAAGATGGCGTTAACTTAATAATCAAGGGGAAAAACTTGCTACATTGTCTTTTGAAAGTTATGTTCTAATTAAGTTTCTCCTGTTGTGTTCTAGTCTTCCACGTACTATCAGTTCTTGTTTATTTTCATTCCTCATCCCATCGCTACTTACAACAATATCTTCTTCTGTGAGTGTTTAGAATAATTATGACAGGTTGCCTCAATGATATGGGTCCTATGATTATTAAGCTAAGCAAACAGTAGTTTATAAGGGTCCCAAGCATTGTTACCGATCAATGTTAAGAGTTTAAAATAATCAATTCCAACTTTATGCCTTTGGAACCACATTGATTTTGTTATCCTGTATTGATAAGATCACGTTATCATCAAATATACACAAGGACAACTGTATTTATTCCCTTCAACAAGGTACGAATCCAACTATTAGCAATGTGGATTGAGGCAGTTGGTTGTCATAATCTTCTGCATCGAAGTTACATATAACTACTGAATGTTTGGAAGAAATCGCAATACATAGATGATAGCAGGACCAAGAATATCACGATCGGAATTATCATAAATATTTGAATTCCAAGATAACATTACACTTTCTAAAAATGCAGAAATTTAATCATATATTTGCTCGTATTGTTGCAAGATAACATAACACTTCGGTTCTCCCATGTAGCGGAGATTCCATATTGAGGTAAAACATAATAATCTAGTGATATAGTTCCCATCATTAGCAGCAATACTAAAATGCACTTTGTGCAACCAATTTTTTGATTCTTGACACTTGTGATCGATCTTAGAATCTCTCAGAGACGAGTATCACACCATTTGGCTTCACAGCCATAGCAAAATTCAGACCCACACTTGCAAGCAAAATCGACATTCTAATGGTAAAGGAGTTAATACTTAGAACTAGAGAAACTCTATGTTAACAATATTTGATTTGATCATCCTACATACCTGCAAGTTACATGCAAACAGCCACCCGTCTTTACGACGTAATATTTGCAACCTGGACATGTTTTTCACTTGTTATTCTATGCCAGGTTAATCAGTAGCATATGATCTTCATCCCCTCCTCTATGCTGCACTCTGTCTGCGGTAGAATTACGGATTCACGCAAGGAACTCTCCCAACGGTCAAACACCTTACGCGATATGGTATCTCTGGAGGAATGGGGATCTAATGTCTCTTTGCAGTTATAATCAATCACTAGTAATATTGCATATATTTATAATTCTATAAGTTGTCTACAGAATTCATTTGGTTGAAAATAATAACTTAGTAGTACATTGCATTACAACTACTACTTTAATGGTAACAATGAGATGATCCCAACTTTACAAATTTTAGACTTATAAACGGAAAAATGACTAATCAGCCAGACAAGTTACGCCCTTTTATTCCTGACTGCGACGCAACAGTAGAGACCGGCGGACTGTTCTTAGCTTATAACCGCATAGTCGACACTAACTTTTGAAAGATGAAATTGTGATCTCTGACTCTATAACAAATATGATTCTGACTCCGTTTGGCTCCACATGCATAACAAAACTGAAACCCACACCTGCAGACAAAACATTTCGGAAACACATCAACCGTAGCACAAGAAATTTGTTAGTTATCACATTTCAAACAACTTAAAAAAGATAGTTTCGGAACCTGCAAGTTATATGTTGGCATCCATCCTTTTTTTCCACGTAAAACCTGCAATCGGGACATCTTTTCCATTTCTTGCTTGCAACTATTTGCTTGAACAGAACCTCATTCGCTCGCTTAACACTTCTTCTACTTATGCACTGATGACTGTCTTGGCACAGAACCATGCACTTTAGACAAAACATCATCTTACAATGTGGGCATTTGGATATCATCTTCTGTTTATTCCAGAAGAGAAGTAGTCGACATCCTAAACTTTGTTTATATTCATTCAAAACCAACTCTGAGCAATTAGGGTTTGGACAAAGAGCTGTGTCATACCTTTCAAAAACTGTTGATTGGCATAAATAATCACACCATCTGACAAATACATCTCGAGGAAGGAACGAATGACATGATAAAGGATCCAAGACATGGGGGCAGTTAGCGTCAGGACATTTTATATCTGGTTTCTGATTTTCTCGAATCTTAACTTGTATGTATCTTGCAACGCAGTTAGTGCAAAAAAGATGTGCACATATCGTCTTCGGATTTTTCAGATTCTGTTGGTTGTTCTTGAATCTTTGATGTAGTGGGACTTGCTCAATACAAATCTCACAAATGAAGAATGCATTATTCATTGCGTATAAGGTGGACAAACAAAGATCCAATAAACAACGAAAGCAGTAGCAAAACTGAACAATAACTAAAAAATAAACTTTGATAAATCAAAAGAATAATATTATTGGATGTAGAGTTTTTTCGATCTATGATACTAGCTAGGCCTTCTTATAAGCTTCAACATAACAAGAAAATCTCCGGAAAATATTATACAGAAGGAAGCCAGATAATGGAAAATCCAATTTGTGCTTATCTAATTGTAGGATAATCATTTTTCTCAAATTTACCTACCTTTTTATACGTGGCATATGCCCAAGACACAGAAAACATTTTTTACTGCCCCTATCCCCATAAACATTGTCCCACGACCATTTGTTTCCTTGAGAATTTGATTATTATATGCCCGTAATTGCAGAAATTCATAAATCTGTTAGTTGTCTTCAGAATTTACTAGGAAGAAAATATTAACTTAGTACATTGCATTATTACTACTTTCACTGACTAAAATATTACAGTGAAAACCGACTGGACACAGAAGAGAACCGACTGTTCTTAGCTTATGACCGTAAAGTGGCAACAAACTCTTGATATTTGTCACGGATTCTACGACACTTATGATGGACATTCTGATATTTGGCTCCACAGCGATAACAAAACTCATACCTACACCTGCAGAGAAAACATTCCGAAAACACATCAATGGTGGCATAAGAAGTTAGTTAACTATTTATTTTCGAACAAACTAGGAAAACTTAACAGTACTAGTTTTTAATCGTGGTCACCTGCAAGTTATATGTTCACATCCTTCCGTTCTTTCCACGTAAATCCTGCAACGGGGGCATCTTTTCCATTTTCTTCTTGCAGCCATCCGCATGAACAGAACCTCGTTGGCTAGCTTAACCATTCTACTTGTACTGCACTGATGATTGGCTCGGCACAGAACCATGCATCTTAGACAAAACATCAGCTTACAGTGTGGGCATTCTGATACCTTCTGTCTTTTCCCTGTTAACCATCGTCTCCAGAATAGATGACTTCCCAAACTTTGTTGACATTCAGTGAGAACCAACTCTGAGCAATAAGGATTGGGGCAGTAAACTGTAACATAGCTTTCACAAACTCCTGAATGGCATAAATAATCACACCATCTGACAAATACTTTTGAAGGAAGGAACGAACGACATGATAAAGGGTCCAAGACATTGACGCAGTTCGTATCAGGACATTTTATATCTGGTCTTTCACTTTCTTCTATCTTTACTTGTATGTATCTTGCAATGCAATCTGTGCAGACCAAATGCGTGCATGGTTTGTGTTGCTTGTTCTTGAATCTTTGTTGCAATGGAACTTCCTCAGTACAAATCTCACAAGTGAAGAATGCATTATCCATCTCTTGATTATCTTGCTGTTGATCATCATCTTCTTCAATGGAAGAAGGTTTCTTGTTTATCTTTGATTTTGTTTTACCCATGCAATGTATTACTGTTGGTTACTAAGTCATAGCCCAACAGTTGTAAATAACCTAGCGGAAGCAAATAAATTGGATCAAAGATCGAATGAACAATGAAAGCAATAGGGAAGCCAGAGAACAATATTAATAACTAAGTCAATAACTTTGACAAATCAAATAAGAGTGCTGGATGTGTAGAATGTATTTTGTCTCCGATATTGAGCCTTTTTATATAGGTTAATGTAATTCCTTGTAGTCCTAGGAAAAATCAAACTATGGGTATTTTTCTTTAAGAATCCCATCAGAAAGTGACTTTCCGGGATTCCAAATTTACACGGTACTACCTTTATACGCTGTTTGGTTTCCCGGGGATATATTCCTCCCGGTGCTTGCCCTTGTTGTTTCTCTTTTTTGTCATTGTCGCTGAATTCACCATGAATCAACAGACTACTGGAACTCAAGATAAAAACTATAATCTCAAACTCTATTACAACTATAATAACTATGACTCTGAGTCCATTCGGCTCCACAGGAATAATAAAAGCGACACCCACACCTGCAGAACGAACATTCCGAAAACATATCAATGGTACGGTAGCATATAGGAAGTTAGTTATCTGTACATCAAACCTAAAAGACCAATGATGGAATTTGAAATTTAATTTTTTCAAGTCGTTCTTCGGACGACTGGAAAAAATGTTAGTTTCGGAACTAAGAAAACCTAAAACCTGGGTTGCACATATACTGGTACGGTATCCGATTCCGGTATTATCGAAGTATCCGATTCGGCATCTCCGAAAATGGCGGATACGGATACGTATGGATACCACATACATAAATTTTTGCAAAAGCAATCTTATAGGACTTAAGAATGTATTAGAGCACACAAATTCAATCTAATCCCCAAAACACTCATTGTACACCTATATATCACAACAGTTCAGTCTCACATTGCCAACAAACTTGAAATTTCCTCTCTCAACCCTCATTACGTGGTAATGAAACTCCTTCATTTTGTTTTTAAGAGTTTCTTCACTTCACATGTACAGAGCAAGTGAAAGCAAGAGAGACCTTAAAGAAAAAACTGAAGAAAAAAACTTTAGAAAAACTAATAAATTTTTGATAAGCCTTTTGGAAAGTATCCGAGGGTATCGTATCCGATACGGGTATCGGAGAATCCGATTCGTGTACATACATAATTCTCAAGTATCGGCGCAACCCAGCCTAAAACTAGTTTATAATTGTCGTCACTTGCAAGTTATATCTGTACATCCATCCCTTCTTTCCACGTAAAACCTGCAACTGGGACATCTTTTCCAATTTTTGCTTCCAGCCATCAGCATGAACAGAAAAGTAGCCTCATTCGCTCGCTAGGGCTCCTCAATAGGCCTTGGACGCCAGGGTTCGTCAGTAAACCCTTCTATCTCTTTATTTTCTTCATTATCTTCTTCTTAACCATCACCAATATCATCATCTTCACTGCCCAATCCATCTCCATTCCCATATATACTAGTGTGATCGTAACAATTGGCATAAGTAGTCACACCATATGACAAATAATACCTTCGGAGGGAGGAATAATCGACATGATAAAGGGTCCACGACATGGACACAGTTTCTGTCAGGACATTTTATATCTGGATTATCACTTTCTTCTATCTTTACTTGTATGTATCTTGCAATAAAGTCTGTGCAGAACGGATGTGTGTATGGTGAACTTTTCAGTGTCTGTTGCTATTTCTCGAATCTTTGTTGCAATGAAAATTCCTCTGTACAAATCTCACAAATAAAGAATGCTGCATTATTCATCTCTTGATTATCTTGATGTTGATCATTATCTTTGTTTGGAATTTAAAATTGTTTCTACCCCAAACACATAATTTTTTGTGATGCTTTTGCTGAGAATCGATCGCTGCTTATATCTTCAATTGATTTCTGGAGAATGGAGAGAAGGAGGGTGGGGGGTGCCTGCAAAAAACCCTCCGATGCTAAAGTCAGAATTGGATTTTCTCACAGGTATTTTTGGTATGAAGATTGCTTACCTTCCTCTCTTGCAGAACTGTCCATTTATATGTTTGTAAATTTCCGTTTTAGCTGCAGGAATGAATAGCAATAATTTCCCCTGCATTACTGCTGTAACAGCTGGTCCTTGCATGCCTCTTGTATTTACTGGCACTGCATGTCTCCCTGCAATGATTTTCCGGCATGCCACATTTGATAACCAACCAGCTTTAATGACTGCATGGCTCTGGAATAACTGGCCCTTGCATGCCTGCTGAAATACTCTAGAAGCTAAGCCTACAGTGGGTGAAGACATCCGTTTGGCAAACAGAAGTGGGTGGAAAGATCCGAGGGCTACGGAATTAGACTATATCGCGTTACACGGAATCAGAACTACAAAAACAATTTGCATCATGCTATACTTAATCACGCACGATTAATCTCCAAACCTACGATTACTCGGAGATTAATCTCCCCTATTATTACTCGCTACAACCGCTCGCTATAGCCGCCGGTATAGGCCGCCGGCAACGACTTGCCGCAGATACTGACGTCGTTAGGAATATGTTGACGTCGTTAGGAATATTCTGACGCCATTAGTCGCTGACTGTACGGGGTGGTGCTGACGTGGTGACTTCCATGCTCACGTGTCATCTGCCACGTCAACACCCCTGATGACGTGTCATTTGCCATGTCAGCACCCATGCTGACGTGGCGACCTTCTTGCTGCCGTGGCACTTTTGATGCCGTGTCATCCATGCTGACGTGTCGCTTTGCTGGTTGGCTAGGAATTGGTGACGTGGAACGCTTAAGTGGAACTTTTCATCCCAACTTGGAGTTCTTTCTCATGGGCTTGTGGGTTGAGTATTTGATAGTGAGGCATATCTTAGTTTGTTGCACATGGGGTGTTTGTTAGGCCTAGCTAGCCATACTTGGGTAACCAAGGGAAGCACTTTAGGCCCAATGAACCCTCCTTTGTTAATATTAGGAACTTTGTAGGCCTAGGTTAGCCTATTTATTTTTGTACCATATTAAGGGTACAAACATCGCCCCTCTTAATCCATAACATGTTATGGGTTAAGAAGTTCGGGTTCCCTTCTGATTTTGCATTTTTCGGGAGTGTTACATAACTCGCCCCCGAGCGTGTTGTTCGGAGTGTTACGCAACTCGCCCCTAGGGATGTGTTGATTATGCTGGAGTGTTATATATCTCACCCCCAAATGGTTGAGGTGACATATAACTCGCCCATAGTATGTTTTGTGTCATGCTTCTCAATGCTTGCGCAGGGGTGCACCTCCCTGCTGCATTTTACTTGCGCACGGAATGAAAAGTTGAGTTTTTCTGCTACCTTGAATTCACACAGGGGGCCAATCCTGCTATTCAAGATGCGCGCAAAGTTTGGAATGTGTACATTTTCACATGTCTGGACAGATGAAAATGTTCGCCACATTTGCTATTGTCCCGCATGATGGGGATAAAACTAAGATAGGATAAAAATGCTCGAACTATGCACTCACCCTATCTACGAGGTGTCAGAGACATTGCTGACAGCATACTCGAACCGTACTGCTTTGTTATTTAGGACTGACTGCGGATTCGATCATCCGCAGTAGCTTATAATTAACTCGAACAATATTGATAAACTATGGAATACAAAAATAATACTGAATTGAATTTCTGAATCGAAATAACAAGATAAATACCTACTGCTTCGACAACAGCTGCCTCATTAAAACCTTTGAGTGGAAAATCCAATGGGATAAAACCATCAAAAAGGAAAAAGAGTGCAGCACAACAGGATTTGAATCTACTCCTAGTGATAAAACTTCTTCAAGTGGAACGAATTCCACGGCTTCAATGGCTTTGAATCCTCCTTTCCAACGAGGTTCCTCAAGAAGTAGGATCCTCGAAATGCTGGCCTATCCATAATGTATGGACCTTCCCAGTTTGCTCCGAGCTTCCCACAGTTCGGTTTCATCGTGGTCGCCCGCGTTTTCTTCAAGACGTATTCCCCTGGCTTGAATGACCGTTCTCTTACTTTGCGATCATACCTCAGCTTGATTGCCTGTTGGTATCGAACTAACTTCTGCAAGGCTGTTTCTCTTTGTTCTTCCAGCAACTCTTTATCTAAAGCTAGGATGCTGTCGTTTTTCCCTGATTTGACAGCACGAGTTTTGGTAGTCTTGAGTTGTACCTCGGTGGGTATGACCGCCTTTGTCCCATATGCCAATGTAAATGGTGAAAACCCAGTGGATCTTTTTGGGGTTGTTCGATATGACCATAAGACTCTAGGGAATCCATAGGTCTATTTTCCATTCACCTTCTCTAGCCGTTTCTTGAGATTTTCCATAATAACATGGTTGGTCGCTTCTACATGCCCGTTGCTCTGAGCATAGTATGGAGATGAGAAATTGTGGAGAATATTCAGGACCTTGCAGAAATCTTTGATCACTCCGGAATCAAATTGTTTCCCATTGTCTGATATTATGGAATATGGGATTCCAAATCTGCAGACGATATTCTCCCATATGAATATTTTCACATCATGTATGGTAACGTGTACCAGTGCCACTGCTTCAACCCATTTGGTGAAATAGTCAGTAGCGGCTAATACGAATCTGACGCCTCCGAGATCTTTTGGAAGCGGTCCGACGATGTCTAATCCCACATAGAGAATGGTCAGGGTCTAAAATCCGGATGTAATTCGTTGGCTGGCCTTTTCGGAATTGGAGCGTGTTCTTGGCATGACACACATTTCTGCGCATATTATTTAGCGTCTTTCTGCATGTACGGCCAGAAATACCCCTGGGTGAGTACCATGTGTGCGATATTTCTCCCTCCAGAATGGATGCCACAAATTCCTTCATGATCCTCTTCCAGTATTAGTTGTCCTTCCTCGGCTGATACGCATCGTAAAAATGGCACCAAAGCTACAGGTTTGCGGTATAACAGCCCTTCGATCATTGAGTATTTCCATGAATTCCTTTTCACCTTTGCAGCAAGTTTCTCATCTTCAGGGAGTTCGCCGGTTGTCAGGTACTGGATGTAAGGTTGACGCCAGTCTGCAATGTTTTCAACATGATCGCCTGAATTGTCTATCACTGGACTGTCAATTTCCATATTGCTGTCGATGTTCTCCGTAAATCCCTGTGCTGATGTAGCTGCCCTCTCACCCCCACTAGCGTGTTCGAAAGACAGAACAAAATGGCTGTCGGAGATGCTAGGTAACTCTTGGAAATCTACTACAACGAAACAGGAAGTATCTGTTGGCACTACGGAAGACAGATATTCCAAAGCATATGCGTGCCTGGTCTCCAATCATGGTCTCTTCTAATAGAGAATCGGTCGAACTTATTTGCCATCTCTCTCATATGATCCAAATAAAATGCCATTATCTCCTCCTTTGCTTTGTAGGTCCCCGAAAATTGGTTAACTACTAGCATGGAATCAGTCACCAGCTTCACGTTCTTCGCGTCTAACTGCTTGACAACTTTTAAACCGATAATCGCAGCTTCATATTCAGCTTCATTGTTTGATGCTTGGAAACCCAGCCTGGTCGCTTTCTCGATCCTCGAACCTTCGGGAGTAAGGATTACGCATCCAACTCCAGCACCACTAACGTTTGAAGACCCATCAGTAAAATTGTCCATAATGGTTCTGGTGTATTGATCTCCATTGCAGACTCTCCCCCAGTCTGCTCAGTGACTGGCTCAGTGGGTTTGGACAACGCTTCTTCTTCTCCATCAACCATTTCTATATCGTCCACAGGAAAATATACTAGAAGTGCATCCAGTTCGTGTCCTTTTTATGCAGTTCTGGTTTCGTACTTGATCTCATACGCCCCCATAAAATTTGACCATATGGCTAATCGACTGGTATCATCAGCACGTTCCAGGATTCTCTTCAGCAGGTATTCCGAGTATACAACGATCTGCTTTCCTTATAAATAAGGCTTGAGGCGACGAGATGCATGGAACAGTGCAAGTTCTATCTTCTCAATTTTCTTGTACCGTGTTTCTTCCCCCTCAAGGATTTACTGACGAAGTAAACAAGTTTCTCATGTGTATTTGTGACAAACAGCACTGCACTCACAGTGTTCTCCGTTGCAGCCAGATAAACTCCAATTGGTTGTCCAGTTTTTGGACTCACCAAAATAGGGGGGGTTGACAAATAGTGCTTAATCTCGTCAAAATCCCTTTCACACTCAGTCGTCCAACCAAAATTGACTGCTTTCTTCAAAACGTCAAAGAATGGCTTGAATCTATATGACGAGCGTGAAATAAAACGGTTTAAGGATACTAATCATCCTACTATCTTCTGGACCTCCTTCTTGGTTCTTGGGGATGGAATTTCTCTAATGGCTCTGATTTGTTCCGGATTTGCCTCGATTCCTCTGTGTGTCATCAAGTATCCAAGGAATTTTCCGGATGACAACCCGAATGAACACTTTGCTGAATTTAGCTTCATACGATATTGCCTTAAGATATCGAACATCTTTTGCAGATCAAGAAAATCTGATTCCTTTTGCTGAGATTTCACTACCATATCATCGACGTATACTTCCATCGACTTCCCGATCAGATTCTTGAACATATGGTCTACCAAGTGCTGGTAGGTTGCCTCAGCGTTCTTTAGCCCGAACGGCATTATAGTATAGCAGTAAACTCCTCTGTCAGTCACGAATGCAGTATGCTCTTGATCTTCCTCGAACAAAGGTATTTAATTATACCCAGAAAAACCGTCCATAAATGACAGTCTCCCAAACCCTGTGGTTTTATCCACCAAATCTCTTATCATTGGCATTGGGTACGGATCACTCGGACATGCTTTATTCAAATCGGTAAAATCGATACAGACACGAATTTTACTATTCTTCTTTGGAACGGGTACTACATTTGACAGCCACCGAGGATATTGCACTAGTCGAATAAATCCTGCTTCCAACAACTTTTCGACCTCTTCAGTAACTCCATATTTTTTGCTTTGCGCCATATTTCTGATTTTTTGTCGGACAGGCCGGCAATTCTCATCGATATTTAGCCTGTGGCTGGCAACATTTGGATCTATCCCTGGCATCTCAGCAAAACTCCATGTAAAAACATCGGCGTTTGCCCTTAGAAATTTAATCAAACCATCGCGTTCATGTGTAGGCAGATCTTCCCTTATGAACGTCGTTTTGTGCTCCTCATCTCCAATCTGGACCTCGATCAGTTTCTCAACTGTTGGGGGTTCAGCTGCGTCCTCTCCTCTATATGATTCTGGAGGGAGAGGGTTCTGTAATTTCTATTTCTGCTCGACTCGCATAATCTGGTTGCCACTGAATTCTTGTACTCATCCATTGCACTTTCATGACACTTATGGGTGGCCATCTGATCACCTCTAACTTTCACAACTCCTTCCGGGGTAATAAACTTCAGGCATTGATGATTATATGATGTGACTGAACCGATCTCATGCATCCAATCCCATCCTACGATCGCATTGTAGGGTGATCGGCAATCCAGTAACAAGAAAGTACCCAAGATGGATTTGTCATCCACTGTAATCGGTATCTTCACTTTTCCAGTCGCCTTTGTAACTTCGCCACTGAAACCGATAATTGGATTTTTATCTTCCTCGATCAAGTCATGAGGGAGGTTCATAGAGGAGTAAGCTCCTGAAAACAGCACGCTCACTAAGCTTCCTGTATCCACTAAAATCCGGTGCACACGAAACATGCCAATCCAAGCAGTTATAATGACGGCATCATTGTGTGGAGCATATATACCTATCATGTCAGCTTCATAGAACTCGATCTTTTTGCACCCAAGCTCCCTGGTTTATGTTCCATTAACGCTGACAAAATCAATTTGATTTTTCTGGTACCATTCTTTCAACTGTCGGAGCTTTCTCCTGGTCTCGTCTTCCGATGCATGCCTGGTCATTGAATGGATCCTGGCGTGACTTACGTTAATCACAAAGGAATTAATCACATGTGCAGTGCCAAAGTGACCAGGACCTTTCCCAAAGTCCTTTTTCACGAACTCTTGCAGCTTTCCAGCGTCGATCATTCGCTGGACCTCAATCTTTAAAGAGCGGCAATTCTCGGTCTTGTGACCATGGTCCTTATGGAACTTGCAATATTTTCTCCTATCAGGTTTATCACGTGTCTCAGCTGGTAAAGGACGAGGGGGGCTCAAATCCTTGCTGATTTTCTCGTATAATTCTGTAAGCTGTATGTTCAACGGTGTCAACTTTATATCCTGGAATTTTTGATATCTAGTTTATATTCTTTCACTTTGGTTCTTATCTCGGACTTCTCCTCGGTCATTGTGATGGCCGCTCGAACAATTCTTCAATTTGTCTCTCTTCCCATCACTTGGATGATTGGATGATCTGGTAACATCTCTCGTTTTTCGAGCTTTGGAATCATCTTCCACTCGGGCATATTCTTCAACTCGATCATATAGTCCTTCCAGAGTCTTGGGCGGTCTCTTGACTAAGGATCCATATACACCTCTTTGATCATGCTGGTATGCTTACTTGTAAGCCTCGATGACGACTTGGTCGTTGGCACCATCCTCGTAGGCAAATTCTTGCTTGAAGCGCCTAGTAAACTGTCTGATGCTTTCATCCTTCTGAATTGCAAGAAGGAATGACGTATGGCATCCCTTCCGATCACGTCTGTTGCATTTGTAGTGAGAGAAGAATTCTCCAACCAGCTCATTGTAAGTACCAATCGACTTTTCTGGGAGTCGATTGAACAATTTTATTGCTCCTCCAGCTAATGACTGTGGAAACATTTTGCACATCAATTCATCACTATGCTGCCACAGAGTCATGGAAGTTTCATAGTGCAAAATATGTTGATCTGGGTCGTCTATTTTTTCATATAATTCTGGAAGCTTTGGAACTTGAAAATTAATCGGTGGTCGAAATTCTCTAATATTCATCTTGAAAGGGGCTCCAACAGATCGGTGCAACCGGTCCAAGTTTTCTTCTATGGATTGCTTTTTCGACATTACTTTCTCAATCATCTTGAAGAGGCGAGCTTCTGTTAGTGCATCCACATTACCATCTGAGGAACTATCTTCCTGCTCATAGTCTTGGTCCTCTAGAATATGAGTCTTAGATCTCATTCTTTTCCTCTGCGGTCCAGCAGGTTCTTTTCTAGCTCTTTCTTGCTCCGAATGAGCATATGAATCCTGGGAAAATTCTCGATCATCTTTCCAATCTCGATCTTTCCAATCTCGATCTTTCTCTTCAGCGTTTCTGCGGTGTTTTGAACTTATGTTGGATCTGGACGCACTCTGCTGAGTTGCATCTTGCCGGGTCCTTGCTCGGCATGGTTGTACACGCCTTCGTTTAGGTAATTATCCAGTGGGTAACAGATTTCTCTCTGGTTGATCAAGATCGATCACCTCTATGTTTGGTTTTGCAGCTTGAGGGTCAATTCGAATTCTGAGGCGTTTCCATACATACCGACTCCTCTTTTTGTTCATATCACCAATCTTATGTCGAGAATGGTTCGGATGCTCCAATCTCAGGAGAGCGTTCTCCTTATTCAACTCGTTCAGCCGATTATGCAACAGTTCTTCCTCTTTACTAGGAATCACGGTGCGTCCGTCTCGCAAATCTTGTCCATCTGCATTCCTCCCAGACGGGCTGCCGAACACATGCCCTCTGTTTTCTCGAACTAATGGGTTTTCCCCACCAACATCCATTTCTTCGACATCCATCACTGGTTTTTTTTCCTTCTCCGATTTAGATCTGGAGTTCTGTCACGGAGACGATCTCGATCTCGTCCTCAATCCAGGGATCTGTTATGAGTATCATCTCGATTTGGACCCTGCCTGTTTCCAGTGGGCATTGCTGGGGCTGACTGAACTATAACTTCGTGTCTTTCCGCCTCGCTCATGTGCTGTCGAGGATTGTTAACAGAATCTACCCTTCATGCAGTTTGTTTGATTACTGCCATAACTCGATCTAGTAAAACACGATTTTATTTTCTCGAAACCGTTTGTCGGCGCCACTGTTTGGAAGGTAGAATTACTTCTACTCCAAACACAGAATTTTTTGTGATGCTTTTGCTGAGAATCGATCGATGCTTCTATCTTCAATTGATTTATGGAGAACGGAGAGAAAAGGGGTGGGTGGGTGGGTGGGGGTACCTGCAAAAAAACCCTCCGATGCTAAAGTCAGAATTGGATTTTCTCACAAGTATTTTTGGTATGAAGATTACTTACCTTCCTCTCTTGCATAACTGTCCATTTATATGTTTGTAAATTTCCGTTTTAGCTGCAGGCATGAATAACAATAATTTCCCATGCATTACTGCTGTAACACACTAGTCCAGAAAGGCTTATAAATGACGGAAGGAGTCCGTCATAAAACGTGATTTATCACGGATTTCATCCGTTATTCGAACCGTTATTTATTTGGTGTGACTCTTTCCAAATAACAAACAGAAAACGTCATTTTAGTATGACGAACAAAATTCATCATTTTTGGTGACGAATAAAGTCTGTGATTTAGAATCACATTTTTTGTTTGTTAAATATAGTAACGGTTGGGAACTGTGATTTCCTAGAAACTGATTCAGATTTTGGATTTTGGTATTCAGATTTTGTCTGATTCAGATTTTGGTTTCAGATTAGGTAAATCAGAACCATATTTTGATTCAACTTTGATTTAACTAAATCTGAAAACTAACTACGTTTTAACACTGATATACAATTGCATTTCCAAGATGAATTTTACTTTATATTAATTACTGAAAATTACATCAAATATCTGAATACAAATTAAATGTATATTCATCATACAACATAAGCAACTTGAAATTACATCCAAATATTACAACTGATTTATTTATTTATTCACTGAATTTGACTTACTAAACTGTTACCCAGCTTCACCACTCTAATTTGGTAGCTCTTCAATAAGATTTACACAAGTTTTTGGTCACCTAACCTACTAGTACATATCCAAGTACGCCATCACTTTCATCCACAATTTCATCAATCTGGCAGTCAAAATCGAGATCGTTTGGAGGATTTGCGCTATCAACATATGCATTTGCAACTGCTCTTTTCCGGAAGTTCCTCAAAAATCAATAGTAATAGGAATGTGCAGGGAACCCAGTCTCCTGTATAAAAATATACCGAGTTAGTATAAATACTTCATGAAATGAACCAATTCGAAGGAATCAACTAATCCCACTTTGAAAGAATCATCATTTGCAAGGGGCTAGACTAATTGTGACCCCCATGAGTAATATTGAAGTAGGGGTGGTAAAAACTAAAAAGAAGGTGATTTAATATCTAAAAAAGAACACAATTTCAGGTAAAATTCAACTTCAAGAGACAAAATACGATAAGTTCTGCATTCATTGGCTGATATATTTAAATGTCCGAAGATATTCCAAACCCATAAAACTTGTAAAGAGTTCATCAAGCCTCACAAACTCTAATTAATAAATTTACGCATTCATTCACTATAATTATCAGCGGAGATATTTGCAATAACGGAGATGTGGTGCAGCATGAACAACAAACATATCTTAGCCTCTACAAGAAGTGGTGAAAATTAAAAACAATAGCTCTGGAGATTGTGCATTAAGTAAGCAGATATCAAACAATAATACAAGGATATGGGATTTTAAGATAATAGAGCTAGAGGAAAGGAGCTGAGGTCTCTATGTTATAGGGTAAAGGTATTACTTCCAAATTCATTCCCTGCTGCTCGCCGCAGGCGAAAACTAACTTTAATTAGCCAACTATAATTATTACATTATAAGAAATGGATAAAGACAAACAAAGAAGACAAGTATTGTACTAAAACGAAGAAGCATCAAAAACTAATGAAGAAACAAACCTGTATACTACTCCAGTATTTATTGTTAAAGACTGAATATTTGGAACCTGTAAGAAAATGAATTACAGCATCACCATTTGGATGTGGAAATGCACAAACAAGAACATGAGGAACTAATCTAAAGTGATAAGAACATGAGGCTGATACTGTATATAGCACCTGAAATAAAAAAAGATCCAGAAAAGATTTAAAATATCCATCTAGCATTTTGCAACACTATTACAGATGATACCCCAACTTACACCTATATAAATCAATTTCAAGCTTCTTTACTTTAGAAATGAAATTTTGCACAACTTCCGAGAAATGCAGATCACATACTCTCTTCTTTTTTTAAAAAAATTATAAATTTCATAGATGTCCTAAACACAAGAGATGAATTTAATTCAACTATTTAGCATACCCTTCCTGCGCAGGAAGAGCTCTTACTAACTTTGTTCATGATATCAAAAACCCAGCATCAACACCAGAATTATTGACATAACCCAAATTAACATTGTCTCACAAAATACAAAATAAAAAACCCTAAACGGAATCATATTTGCAGGAAACATAGAAGTCCTAACCGATACCAATAATATTCCTAGCTAACAAAAATCAAATCAACTTAAGGTTATCCTAACCGATACCAATAATATTTCTAGCTAGAAAAAATCAAATCAACTTAAGGTGAAAAGAAATTATACCAAAGATCTGCAAGGAATGCTACTGATGTTGATGAAACCTGATGTCGTTGTTGATGAATCCATAACTTGAGATCTATTTCAACAATACCAATCAAATCTAATCTAATCAATTAACAATAATCTCAAGTAAAAACTAAATCATAGTTAAAAATGAGTTGACTTCAGTTCCCTATCTTCTTCTTTCCGTTACTCAAACCCTAGGATTTCAGGAGAAAAACAACTAGATTTAGGGTTACAAAAGAGGGTTTGCTTTTGATTTCTGACGATACAAGATTTTGATTCTGAGATGAGAGTGATGATTAAGCTCCATGGGTGAGAGTGAGGTTTAATTTCAGAAAAATAATGAGGAGAAAAAAAAATTTGTTCAAAGAGAAGAGAAGAACGAGATGGGAAACAGGGAAAGAGACTGTAGGCAGGTTTGTCAGTTTAGATCGATAAGAATAAGAATTGGATGGAAACATACTCATCTTACTACCTCCGATTGTGGCCTTGTGGGGGGAAATTCAAGCCTAGGCCTAATTATACCAGCCCAATTATTAGTGGAACCAACATCGCACTATGTGGAAGACTTATGGTTAACCATTTACATACTTCTGGATATGTGGCCAACCACTTTTGGGCATAAAGTATAAAACTAGTGATGGGTGTAATAAATAAAACCTATAAATATTTGTCGGATTTTTCCCGTAATTTAATGGTTCATCATTAAATCACACACCTAGTAAATTACCACATTTGAGAATGACGGATTTTTTACGTCAAGTGATGGACCCAACTATTTTTATGTTATATGATGGAATTTGTGTGTCAAACCCTATTCACATAGATAATCCGTCATTTAAAAACGTTATTTATAACCCCTTCTGGACTAGTGACAGCTGGTCCTTGCATGCCTCCTGTATTTACTAGCACTATATGTCTCCTTGCCATGATTGTCCTGCATGCCACATTTGATAACCGACCAGCTTTAATGACTGCATGCTTCTGGAATAACTGGCCCTTGCATGCCTGCTGAAATACTCTACAAGCTAAGCCTACAGTGGGGCGCAGACATCCGTTTGGCAAACATAACTGGGTGGAAAGATCCGAGGGCTACGGAATTAGATTGTATCGCGTTACACGGAATCGTAACTGCAAAAAAAAGTTGAAGCATGCTACACTGAATCACGCACGATTAATCGCCGAACCTACGATTAATCGGAGATTAATATCCCCGATTACTGCTCGCTACATCCGCTCGCTATAGCCTCCGGCATTGGCCGCCGGCAACGACTTGCCGCAGATGCTGACGTCATTAGTCGCTGACTGTACGGGGTGGTGCTGACGTGGTGACTTCCATGCTGACGTGTCATCTACCACGTCAACACCCTTGATGATGTGTCATCTTCAATGTCAGAACCCATGTTGACGTGGCGACCTTCCTGCTGATGTGGCACTTTTGATGCCGTGTCACCCATGCTGATGTGTCACTTTGATGGTTGGCTAGGAATTGGTGACGTGGAGCGGTTAAGTGGAACTTTTCATCCCAACTTGGAGTTCTTTCTCATGGTCTTGTGGATTGAGTATTTGATAGTGAGGCATATCTTAGTTTTTTTCACATGGGCTTGCACATGTGGTGTTTGTTAGGCCTATCTAGCCATACTTGGGTAACTAAGGGAAGAACTTTAGGCCTAATGAACCCTCCTTTGTTAATAGTAGGAACTTTGTAGGCCTAGGTTAGCCTATTTATTTGTGTACCATATTAAGGGTACAAACAATCTTCTTCGTCGGAAGAAGATTTCTTGTGTTGTGCTACCCATTCTATACGTAGAATGTGTTTCTATACGATGCTAAGCCTACTTATATAGGCTTCTATAAATACTTATAGTCCTAGGATTCAAGGTCTAGGAAAAGGAAAGTGACTTACTGGGATACCAAATTTACACGGGATTTGTTAGCTGTTTGGTCTTCCTGGAATATATTCCTCCCGGTGCTTGCACTTATTTTAAGTATATTCAGATAGTTTCCCTTTTTTGTCATTGTCGCTGAATTCACCATTGAATCAAAAAGTTACAATTCCATCCTCGGCTTCCACATCATCAATTTCCTCGTTTCTCATCCCCATCAGTCAAAAATCAGAAATAATATTCTCCTTGTAGGTGCAGAATATCCACAAGGCTAGGTGGAAACATCTTAAGCTATGATGTACCTAAAGGTGAAGAGGCGAGAAGCACATAAGTTTGACAGGCGCGAGAATTAAGGAGCCACGTGGATCGGGCACGACCACTCCACAAGATGTCGGACAAGACTCAACTCCAGACCTCTGACAAAGCTGACAAACGAGATGCGTTCGGTCAAACGAGGAGAGTTGGTCAAAGGTATAAGAAGATACGTGTCATATCGGCCAACCAGAAGGGCAACAGGTTTAGAAGGGCGACATCGCACCAAAAGAATCGTCTCGGACGAGAAGTTGCTAAAGAACCAAACTACATCGGCCATAGTCATAAAAGAGGAGGCGATGCGCGAACGGGCCCCACAACAGGACTTCAAGATAGATATATTGCGATCAACACCATAGTTTGGTTGTATGTAGCCTCCCATATATATAGAAGAACTTGTATCGAAGAGAGGGAGGTTGGAATTTCGGAGAGAGAGTCTTATAATCACACAAAAGATAAAGAGAGTGGGGAACTAGTTCACCTTGTAAGAGAGTTCAACTTGAGAGTAACACCATTGTAATACCTTGAAGTAATAAGATTCATCCTTTCACCCCGTGGACGTAGGTAATCACACCGAACCACGTATATTCTTGTGTCCATTGTTAAGATCTTACTTTCAGTTGCATGAGTAGAATATTTCTATCCTTTGGATGTAGTTTATAGTAAATTGCATCTACACTCCTGATGGGGATTTCATTCCCCATTCCATTGCGATAGATCAATCCTTTTATTAAATTTTGTAGTTCTCTGGTACCTTCACTAGCTAATATTTCGTTTATATTCTTTGATGCAGTGTCATCCATTGAACTGAAACGACAAGGTTCGTCGCGTATAAAACTTTAATTTTTTCGGGATTTGGTACTCCTGATTCATAACCCTCCAAAAGACATAGGATCGCCACGATAATGCATCTTGAAAGCTCTTATAATCCCCTGCATTATAAAAGTTGAACCTTTGATGTAGTATTTTGTGGC
Organism: Papaver bracteatum; assembly: GCA_023529315.1. NCBI lineage: Eukaryota > Viridiplantae > Streptophyta > Magnoliopsida > Ranunculales > Papaveraceae > Papaver > Papaver bracteatum. The sequence goes on along the minus strand of JAJJWX010003394.1, from coordinate 83,360 downwards.
AAGAATTATACAATATTTTGATAAATGTATATAACTTACTTACAATTATTATTTTATCGATAATTTAATATGGTCAATAAATTGATAAATTTCACTAGTCCCAATGCTATCAATCAATGCTATTAATTTATAGGGATCATACTGTATATAGACAAATTGTCTTTAGAATTCATTTGGATGCAAATAATATTAACCTTTTTTTTTTATTTTTTTGATGGAAAAGGCCAAGATTGCTTTAGAATTACTGTAACAATGAGATGATCCCAACTTTACAAAGTTGAGACTCCTAAACAGCAAAACAACTAAAGATTCAGACAAGGCTGGACACGTTACGCCCTTCTATTTCCGAGTCCTGGGACAAAACAATAGAGACTGACTGTTCTTAGCCTATACAACCATATAACGACAACAAACTTGTGAAAGATCTCACACTCGCATCACATCCCAGGCTCGACAACACCTATAATCGTAACTCCATTTGGCTCCACAACCATAACAAAAGTGATACCCGCACCTGCAGACAAAACATTCCAAAAACACATCAATGGCAGCATAATAAGTTAGTTGATTAAAAAATATATAGGAAAAATTAACACTAATTTATAGTCGTCATTACCTGCAAGTTATATGTGGACATCCATCCCTTCTTTCCACGTAAAACTTGCAACAGGGACATCGTTGCCAACTTTTGGTTGCAACAAGCTGCGTGAACAGAACCTCATTCGCTCGCTTAACCATGCTTCTACTTATACTGCACTGATGATTATCTTGGCACAGAACCATGCACCTTCGACAAAACATCATCTTACAATGTGGGCATTTTGATATCTTGTGTTTCTTCATTGTTAACCATCGTCTCCAGAAACGACCTTTGCATTCACTCAAAACTAACTCTGAACAAGTAGGGTTGGGACAGTAAGCTGTATCATACCTTTCAGAAACTGTTGATTGACATAAATAGTCACACCATCTGACAAATACCTTCGGAGGAAGGAATGAACGGCATGAGAAAGGGTCTAAGACATTGACACAGTTAGTGTCTGGACATCTTATATCTGGATTCTCGTTTTCTCCAATCTTTCCTTGTATGTATCTTGCGATGCAGTTAGTGCAGAATGGGTGTGCACATGGTGGAGGTGATGTAGAGGCAATTGAGCTTCTTCTTTTCTTGTTTTTCTTCTTCCAATTTGTCGGTGTCTGTTGCTTGTTATTGAATCTTTGTTGCAATGGAACTTGTTCTGTGCAAATCTCACAAATAAAGAATGCTGCATTATTCATCTCTTGATTATCCTCTTGTTGATGATCATCTTCTTCATCAGAAGAAGGTTTCTTATTTATGTTTGGTTGTGTGTTGCTCTTGGTTAGTGAAGGAAGATTGAAAGACGGTGTAGATACATAACGTTGCGGAGGCGTATAAGTTGGATAAAAAAAGATCCAATAAACAATGAATGCAATAGAAAAACTAGAGAACAATAACATTGATGAATCAAATAACAACATTGATAAATCAAATAAGAGCGTTTCTCTACAATACTAAGCCTTCTTATATAGGGTTCTGTAATTCCTTATTAAAAACGACTTTCCGGAAGTGGAAATTTTACAAAGCGACTTTTCGGGATTCCTTGTTAAAAACGACTACCTCGGTACGCTGTTTCATCTCCCGGGGATATATTCCTACCGGTGCTTTATTTAAGTATATTCGGAAAGTTTCTCTTATTTGTCATTGTCGCTGAATTCACCATGAATCCACAAGGTACTGGAATTCAAGACAAGAAGTTTGGAGAGAACAAAAATCTTCTTCCCCCACATCAACCTTATTCTCTGGAATCATCAGCTCGAAAGCATCATCTCATTGATCCAAATCAACAACCCCGTGTTATTGAGAAAACAACTGATGCATCCCAACTGCGTTTATTAGTTTTTAACAAAGTACGAGAAAGTGATCAGAAACCTAAAGATGAAGTTGATCATGTAATTCGTAGTAGAAGTAGTCGGTTAGAAGAGATTATGTTATCAGTAGCCCAAGAAAAATCCAAATTGTCACAAGAACAAATTAGAGTTAATCATCGGTTGCAGGAAGAGGAGGTAAATCCCTTATATATTAATTCTTTAAAGCATGCATGCATCAAGGTTTCTCTTTTTATGTCAATATATATATATACAAGTTCTGTAAGCCCGTCCAAATGGACGGGCAAGTTCATTATTATAGCTTCACAGCAGTTGTGTTCCGTTAATCATAGTTGCAAAATCCAAACAACCTCCAAATCATGAAGGTAAAAATATTTAAGAACTAAAATTAAATACAACAATTTAATAAAAAAATGTTTATGATAAATGAAACTGGAAGTAAACATCTAGGCTGTCCGTTTTTTGTTGATTGTTTTCTCGTTTCGTACAACATCTTTGTTTGTACAACCCGTAACCAATATGGAATCTCGAAAACCATTTGGTTGTGAAGTACAGTTCACAAATTTTCTTGGGCTCTTCCTACAAATACATTTAGCAGTGACGCAAGTTTATAATTGTGGTACAAATGAACCCTTATTTAGTTACCAAAAACTAATATGAATTGTACTAAAAAGTACATTATTATTCCTTTACCTTTTGTATGTCTGACAGAGGCACTATACTGAAAGAGGGTACCGACTACTTAATTAGTGATTGTACCTTTTCATCAAGGGATACATGCAGATTTTATCAAGACCGCCCAGTTACAATCATAATTAAGTTTGAAATATGTTCCATCCTAATCAATTGAAATGTTTTATATCCGAAACAATTTACCTTATTACTGCATTTGGAAACTTTTACTGACATTTCTTTTTGTTGAAATACGTATCATCCTAATGAATTGAAAGGGTTTCGGCAATCTGACCATGCGCATTGTATATTTCCAACCATCATCCAATAGCACACCAATGATTGTTGCTGATGTAGTAGATGCTTCTCTGCATGTATATGTGTGTAATGGTGAGGTTTTTTTGTTATCGTAATTACAAAAGAATTTTTTTTCAAAAATGACTTCATCTCACCTTATTTTCTAGATCTTCCAATAGTCTAACATGAAAAAATCTTCCCACACGCTGGAATCTGTCAAACAACAATGAAATATTATAACATACCCCAAAAATTTCAACTACAGGATTATCATCCAACGCCCAAAAGTGTTACGTATTTTGAACGACTGATTTTTGCTTTGTTAACTAAGATAATCTTAATGTAAAACCATCACGAAATGAAGAGTAAAGTTAAATACCTGAGTCCCCACACCATCTGCTAATTCTAAACACCTTACGGCTTGCCTCTTCTTCTTCGACAAAAAACCCGATTTAACTCTTGTGGAAAACTATTGATCTGCATTTCCTTAGCCATTAGACAATTTTAGATCAATCAAACTTCTCAACCATCCCTGTCCATGCGTCTTTTATGAGAATATCTGTTGTCGTGGAAACATGAGATTGGATGTCATTATTCTAATTTATGTCATCTTTGATAGACATAGCACTGCATATTTTTCACCCCCGACATAATTTTATTCACGTCTTTAAACTGTGGGGCAAATGTCAAAAAAAAATGGTACTTCAATTAAGAATGGAAGGATATGCGAAAACAATAGTCGAAAGAGATAGTAAAACTATTATTGAGTGAATGTTTAAACTTGTATTAAGTGGAAAGGAATGGATGACAGACTAAGATTCCATTAAAAAAAAAACATTTTAGAGTTGTTTGTCGAAAATTCTGAATCGTTAAAAGAAAAACAGCAAAATCAACATATGTAACATTAGTGAAACTAACTAATTTGACTAATGAAAGTGTAATTTAACCATTGACAAACTGAAACTATTATGAGTATTAAGGATAAAAGTGAAACTAACCTTTATGACCGGTATCCCATTGGATCGACAACATCATATTACCAGTGCAATGTGAATCCCTAAAACCAACCCACATACATTAAGATTTGTGCACAGATTATAACCCTATTATGCCCAAGCAAAAGAGAGTACATTAATTCCATTGGTGAATAACCTTCAGAAATTCCATTGGTGAATAATCTTTGGAAACTTGATCATATTTTACTAAAATAGTAATATAATTGAGTACTATATATTGAGCATATATAAATTCAAACCTTTAAAAGAAAACTCTGGACAGGGGACGTACCTCAACATCCTTCTTGAAATGATTGGACTAAGTAGTTTAACGTAAGTACAATGGTAAGAAAATTAGGTTTCAGAGAGATCAGTTTACGAATCGGATGTATCCATTGAATTTTGGCGAGCATCGTATGTTGATGTTGCTTTGAATTTTGTTGTAGACTAAGGGGTGCTTTTGGCGTTCATTAATTGCCATCAGTGTTATATTGGTATGCATGGATTTTATTTCCGTTAGGATTAACTGAACCGACTGAGGAAGATGAATAAGTGTGAAGAACGTCAAAACAATTCAAAGATTAGTGATGGACTGACGACCCAAAAAAAAAACAGTCGGATATTGTAGATACTGAGATTACCATGTTTGTTTCCATCCAATTTCCGAGAGACTTGTGATAATAAATGCAAGTATGCAATAATTTCCAGTTGATTTATACTCCAATTTACTTCTTCTACAATTTTCGAAAGACTTCTTCTAATTTTTAGTTGAAGCAATTATAATGAAGGCTCCTTTTTCTTTATATTACACACTGTATATTTTTCATCTTGAAAGAACATGAAACGTAGTTGTGTAACATTTATCCTACTTCTTCTACAATTTCCGAAAGACTTCTTCTAATTTTCAGTTGAAGCAATTCTAACGAAGGCTCCTTTTTCTTTAGATTACACACTGTATATTTTTCATCTTGAAAGAAAATGAAACGAAGTTGTGTAACATTTATCCCAACAGTTCTGATGTTAATGTCTTTTCATATCATAAAAGTTCTCAAGGCACAACTGTCCATGTTGAAGTGAATCGACGTATCTACCTAAGTGAAGGAAATTTTATATAAAAAGACGCATCTGTTCAGTACTTGTTGAATAGATATTTTCTTCCAAAATACATACCCGTTCGTCAACAGAAAAGTCCGTTAAAAATGTAATACCAAAGGAAGTGTCCGTTCAAATGTACCTGTAGGCTGGCGTGGCACTCACAATGCTGATGTGTCTCAATAATGATGGAGAATTCTTGAAAATGAATACTGATTTGACACATCAGCAAAATTATTCTCCTTTATATTAAGAAGAATTGATGTTCGTCTAAATTTGCATGCAGATACTAGCATTGGAGGCTATATATGGTGAAAATTTCACTCTACTTGATAGATAAGATGGCTTACGGTCTTTCCAGGTTAATTTTGCAAGTACCGTTCCAGTTTAATTAATCAGTCCGCATTGCTTATTTTCTGAATAATTCAGGTCTGTTTTCTCTGCAGATAAACATACATATTGATGTTCCCGATAAACTTATAGTGTATACTAAGAATATTGGCGGAGAAGTCAAATTTGGCGGAATAGGAAGTGAAGCAATGGCAACAGCTGATAATAATTCAAATGCATTCTTTTACTCCACCTTCAAAGTTCAGTATCTTCCCCCAATCGTATTAACATGTTTACTACCCAACGGATACCCAAGCCATTGTGCACCTTTGTTTACTATATGTGTTCAATGGCTGGACCCTATGAGGATATCTAGCTTGTGTCAAATGTTGGATAGAATTTGGACCGATCAATCGGGGAAGGAAATTGTTTATCCATGGGTGGATTGGCTACATAATTCATCTCTCTCCCACCTAGAGTTTGATAATAATAACAATGGAATACCGTTCGGAAATAAGGCATCTGATAATGCTGCTGGAGATAGACGTGCCATTTCAGAAAGTGTCTCTCTAGATGTAGATACACGTTCGATACTCAATTATAATGACGACAAACTAAACGAAGAATTCTGCCAAAACCTACATGAATGCGGCATTTGTCTAAGTGATCATCCAGGTATCTTAAAATTTTAATCCATATTCTATCTGGTTTTTTATACTATTTGAGTTTTTAAGTTTACCATGTTGCACTGAATTGATGTGAAAAATATATCAACGTTTAATAGGCAATAGCTTTGTGAGATTACCATGTAAGCATTTCTTCTGCCGCAATTGCATGGAGACATATTCAACTGTGCATGCAAAGGAAGGCGCGGCAATACCATGTCCTCAAATAAAATGCAAGGAACTAGTTCCACCTGGTTTGGTTAAAAGCTTGCTTGGGGATGGAAGATTTGAAAAATGGGAGTCTCTATTGTTTCATAAGACACTTGATTCAATGTCCGATATAGTTTATTTCCCTAGGTGTGATATGGCTTGTTTAGAGGACAAGGACCACCTGGCCGAGTGTCCCAAGTGCTTTTTTACCTTTTGTGGAAATCGACTTCATGTTGGAATTCCATGCAAGACACTAGAAGAGAAGCTTGAGTTCCTGAAGGTAACTTATGTTTATATGTATAAAGACTTAATCCAGAATCTGTCTATTTCTAAGTTTGTTTGATATTCCAAAGTTATGTAATCAAGGATCTGATTTCTCTCTTATTACCTGCGCGGAATCGTCAGGCATTACAAATAACTCAACCTTCGGAAGATCGTCAGCCCGAAATGACTAGGGAACAACATAAGAAGCTGGACGAGATAAATCAGCGTCTTAATATGTGGGAAATAATGCGTATAGCTAAAATATGCCCTACATGTCGTACGGCAATCTCACGAAGCTATGGTTGTAACCGCATGCGTTGCTCAAATTGTACGGAGGTCTTCTGTTTTAAATGTGGCAAGGCATATGACAATAGTAAACCTCTCTGTTGCAGCTTTGGGGATATCGACACTGAAACCCTTCGTCAGCAGCGTCAAGAGCGAGAGGCGGAAGAATTGCACGAGGAGCGGAGGCGAGAAGCCCAGAGACAACAAGAGCAGGAGCGGTGGAAACTAATTCAGTTACGAAATGAAGATCCAGCAAACCATGCTCACCCATGTCCAAGCTGCCGTCAAATGAATGCAAAGGTGACTTTTTTGCCTGCTTTGGAAAATAAAATGACTGATATTTATAACAGAATGCAGTTGATAAGCGCTACATTGATAGACTAGTTATTTTGTCGCAAATGGAACAGGTAGAGAATAACAACCACATATTATGTTGGTCTTGCCAACAGCATCATTGCTACTTGTGCCGAAAGATGGTTACACGAAGCTCCCAACACTACGGACCCAAGGGCTGCAAACAACACTCAGCTGGATGAAATTTGGGACAAGATGACACTAAAATTAGTGTAAAAGGTACCATTCAATCACAACCGCTTTCATCTTTTTTTGTCTATGAATGAATTGTGTACTTATCGTACCGAAATGTCAATATGTTACAGATAAACCAACTCCAACTGACTTGTGATTGCATGATGCCTGTTCTTTTTCTCCCTTTTCTTCACTTTATAAACCCCGGGTTTAATAGCTCCACCAGATGATGAACCACTAGTGCGGAATTACAATTTAACAAATAATGGGTGCTAAAATTCATCTGTGGAGGAAATATGGAGACGACTTTTATAGGTAGGGATTTAATAATTAAACCGTCTCCGGTAGTGTTGGATCTTATTTTCAGAATTTCATTTGTAGATGAGGAAGAAAGTTTATTTCTTTCTTTCTATTGGAATTATATTTTCCTTGAAATAATAATTAAAAGAAAATTGTTACGAAGTGACATTGATCGGTTTACTGGTTCCCTCTTGAAGCATAGTTGTTGACTTGTTGTTGTTAGAAATATTGAATAGAAAATTATGTTAGTTATGATTGAAGGGTTGTTTCCAAAAGATATGACCCTCCATGAATGGATTCTATCCAAGAGGTGTGACTCTCCATGAAAGGACTCTTACAAGAGATGTGACTCTTCGCAAAGAGACACTATGTCCTTTCCTAAGAGACACTAATCAAGTATATAAACCCCACTCATGTTTTCATTCTATACACAAGGAAAGCACACACCAAAAATCTGATTTCACTTGCATTCATTGTTGTTATAGTATTGAGAGATAAACACTAAATTTGGTTCGCTGTTTCCTTGAGTTTGGAGTGCTTCTACTCGAGGAAGAAAGATCGTTGTATCCTGGGAGACGTTTCGTAACTAAAACCCATTAGCACCTGAGTGGGGCGAATTTCGTCTTAAGGACATGTATCTAATACTCGACTCGATCTATGCATAAGTTCTTAGTCTTCTAATCTCTCTGTTTTCCTTTTCTTATTCTTTGGTTTTGGCATCTCGGATCAACGTCATCAAAGAATAGTTGCATTTAAGGAGAAGATATCCAACAATCTTAAGACGAAATTTTTATCTTCTTATTTTCTTCTAAAACGTTGGACACTTGTTTTGTTACGCGGAACATAATTGCTACATTCGGTTGGAATTACTTTCAAAGGGGCCTATCCAATCTGGTGTGAAGCAACAACTGGCCGGGTTTGATTCGAAAGACGTACACGTTGATAACAATGCTTTCAAAACTATCAGGATCTTTGTCTTATACCTTTCCGTTTAATCGGTTCTTTTGCAATATGACTGTAGCCTTGTTAATTGAAATCATTATTAAACTGTATAGTTGTATTTCTGAATAGGATCATTAGAACTATATGGAACAGTGAATGAGGGAAAAGAGTTGAAGCCGTAGAGATTGAAGCAAACGGACTTCCATTTTTCCTGAGAATCTCCCATCGGAGTTAAGAAGCGACTTCCAAAAGGACTCACTCGGAAAGCGCCATACAGTTGTACGAAAAAATCACAAGAATTTTATAATTATAAAATTAGATAGCATCTGAATTATCTTTTGCAATAAATTAGATAGCATCTGAATCATTTAAAGATGAAATCATCAATGGTGGACCAAACAACTTGTTTTTATCATTTCATGAAGATGAATCTGTACACACTGAGTTGGTTTCGCGTAACCACTTCTCTCTAAATATGATATTCAAAACGGTTTCCATTAAGTATCACTGGAATATTTGATGTATCATTAGCTAGGAGATTTCCCAGGTGTGTGCGTCTTGATAATGCAAACTGGAAGATTTGGATATCTTGGAAATCTAGATTAATTGGGTTTGGAAACTGCATAAATCGAACATCATTCAAGTATGAAGTTTCTCTCGGTATGTGGTGAAGTTTTGGTATGCCAAAACTTAAAGTTCAGAACTCCATTTTCAGTTTCATGACATTTGGGATGAAATGAGATGAAATTATTTTAAATTTCTCCATTTGTTTGTTCCCGCAAGGGAAATGCTTGGTCATTAATTTGAAAGGAAAAATGGGTGAAATTGGAATCATGCGATGGATGATATATACCTATTAGTAAATATATCGTCTTATTCTAATGAGAAATGATGAAATCTCAGAGGGTTCCAACACTGTATGGGCGGGTAGAATTGAAATGGATGAGTTCATATTGAGGAATAAATCCCATCAAGTATACCTCGAAATTGTGGGGGATATCAAGAAGAATTCCATCAAGTAAAAGTTTTCTTGAAATAGAGTATGCATGAAAATTTCCGATCTGTCATAAAGTGGGAGAGGATAATTTTCATCGTAATTTCTTAACCCCTAATCTGTCAGAATTGAAATAGAGTATGCATGAAAATTTCTGATCTGTCAGAATTGTGGGAGAGGATAATTTCTTAACCCCTAATCCTCTAAACATTTAATGGGAAATGCTAGTTTGACTCACGTAATGGTAGAGCATGTGACCTTGTTTGGTTGGTTTTCTTTACCAAAAGATCAAGCGGATTTTCATTTTAATCCGAAATGATAGTTCGTATTTCTCTAAATGCATTGCATAAGGTATAGATTCCATTTGTGAGTAGCGAGAGACATACATAAACTATGCATGTTTATCCTTGAAATTTTGGTTGTCGAGATTCCACTAATTAGGGGTTAATGTATCAAATCGATGGGAATCAAATAAGTGATACATAAACCCAGTGGTGCTTCATGGCATATGTAAAATGTCATGAAATAAGAGGAACATGTTTGAGGATTAGAATGTAATTCTAATGACCGACGTTTGGAGTGTCATTTCAAGAGGATTTGAGTGAAATCCTGTAAATATATCAATGATATCCTTGAAAAAAAAATCTGGAACGACGCCTTGAAGTCAGAGGTATATAATTATAAAATTCTTGTGATAAGAATTTTATAATTTAAGTTTGGGAACCGGTAAAGTCTCACTGACTATTGATATCTCAGCATTTTATCACCGAGTGTCGGGCAACAACTTAACTTGCCCCAGTTTCGTTGTTAAAGGCAACTGAGAAATGTGAACATACACATTTATTTTTTATATATAGTTCATGGCAGTTATGGATAGCCATGAAATGTGGGGCGTGTGATTTTAAGTCCACTAAATCATGTCGTGTAAGTAGCTACGTAATTAATTGGATTAATAGCGATATGTTTCTAAGATAATTAGGGGTGGCCAACCTAATATCAAAAGAGAGTAGTTACATAATCACTAGTGCATGCACACATGGACGTGAATCTGTAAAGACATGATTTTTGGATATCATTTGAGTCTCTAGTAAATAGTCTCAAAAGACCGCGTGTGTGAAAATATTTTGATGACTAGAGATAATGTTCATCGAGGGGAATAGGTTAATTTAAAGCCTACTATTTATGAGTGAAGATAATGGTAACCCAACCTAGTTGACTGGAGATCCCAAGATCTAGGTTCAAAAGGGACAACTAAGTTATGTATAACTCGGAGTAAACACCGTAGAGACAAAACTCCATCCTATTCCTATGATGAGACAGTGTATTTCCTGAAATGTGTTTTAGGATAAGCTATACTTTTAATGATGCCTATATCTTGTATTTACAAGTGGGATATTACAGGGTATTCTTAATGGGACATCACCTATGTGAGTGAAGAATTGTGGCCGATTCTATGGAAATTTTATAAGGCTTTAATTTCCTAAAGCACTCATGAATCCGGGATTTGTTCAGGGCCGAAATGAACACAACCGTAGAACCAAATTAGTGAGAGAAGGCATTGTGTGATAACTATTGTCTTGGTTTACATAAAAAACTGAACAGTTCAAGACATCGCGTGCATTGGTTAGTGAGTAAATCCGATAGTTATTCACTAAGGAAGGTTCAAATCCAAAAGCTACCTATCCCCATGCAATGACTTTTCACTTTATCTCTCTTTAGTGTCTGCATAACATTTGCATTCTTAGAAGTTCTATTCAAATGTGGGGGATTGTTAGAAATATTGAATAGAAAATTATGTTAGTTATGATTGAAGGGTTGTTTCCAAAAGATATGACCCTCCATGAATGGATTCTATCCAATAGGTGTGACTCTCCATGAAAGGACTCTTACAAGAGATGTGACTCTTCGCGAAGAGACACTATGTCCTTTCCTAAGAGACACTAATCAAGTATATAAACCCCACTCATGTTTTCATTCTATACACAAGGAAAGCACACACCAAAAATCTGATTTCACTTGCATTCATTGTTGTTATAGTATTGAGAGATAAACACTAAATTTGGTTTGCTGTTTCCTTGAGTTTGGAGTGCTTCTACTCGAGGAAGAAAGATCGTTGTATCCTGGGAGACGTTTCGTAACTAAAACCCATTAGCACCTGAGTGGGGCGAATTTCGTCTTAAGGACAGAGTATCTAATACTCGACTCGATCTATGCATAAGTTCTTAGTCTTCTAATCTCTTTGTTTTCCTTTTCTTATTCTTTGGTTTTGGCATCTCGGATCAACGTCATCAGCAACAGTTGCATTTAAGGAGAAGATATCCAACAATCTTAAGACGAAATTTTTATCTTCTTATTTTCTTCTAAAACGTTGGACACTTGTTTTGTTACGCGGAACATAATTGCTACATTCGGTTGGAATTACTTTCAAAGGGGCCTATCCAATCTGGTGTGAAGCAACAACTGGTCAGTTTGATTCGAAAGACGTACACGTTGATAACAATGCTTTCAAAACTATCAGGACCTTTGTCTTATACCTTTCCGTTTAATCGGTTCTTTTGCAATATGACTGTAGCCTTGTTAATTGAAATCATTATTAAAATGTATAGTTGTATTTCTGAATAGGATCATTAGAACTATATGGAACAGTGAATGAGGGAAAAGAGTTGAAGCCGTAGAGATTGAAGCAAACGGACTTCCATTTTTCCTGAGAATCTCCCATCGGAGTTAAGAAGCGACTTCCAAAAGGACTCACTCGGAAAGCGCCATACAGTTGTACGAAAAAATCACAAGAATTTTATAATTATAAAATTAGATAGCATCTGAATTAGATAAATTAGATAGCATCTGAATCATTTAAAGATGAAATCATCAATGGTGGACCAAACAACTTGTTTTTATCATTTCATGAAGATGAATCTGTACACACTTAGTTGGTTTCGTGTAACCACTTCTCTCTAAATATGATATTCAAAACGGTTTCCATTAAGTATCACTGGAATATTTGATGTATCATTAGCTAGGAGATTTCCCAGGTGTGTGCGTCTTGATAATGCAAACTGGAAGATTTGGATATCTTGGAAATCTAGATTAATTGGGTTTGGAAACTGCATAAATCGAACATCATTCAAGTATGAAGTTTCTCTCGGTATGTGGTGAAGTTTTGGTATGCCAAAACTTAAAGTTCAGAACTCCATTTTCAGTTTCATGACATTTGGGATGAAATGAGATGAAATTATTTTAAATTTCTCCATTTGTTTGTTCCCTTGAAAGGAAATGCTTGGTCATTAATTTGAAAGGAAAAATGGGTGAAATTGGAATCATGCGATGGATGATATATACCTATTAGTAAATATATCGTCTTATTCTAATGAGAAATGATGAAATCTCAGAGGGTTCCAACACTGTATGGGCGGGTAGAATTGAAATGGATGAGTTCAGATTGAGGAATAAATCCCATCAAGTATACCTCGGAATTGTGGGGGATATCAAGAAGAATTCCATCAAGTAAAAGTTTTCTTGAAATAGAGTATGCATGAAAATTTACGATCTGTCAGAAAGTGGGAGAGGATAATTTTCATCGTAATTTCTTAACCCCTAATCTGTCAGAATTGAAATAGAGTATGCATGAAAATTTCTGATCTGTCAGAATTGTGGGAGAGGATAATTTCTTAACTCCTAATCCTCTAAACATTTAATGGGAAATGCTAGTTTGACTCACGTAATGGTAGAGCATGTGACCTTGTTTGGTTGGTTTTCTTTACCAAAAGATCAAGCGGATTTTCATTTTAATCCAGAAATGATAGTTCGTATTTCTCTAAATGCATTGCATAAGGTATAGATTCCATTTGTGAGTAGCGAGAGACATACATAAACTATGCATGTTTATCCTTGAAATTTTGGTTGTCAGAGATTCCACTAATTAGGGGTTAATGTATCAAATCTGATGGGAATCAAATAAGTGATACATAAACCCAGTGGTGCTTCATGGCATATGTAAAATGTCATGAAATAAGAGGAACATGTTTGAGGATTAGAATGTAATTCTAATGACCGACGTTTGGAGTGTCATTTCAAGAGGATTTGAGTGAAATCCTGTAAATATATCAATGATATCCTTGAAAAAAAAAATCTGGAACGACGCCTTGAAGTCAGAGGTATATAATTATAAAATTCTTGTGATAAGAATTTTATAATTTAAGTTTGGGAACCGGTAAAGTCTCACTGACTATTGATATCTCAGCATTTTATCACCGAGTGTCGGGCAACAACTTAACTTGCCCCAGTTTCGTTGTTAAAGGCAACTGAGAAATGTGAACATACACATTTATTTTTTATATATAGTTCATGGCAGTTATGGATAGCCATGAAATGTGGGGGCGTGTGATTTTTAAGTCCACTAAATCATGTCGTGTAAGTAGCTACGTAATTAATTGGATTAATAGCGATATGTTTCTAAGATAATTAGGGGTGGCCAACCTAATATCAAAAGAGAGTAGTTACATAATCACTAGTGCATGCACACATGGACGTGAATCTGTAAAGACATGATTTTTGGATATCATTTGAGTCTCTAGTAAATAGTCTCAAAAGACCGCGTGTGTGAAAATATTTTGATGACTAGAGATAATGTTCATCGAGGGGAATAGGTTAATTTAAAGCCTACTATTTATGAGTGAAGATAATGGTAACCCAACCTAGTTGACTGGAGATCCCAAGATCTAGGTTCAAAAGGGACAACTAAGTTATGTATAACTCGGAGTAAACATTGTAGAGACAAAACTCCATCCTATTCCTATGATGAGACAGTGTATTTCCTGAAATGTGTTTTAGGATAAGCTATACTTTTAATGATGCCTATATCTTGTATTTACAAGTGGGATATTACAGGGTATTCTTAATGGGACATCACCTATGTGAGTGAAGAATTTTGGCCGATTCTATGGAAATTTTATAAGGCTTTAATTTCCTAAAGCACTCATGAATCCGGGATTTGTTCAGGGCCGAAATGAACACAACCGTAGAACCAAATTAGTGAGAGAAGGCATTGTGTGATAACTATTGTCTTGGTTTACATAAAAAACTGAACAGTTCAATACATCGCGTGCATTGGTTAGTGAGTAAATCCGATAGTTATTCACTAAGGAAGGTTCAAATCCAAAAGCTACCTATCCCCATGCAATGACTTTTCACTTTATCTCTCTTTAGTGTCTGCATAACATTTGCATTCTTAGAAGTTCTATTCAAATGTGGGGGATTGTTAGAAATATTGAATAGAAAATTATGTTAGTTATGATTGAAGGGTTGTTTCCAAAAGATATGACCCTCCATGAATGGATTCTATCCAATAGGTGTGACTCTCCATGAAAGGACTCTTACAAGAGATGTGACTCTTCGCGAAGAGACACTATGTCCTTTCCTAAGAGACACTAATCAAGTATATAAACCCCACTCATGTTTTCATTCTATACACAAGGAAAGCACACACCAAAAATCTGATTTCACTTGCATTCATTGTTGTTATAGTATTGAGAGATAAACACTAAATTTGGTTCGTTGTTTCCTTGAGTTTGGAGTGCTTCTACTCGAGGAAGAAAGATCGTTGTATCCTGGGAGACGTTTCGTAACTAAAACCCATTAGCACCTGAGTGGGGCGAATTTCGTCTTAAGGACAGAGTATCTAATACTCGACTCGATCTATGCATAAGTTCTTAGTCTTCTAATCTCTCTGTTTTCCTTTTCTTATTCTTTGGTTTTGGCATCTCGGATCAACGTCATCAGCAACAGTTGCATTTAAGGAGAAGATATCCAACAGTTGTTGCCGTTCCAATCACTGTTTACTTCGCAATTATTCCTAGCTTATATACGATACAACCATATATTGAGAACTAACTCACAGATGAGACAGTGCATGTAATCTCAGATTCTATCACAGATATGAGTATCACTCCATTTGGCGCCACAGGCATAACAAAATTGAGATCCACACCTGCGGACGGACAAAACGTTCCGGAAACAGATCGATGCATAAGAAGTTAGTTATCTTTCTCCGAACTAGGAAAACTTATCACAAGTTGATAATCGTCAATTACCTGCAAATAATATGTGGACATCCATCCCTTCTTTCCACGTAAAACCTGCAGCTGGGACATCGTTTCCACTCTTTCTTCTCCGCGAGGTTAAATAGTAGCATGTCTTCTTTCCCTCCGTCACTGCAATCTAAATCAGAATGCCATGGGACCTTGCACTGTGCACAAAACAATCTTCTGCAGTGAGGGCACTCCGTTTCTCTTATGATCACCCCGTCGTCATCATTCACCAGCATCACTGAACAGTCCTTGAACGGACAGTAAATTTTTTGTGAAGAAAGAACCAAAGACTCGCACAAGGCTTTGTCCCATCGATCAAACACCTTCCCCGATATGATGTCTCTGCACAAATGGGGTTCTAGCATCTCTTTGCAGTCAAACTCTGGGCAAGTGATCTGGGTGTTGTTCTCTTGTATCTTTGCTGCAATGTGTTTAGTGATGCATTCAGAACAATAAATGTGTGCACATCTTTTAGTAATATTCCTCATCTCACTTATCGGTTTAGCTTCCGTACAAATATCACAAAAACTCATTTCAGAAGAACACTGATTAACTCTCACACTAGCATTAACATCCATTGATGATTTCATCTTCTTAGACCCATTTTCGGTATCCTTGTGGTTATCTTGGATGTTCAGTGAGGACGAAGATGATTCTCCGATTTCAGACTTGCGATAATTCGGATGAGAAGAACTATTAGTAACACTATGAGATACAGAAGACATCAGAGCCTCTTGAATACACAGCTGTTCTGCGTACTTTTCGTCAGAAATAGGAAAGACGTCTTCCCTGCCACCATTATCAAAGGCTACTGACAACGCTGCAAAGTAGAAATCATCAACTACCCCGTCACTACTACCTACACCTTCTACCATTACAAATTCTGTAAGAAAATTCCCTTTCTTTTGAGCTACAATTTTCTGTAGATCGGAAACATGTTTATATAATCAAGGGGTAATGAAGAGAAACAGGCTGTTGAGTGAATAGAGAAGGTTAGTTAGCACAGTACATTGTATTAGTAGGACTAGACTAGTGGTTACTCCCTTCCGTACCTTACAGCTTACTAGAGCAAGACAGTCGACAGCGAAGCCGTTGAACGGTACATTTTAATGTCATGATCAAGTGTCTCATAAAACAAGAAACTCAGACTGTTCGTTGATCTTCTCCTCAGCCATGCATGTATCTCCGTTCTTATTGCTTGATAGCAAACACATAATATACAGATTGTATGATTACATATATATAGAGGTTTCAGAGAGAAATGTTTATAAATAGCAGACTATTGATAAAGGAAATATTAACCTGCATTTACTGCTTTCACTGACTAAATAGAAGGATCCCAAGTTTACAAATATGAGCCATCCAAACATCAACTGAATGAATACAGCCAGACTAGACTAATTAAAGTCTATGGGCATCCAACTTAAAACCAATTGGAAATGAGTGGAGTAGCCCTTCTATATTATATTTAAGTTAATTACGGGGATATTAACAGTGTGGAACTATTATCCTTCACACGCCCCCTCACGTGTAGTCTCGTGGGGTCTAACACGTGGACCTACGTTGTGTGGTGACCGTTGGGCCTACTTACACACGGGCCTAGATCTGATACCAAATTAAAGTCTGTGGGCATCCAACTTAAAACCAATTGACAATGAGTGGAGTAGCCCTTCCATATTATATTTAAGTTAATTACGGGGATATTAAAAGTGTGGGACTATTATCCTTCACAAGACTAGTTACCCATTCCATTCCTGATGGGGACGGACAGTAGAGACCGACTGTTCTTAGCTTATAACCGTATAGTGGAACCTAATGTTTTACAAATATGTTTCTGAATCTTCTTCCATTTGGCTCCACAGGAATAACAAAAATCAGATCCACACCTGCAGACAAAACATTCCGAGAAAAACACATCAATGGTGGCGTAAGAAGTTAGTTAATTATCTCTTCCAACTAGGAAAACTTAACAGTACTAGGTTATGATTATCCTTTACCTGCAACTTATATATGAACATCCTGTTGCGCCAAAGCCTGCGGAAGCGTTAGGTTGCACACTTGCACTAATACAATGGTACTCCAATATTGCCAAGAACACAATCACCCACACAAGAAGAACAAATATTTAATGAGGTTGAATCCTCGGGAAGGAATAAGCAATTTTATATATCACCGTATAGGTTGGAATATACAAAGCTTTAGACGAGAAGAAGAGAACTCTTACTTAGTTCTGGTGTGTTTTCTCTAGTTCTTTCTGTAGCTATTTATACACATCAATAGGACTGCACACATTCCTTAACAAGGATTCCTACAAGTATAGGGTTTCCTAACTTAGCTCTAAGAGACAAACCTCTTAAGCTGCTATACTTAGGACACAAGTACTTGGCTTCCTTAACCAACTAGATTTCCTAATCTAGTCCTTGACCGACCTACCAACAATTCTCCACCTCGGATCATGCCTTCATGCATGAGACGATCAATAGATAAAATCACCTCCATCTTCCAACGTCGATTGAACCAACACTGGCTGCATACTTATCCTCAATAGGAATCAACCTGACCATAGTTCTCTCAAATGGCCTTGCTAGAAGACCTCCACTAGGTTCCTAAGAACCTCTTCCCCAAAAAGGGCCTTTCACCAAACCGGAAGGATGTGGATCAATTTCGAACAATGTCGAAATTTGATCCCGGATACTACTTTAGTCAACATATCAGCTGGATTGTCTTTGGTATCGATCTTCACAAGTAGAATGTCATCTTATTTAATAATTTCTTTCACAAAGTGAAATCATACGTCTATATGTTTAGTTCTAGCATGATGCACTTGATTCTTAGACAAATAAATTGCACTTAGACTATCACAATGCGCAGGCAGTTGGTCTTGCACAACTCCTAAGTCATCTAGTAAACCTTATAACCATATAGACTCTTTAAATGCCTCAGTCACTGCCATATACTCTGTCTCCGTAGTTGAAAGCGCCACAGTAGACTGCAAGATTGATCTCCAACTTACTGGTGCTCCTGCTATGGTAAATACATACCCTGTAGTTGAACGTCTCTTATCCAAATCACCATCATAGTCAGAATCCACATACCCAACACACAACTGATTGTTACTTTTATTCTTCACAAACTCCAAGCCAACATCAACTATACCATAAAGATACCTCAAAATCCATTTCACATCTTTCCAATGTTCCTTTCCAGGACAATGCATATAACGGCTGACCATACTAACTACATGTGAAATGTCCGGCCTTGTACATACCATCATATACATCAAGCTACCAACAACCTCCGCATATGGGAATTGGGCCATATACTTTCGCTCTACTTCAGTAGTGGGAAACATACGAGCATTCAACTTAAAATGAGCACCAAGGGGAGTACTTACAGATTTAGTTCCTTCATATACACCAAACTTCTGTAACACTTTCTTAAAATATGCCTTCTGAGACAAACAAACCTTACCCTTCTCTCTGTCACGTTGAATCTCCATGCCAATAATCTTTTTAGCCTCTCCCAGATCTTTCATCTCAAACTCAGATGACAACTTGTACTTAAAATTATCAATCTCTTTCTTGTTATTCGATGCAATCAGCATATCATCGACATACAAGAGCAAATAAATGAAAGACCCATCACGTAGCTTCTTAAAGTATACACAATGGTCATAGTGACTTCTTGTGTATGTTTGTCCTATCATAAATTGATCAAATCGCTTGTACCATTGTCTTGGAGACTGCTTCAGCCCGTACAACGATCTCTTTAGTTTACATACACAATCTTCTTTTCCAGCAACCTTGTACCCACTCGGCTGGGTCATATAGATCACCATGTAAGAATGATGTCTTCATATCTAGCTGAACTAGGTCTAAATCATATTGTGCTAACAAAGCCAATAAAATTCGGATTGATGAGTGTTGCACAACTGGAGAGAACACCTCATTGTAGTCAATCCCTTCCCTTTGAGCATAACCTTTTGCAACTAACTTTGCCTTGTAGCGTACTTGATTAATTTGTCTTCCTTCTTTCTTAGCATATACCCATTTGCACCCAATGGCCTTCTTACCGTTCAGAACCTTCATAAGAATTCATGTGCCATTCTTATAAAGAGACTCCATCTCATCCTGCATTGCACCTTCCCATTCTTTACACTCTGCACTACGTATAACTTCTAAATAGCACTACACCAAATCTAGGTTTTTGTAACAATATATTTCCTAACTCATTTTAGTATTATAACTTAAGTAATCCATTATAATTCTAGTAACAGCTATAAAGAGTTAGCAAATTTATGAGTAGTTACCATAATTCAGAATTATTCTATAAAAACTAAATAACTATTCAAAGTGTGAGCTTGTTAGTTATAAATACCTAACACACTTTATAATAAATAACTAATACAAATATTTCTACCCAAAATCCAAGTATATCAAGATCAACCCCATCTTTTTAACTCTTCATCATTTTTATTGGTAACACACTTATACATACCTAACAAATGAATTTATTTCTAATTTTCGAAAAATCAAAATAACATCTAAGTTTTTTATTTGGAACCAATTAAAATTCTAGAACCACGGAATAACTTAAATCCAAAAACCAGTCGGTGTGCCGAACCAAAATTTTGTTCTACTTTTGTTACAACCATGGTCCATGGTCGACCCTAGACGGAACTAAAATAAATAACACTGGGAGCCTTGGCTACTTGAACATCTTAAATTTCTCTCTCTCTCTCTCGAGCATATGCTGATAATCCATAGCCGCCGCCACCACCACCACCATCACTACGAATTATTTTAGAGAAGCACTGAAGAATAAGAACTAATTAGGATCAGAAGATGTAAAGGTTCGAAAATTATTCAACAAAAGAAATTCAAAAAATTCGGAGAAGACAAATCCCTTCGTGAGAAACAAATCTATGCTAACAATTCAATATCAAGTTCAATGAGGTGCGTAATTCTGACGGAATCGGTCATTAGATTACTTGATTGACTTTGATTTGATTGTCAATTTGTTTTTATTCTCTGATTTTGATTAATTGCATGAATTAGGGGTTTTATAAGTTGGGTAAAATTTTGGGATTTTCTGGTTGTCTGATTAGATTAATTTGCAGAATATCATGTTTTTGTTCTTGGGAGGTGATTGGTGGTGGGTAATCTGACTTCAAGTACATTATATCCTTCAATTTCCTCAAATCATATTTTATAAGTTGGGTAATCTTATTTCGTACCAGCATTTCGAATAGTTTAGAGAAGCTATTTGGGTAATTTTTCTTCCTTTCTTTCACCAGATTTGCTATATTAAGACTTGAGCATCTTTAAGTCAGAATAAGAATCAATGACAGAACATTGAAATAAAATTCTCGTTTAACTTTTTTCTATGCTAAGTGAGCTGAGATAAGAAATCCTATGAGATAGGTAAGCAAAGAGTGAAACTAAGTTTTGCATAATGTTGCGGGAAAGCGATGGAAAGTGCTCACCGGTGACTCCAAATCTCCTGTTTCTGGCAAGGATTCTGGCCATCGAGAAGAACGGGAACATTGGAGTCCTGTTGTTGTCTAAAGGTACAAAAATCTTTTGGAATGGTGATTTGAATTTCACTATCTCGTGGAATGTGGATGAAATATACACCATCTATTGCTCGATACATTCTTCTCTTGATAAAATCACCACCAACTTGAATAAAGAAATGAACATTTCTTTCTTAGTTTTGATATGGAATATGCTCTCAGCTTATGCATGTTGTTTGGCATATATCATCACTGTCTATGCAATGGTATCAGCACTAGGCCTTTTCATTTCTTTTTTGTGATATCTCAAGATCAGGGAGGGAACTCAGGTGATTATGGTATGTGTATGAACTTATTTCCTTCATGTAACTCATCCTAATATTGTTTATTCCTGATGCATCTTATGTATGGGGTATGTTTACAGCTGCTAGGACAGTGGGGCAGAAATTCTCATCGACTCCATGCATCACATAAAGATCTACTCCTAGTGGAACACTAAAAGGGTGTTCTACCAGTAGATCATCAGAGGATATTCTTCTGCTGGATCACCAAACCGCACCTCTATATCTCAGTACGAATAGGGAAGTGGTTTATTATGCTAATGGTTCCCATCAAGTCAGCAATCTTCTGCAACAAGCTCTCCTCCTCATGGGTGTCCTGTATCAGGTATGTAAAAAGAGCTACTGTTAACCAAAGCTCATATTTGTGAAATACATGGATGAAATTCAAGGGATGTCAGTAGACACCTGACTTATTAACCATGAGTTGTACCAGTAGTGATTTCCCCATTTAGGTTCCTAGTTTTAGTTGATAGGATCTGTCAGCTCCGCCTTTTCGAAGCGTGGTTCAAAATGGCTGACTTGGCTGAGAAAGTATTGTCATTGTCATTTTCATTTTCATTTTCATTTTTACATTTTTTAACAAGGTTAAAGAAAGTTTATAACAAGGTTAAAGAAAGTTCCACCAGTACTTTAAGTGGAAATCCAAAATTTGGTTGACATTTGAGATTTCTTACTGTTTTGTATCACTATATTCCTCTAAGTTTGTTATTATGAGATTTATTATAAGGCCTTATAAGATGACAAGGATAGCCACAATGTACTTGTACCGTTGACATTTGCGCAACTGTAGATTTCTGTTAGCAGGGTAACTCCTGGTGTGCAGAACAAATCCAGGTTGAAAAGGATATTACCTTTATACTATGCACATTTTAGTTTAACATTATCTAGTGATTTTTAGAAACTTTAAACCTGCACGTAGGTTTTATATTCTCTTATCCATGGTGCTGGACGATATTCTTTGGGCAATAGTACTTAATGACTGTTATTTGTCTAGGTCAATAGATTCTTGTAGAATTTGTTTTCGACAATGCTAGCCAGAAGTCTTTATTGCTGGCTGCAATCGAAAACACATTCTCCAGTATAGAAAAATTAAATAATCTTTGTTTAAGTTTTTCGCACACGAGGCCTTAGAAATGACACAACCAAACCAAATTCTTGTGAGTAGGTTTTTCAAAGAGAGTTAGGTTTAATAGGTTTGTACAAGAATTCAAAAACTTGGTTATTGTTCTTGACGATGTTAGTTTGGGTTTGTAAAATTTATTATGCTCTAGGTGCAGTTAATAGATAAAGCTCCCCTGAATTTTGAGAAACTATTTTAGAGTGATTGTTCATTCTTCCAATCCAACTGATTGTGCATGCATAGTTGAATTAGTTATTGGTGTAATTGATTGAGCTGGTTGTAATCGGTGAAGGAAGGTGTTAAGCCGGCCAGGGACTAGAAAGCATTGCTGGGGTCTAAATCTGGAAGTTGTTTCCATGGCCAATGTGAAGATACAGATGCGAAGAAGAAAGGCAGTGGTGGTCATATCAATTACCTACATTGGGTTCTGTCTGAAATTGGTGCTGGTTTAGGATGTGGAACAAAATTGGGTTCTATATAAATTCTTCGACAGAAAAATTGGTGGAATTGATCATGTTTACCAAGAGGATTTTCATGGTTATTGAGCAGTGAAGTCGTGGGCTGTATGTCAGCTGATTTGAAGTTGTTTCAGGGATGATTCAGTTGTGGTTCGTTCATATCGCAGTACGGATGATGGAGAAATGTTGTGTTTTGGTTGAAGTATTCATTGTTTCACTTGGCTAATTCGGATAGTCTGGCAATCTGTTATTTAAACCAACCCATCTTTATGAAACAGAGGTAGTATAAGAGATTTTGATTTTGAACTAATTTGAAAGAATTTTGTAATTGTGTATAGTGAATTGATATATATTTCGTCAATCTCGTTCAAAACATACCAATTTTTTCAATTATTCGTAAGAATTTCATATTTTCGTAATTTAGTTGATCTCCTATCTCAACAGTTAAATCTTGTTCTTAAACAATTCATTATCTGAAACTCGTGCTTTATTTTTGACCATGATAATTATGAAAGTTATAGGTCAGAATTAAAATAGTTGGACGAATGTTCAATTCCTAAAGTCGGAGTCATTTGTATAAATTATTTTTCGGAACTCAATTTTTTCAATTTACTAGGATAATCCACGTTATTTCACAAATCCATTTCGTTAATTCAAATTCATCCTCGTATACGTTATTTGGATTTTTGTATGGGACGAAGGTTGATACTCATTTCTACTCCGTATTACTTTTGTCGTTATACCGAATTTGAAGTTCAAATCGACAATGAGATTCATATTTATTGATTTCGATGATGTACCATGTTAAGTTTGAAGTCAGAACCCTCCCGAAGCTTCTTGGTTCATAGTTTGTTTGCCGTTATACCATATTTGAAGATCGAATCGACACTAAGCTTCATATTTATCGGTTTTGATGATGTATCATGATAATTTTGAAGTCAGAACCCTCTCGGAGCTTTCTGATTCATAGTTTGTATGCTTTTATACCATATTTGAAGTTCGAATCAAAGTTGAGCTTCATATTTATCGATTTTGATGATGTATCATGCTAAGTTTTAAGTCATAACCCTCCCAAAGCTTCTTGGTTCAGAGTTTGTATTTCGTTATACCATATTTGAAGTTTGAATCGACACTGAGCTTCATATTTATCGGGTTTGATGATGTATCATGCTAAGTTTGAAGTCAGAACCCTCTCCGAGATTTGTGGTTCATAGTTTTTACGTTGTTATACTATGTTTGAAGTTCGAATCAACACTGAGCTTCATATTTATCGATTTTGATGATGTATCATGCTAAGTTTTAAGTCAGAACCCTCCTGAAGCTTCTTGGTTCATAGTTTGTATGCCGTTATACCACATTTGAAGTTCGAATCGACATTGATCTTCATATTTATCGGTTTTGATGATGTATCATGTTAAGTTTGAAGTCAGAACCCTCTCGGAGCTTTGTGGTTCATAGTTTGTATGTTGTTATACCATATTTGAATTTTGAATTAACACTGAGCTTAATATTTAACGATTTCGATGATGTATCATGCTAAGTTTGAAGTCAGAACCCTCCCGAAGATACTTGGTTCATACTTTGAATGTCGTTATACCACATTTGAAGTTCGAATTGACATTGAGCTTCATATTTATCGATTTCGATGATGTATCCCATTAAGTTTGAAGTCGGAACTATGTCAGAGCTTATTGGTTCATAGTTTTTATGCTTCTTGAGTCTACCAGTGTGAACTAAAGCTACTTCATGACCTGTATGACTAGTTAAAATTACTTCATACTTATGTGACTAGTCGAAATTTAAACCGGAAGCACAAAGAGATCTAATCAGTTGAAGATAGATCTGTTCAATTGGGTATAATCAGTGGGAGATCGATCTGTTCAATTGGGTGTTATGTTTCATTGAAGCCTTCAAATGTGATAGTGATTCTTGAGTTGAAGGCTGATTTTACTTGCTCTTTCTTTTCATGTATTTCGATTTTTACAGTCGTTTCTTTTGCATAGGGTTCATGTATTATTTTTATCTTTTTTTCTCAATAGTTTAGAGTTTTGTAACTTTATTTTTAAGGGGATTTGGTAAAATTGATGACTATGGAGATCTTGTGTTGTTCATGGTGATAACTTTTTATCTAATCTTTGGTTTTTAAACCTTTTCTGTGGGTTTTAGCTCGCGTTTATGTTGGTATAATTTTTTATGTTTTTAGGACATTTTTTTAATTTATAATTTTGGATTTAAAGCTCAATTAAATTGAATATCCCTTTAATTTCATCATATAACAATGGGGGATTTGGACTGTACACTTTGATATTGGTGATTTTGGTATCTGGTAACAAAACCGATTCAATTTTTAATTTCAATTTTTCTTCTTCATTTTTGTAATTTAATTTCTTGGGGTTTTGGACTTGGGATTTTTGTAGGTCAGGGAAGACTAATAGCGCAGTTTATCAAGTGTACTTGTAGGAATATTGTCGTTCTTGCTTGGTTCAGGTCTATTTACATGCTTATTGCATTTTTGTTTTGTTTTATTCTGTTTTAGGCTTGCTACTGATTTCTTTTAGATTGGTTGTTATTGGCTTTAGGGATTTGGTTCACATTGCAATTTCTTGGAGAAGATTTGGAGTTGATAAGGTACTCATAGATCAAAACTCATACTAGTACCATTTGACATGTTTTTATTTTGTTTATAACTTTATAATAACGAAAGTAAATTATTGTTTAGGCTACTGATATTCTGTGGATACGGGTGGATTGTGGCGATTCCTCTCCGTAATGCAGTTAGGCTACTGATATTTTGTGGGTACAAGATAAGTTGCTCTTGGATTTTACTTTGAGCACTCTTATAGTAGCTTTGAATTGTGGATGGAGATTGATTAATGGAGTTTATAATGAATGACTGTGTTGTGCAGTTTTCTTCGGCTATTAGAATTTCGATAGTGAAGAGGTGATGATGAACATAAATTGAACTGGGAATAAGAAACAAGGAGCAACATTCAAGTCTAATGGAAATACAAACATTACACCAAACCAAAGGTATAATTGTGAGCATTTAAGGTTGTTATATTTTGCTTTTTTTTTTTGCTCTTTATGGTTTCAAATCCAGTGGATTACTTTCCTGACTAAGTTTAAACACATTTTACTTGGTTTTGGCAGGAGTTTTGCTTGTTAAATGGTCTGAAGTCTGGTGCAACACTAAATGGGTATTCTACCAGTAGATCATTAGAGGATATTATTTTGCTGCACCTCTGGTTCCACCACTAAATATCAGTATGAAGGACGAAGTAGTTTATTGTGTTGATGGTCCCATCAAGTCAATAATCTTATGCAACAAGCTCTCTTCCGGGCGTCCTGTACCAGGTCTATAACAAGAGCCACAGTTAACCAAAGATCATGTTTTTTATGAAATGCATGGATGAAACTGAAGGGCAGTCAGTAGGTACCTTATTTATTAACCACGATTTGTACCAGAAATAATTTTACCATTTAGGTTCCTGCTAGTTTTAGTTGATAGAAGATAGTCATTCCGACGTTTCGAAGCGTGACTCAAAATGGATGACTTGGCTGAAACAGATGTTGGCGTTTTCGTTTAGATGTTTTTTTTCTTCATTTCTTACTCTATTAGAAGAATGGCCTCGATATAACTAACTTATTTATGTGTTTTACTATGTTCAGTGCGCACTCCTCAAATTGATGGGAAGGAGATAGTCCGGAAAGCCAGGTCTGACTACTACGGGGTTCAGTTCTTAATCACGATTTTAATTGACAATTTCGAAAGTTACAACTATACTAAATTCTGGATATCTCGAACTGCAGGAGTAGTTTGTCTTACGAGCAGTTCAATGCATTTCTTAACATCAAGGAGTTGAATTCTCAAAATCAAACTCGAGAGGTAATTAATTACTGCTTTATGATTTTTGAAACTCTCGGTAAAATCTTTTGGTCAATGAACTGACGTAGCTAAGAAAATTGGTTTTTCCTTTTCCTGTTATCCAGGAAATGTTAAGGAAGGCAGAAAAAAAATTAGGACTTAAAGGCGTATTCCAAAGATGGTGCATCATAATAGGTAAGTTGCATCTCTCTTTCTCTTTCACACACACATGCAATGATACATAGGCACCAACACAAAGATAATTGCATGTCTCTGTACACACACGTAGAACTAAAATATGGGAGTTTTGGACCTCCATATGAGTGGCAAGTCTACAAGTGAGTTTGTTTTTACTTGCTTTGAATTCTGTGAATTAATTTATTGATAGTTGGATGTATTGTCACTGTCATGAAATTTGTGAACCTGCAGAACTATGAAATTTGTTCACAGTCTGTCAGCTTGTATGCATATCTAAGGATTTTAGCTTGGAATTTCGATGACGAGTTGCACCATCTTCAAATCTATCTTGGCTTTTCTTGTATGTTGTTCTCTACATGCTCTTTTAATGAGTTTTGTTTTTTGATTTGTACAGAATTGCACAAAATAATCCAAAGAAAACCAAACTGGCGCATACTAATGACTGAAAAGGTTGGAAAGTTTGGGATATGAAGAGATTGAATGGGAGTAAAAGAGAAGTTGTGACCCCCAACCTTCCAAGCCACCAT
This sequence comes from Papaver bracteatum, assembly GCA_023529315.1. NCBI lineage: Eukaryota > Viridiplantae > Streptophyta > Magnoliopsida > Ranunculales > Papaveraceae > Papaver > Papaver bracteatum. Next base: position 55,768 of record JAJJWX010003394.1, on the reverse strand, counting down.
CTAGTCCATATTTGTTGGTTGATGTATGTTGTGTAACCTTTACAGTGGATTGCAAAGTGGTTTTTTCCAAATTGTGTCAGCATCTTAATTTTGTGAATACCTACATTGTAATTTTTATATTTTGGTTTGGAATAAAGTGGATATGAATCTGACAATTTTGGAATTTGAGAATGTTGAGAACATTACATTTTCAGGTGACCGGAACCTGGAAATTTCAGGTGACCGGAACCTAGCAACTTCAGGTGACCGGAACCTAGCAACTTCAGGTGACCGAAACCTGGCATTTCCAGTTGACCGGAACCTGAAAGTGCTAAAAAAAAATTAATAAAATGTAACAAATTCCTAATGGAGAAAATGCGTTACTCTATTTTGAAAAGTAAGACACATGTCGTATTTTTGTTAGTCACTTGAACTGTTATAGAAACGGTTAGCAAAGATTATAACGTATTCTCTACATTACTAAGTAAATAGAAGTGTAAAATGTCAATAGTTAGAATAAATATTGTAATGAAAATGAAGTGTTAGCCTATTTAACTTTCCTAATGGATTAAAAGGGTTGGAAAAAATCCTAACACATTATATAACGGGCTATGGGTAACCATTTTTCTTAGTTAGGGAAATTAGCTTCTATTTTTCCCCAACACTTTCATCCCATTACAAAAACTTGAATTTGGTGTAGTGTAAGAAGTAAGAGTACCATATTATATAACTAGTAATGCATAAGAAATGTAATCATTCATCCAACTAGGCTTCCTGGTTGATCTTCTTAGTTTGCTGGTTGTTATGGTCTACATAACCGTAGCTTCTGTATCTTCTACCGACTCTTGTTCCTCTTCCTCAACAGTGTCACTATCATTTGGAATTTCAGTAGTTACCTCTCTTGTAGACCCAATGTCTTGAGAAGTATTCTGAACAGATACAGACTTAGTTGGAATGAGTGGAGTTGCTTCAATCTCTACCTGCTGCAAAGGCTCACTAGTACTGGTGCTTCTGTCATCCACCTGTCGAGAACCCCAAGACTTTACCATAGACATCTCATCAAATGTGACATCTCTACTCATGACTATCTTCTTCTCAACTGGATTCCAAATCTTGAACCCTTTTACTCCACTCTTCATACCCACAAAGATTCCTTTCGTAGCACGGTTATCAAGCTTGTTTTCACTAACATGATACCACGCAGGACAACCAAAGATATGAATTGAGTCATAATCATAAGCTAGTTTACCAAACCACTTCTCCATAGGAGTTTTACCTTCTAATGCAGCTGATGGAAACCTATTAATGAGGAAGCGCGCATATGTAACTGCCTCAGACCAAAAAGCCTTACATAATCTAGTATTAGATAACATACATCGTACCTTCTCTAGTAAAGTACGATTCATGCGTTCAGCTACCCCATTTTGTTGCGGTGTCTTCTTAACTGTGAAGTGCCTCTTTATCCCCTCATCCTGACATACTTGCAAGAACAAATCACTCTTGTACTCTCCACCATTGTCCGAATGTAGTACTTTGATCTTTCTGCCAGTTTGAGTCTTAGTTGCCTTTTTCCAACTCACAAAGACTTCCAGGACTTCATCCTTATGCATCATGGTGTACACCCATATGCGCCTAGAATAATCATCAATGAACGACACAAACCAATGTTTATCTCACAATGATGCGTTCTTGGAAGGACCCCAAACATCTGAGTGAACATAGTCAAGAACTCCACTAGTATTGTAGATAGCTGTGCCAAAACTTGTTCTTGTTTTCTTTCCCTTAACACAATGCTCACAAAATGATAACTTGCAGGAGATAGCACCTTTCAACAAGTCTTGTTGAATCAACTTATGCAACGACTTCTCACCTGGATGTGCAAGTCTCATGTGCCATAACTTAGTCTTCTCGATAGCTGTACTCTCAATGTGTTCAGAAATAGACACATCCCTTGTTGTTGTTCTCCCAATCAAGTAATACAAGTTATGATGACGTGTGCCCTTCATGATTACCATAGATCCAGATATTACCTTTAGAACACCATTCTCAACGACTAACTTGTAGCCCTTAGCTTCCAAAGTTCCGAGCGAAATCAGATTCTTCTTTATGGAAGGTACATATCTTACCTCCTTCAGCTCTCTAACCATACCATCATTCATCTTGATATGAACACTACCAATCCCAATCACCCTGCAGGTATGATTATTTCCCATACGTACTTCTCCATCAAGCTCTTCAAAACTTTAGAACCAGTCACGATATGGACATATATGATAAGTTGCTCCATTATCTAATACACATATTTCATCTATAATAGTACAAGCTGATGGTGTCACAGTTAGCGAGAAATCATAAGCATCATCTGATTCTTCATTACCTTTAGCAATGTTCACCTCGATATTACTATTATCTCCTTCTCTTACCTTACGTTTGGTACAATCCTTAGCCCAATCACCAAAGTCATGGCACCAAGCACACTCATCTTTCTGCAGTCACTTCCTACTCTTAGAACGTCCTCTACTGTCACAACCCGATTTTTCGAACCTCCAGCGGACATGGATTCGACCCTGTGGGTCGGGTCCGGTCCATATAGCAAGCCCAAATCTCCGGACTGCAACTCGGGAAGGACCATATATCTCGTTTTAAGAGATTTCAACAAATCAAAAAAAAAGAAATCCAAGCTCAAACAAATTTTTCTAAATGAAATTTAATATTACTTTCAAAATTACAAAAAATATAAAATACTAATTACAAAATCAAAAATCAAAAATACAAAATTAAAACAAACCAACACCTCGATGAAAATAAAAAAATGCGATACCCAAATCCCCGTGATACATAATAATTTCTTTCACGACTAGTCTTTCTTCATTCTCTGTGGAATGGGGGGAAAAATGGGTGAGCAAACCACATCCCGGTAAGAAGTTTCAAAAAATAATAGAGTGCATTGAAAAACAAACAAATGCAACTGATATGATAGTTAAAATCATGCATAAAAATTCAAAATAATACCTACGTTGTTCACAGCCACAAATAGTCAATATTTTCTTACTTGCAAAAATACTAGCACTATTCTCAGCCACAAATAATCAACATTTTCTTACTCAAAATCTTCAATCTTAAATTCTAGATTCTTAATCTAATTGTCAGAGTTATTCCGGTAAACAAACCATATTGTTCCCCGAACAGTCTTCCAAGGGTAGCCACAAGTGGTGGGATGCCATAAAGGCATGACATATCAGCAGCAGCAGAGAGATGTGTGTAGCGCCCCCTAAGCTAGCAGCTGACTAATCCAAGAGATTAACTAAATAAGAGGCACTAAAATTCTAAAACATTTAATTAAACAGTCAATTAAGAAATCTGCTACAAAACTTAACCCAAAACTAACCCCTCTCAGAAATATATATACAAAATCTTCTCTCAAATGATACATATATAATAGTCATTTGGTTTTCAAATAAAATATACAACAAGGTAAACATAACAGAAGTTAATCTACTAGTGAGGTCAACCCATGAAGCTTTCGCTGCGCAACTCTGATCTGTCACAGAAACTGAAGTGGGAATAATTAACATTTAACCTTCTAAGTTAACATATGCAAGATTTGGAAAACAATAATGTTTTTCCGAAAAAATAAACAGTGACTAAGTCACTGAAATAATCATACATGTATATGGAACAAATTCCTTCGTCAAACAATGTATAATATGGTTGTAAATCCCTACCCGACAATTTACACCTATTTAAATATGGATGCCACCAAGCCCATGATGACCAATACTCTAAACAATAAAAGCTGAATTAAAGTAGGTATAAATGTGAAGGAGTGTATCCTATATACCACAAGTGGAAATTCTCATTTCTCGTAACAATTCATATTGACAACACATTACAAGTCCTTTCCACATCGTGGAAAGATTCATAGAACCAACAAGATTAACATAATGCATTTTAAACAAAACATGGAATGCAAGAACAGACAATGCATGAGTTTGTTAAGCATAAACTTTTATAAAATCAACAATAATGAATACAGAGAGTTAAATGCATTCCGACACCTTTTTGAAGACAGGCCACGCCTACCTCGAGATCCACGATTCACTGGTTCGTCCTTTCAATCGATCGTTGTTAATAACTAACTGTTAATCATACAGGAAGTCTAAGAAACTAGCCAAAATGGCTCATACAAGAATTATATAATTCTATCTAACGGTTCTAAGCCCATTATGGTATCTCATTCTCCATCTTTAACATAACTAAGAGTTTACTAATCTAATTAAGTGGATTCTATAGTCCATTAGATATGTCTTATGAATATCTACAACTTTGTAGAAGAAGCCAAAGTCAATTCGGACCATAAGTGGTCCAAAACATCAATATAAGATAACTAGTCTAAAGCCCAAGCCCACTTAAACAAACCCATTAATAAGGGCCTGGCCCAACTGGGTCAATCTAACGGTCACTAACGGTTGAACTAACAGTCAATGTCCAAGTCAAGTCAATGTCCAGGGTCAATGGTCAACGATCCAACTCAGTCAAGGTTCACTGAGTCAACTCAGGTCAGGTCTTGGCTCACTGAGCCGATTCCGAGTCGAGTCGATTCAACTCAAACAGACACCCTGAGTCAGCTAAGCTGACTGGGCTGACTAACATCCTAATTCAATTATAACTACAAGAACACAACCAATCTGATTCTATTCATTTGATCAATACACAAGTAATTCATTCTAACAGAATTTCACAATTCATTACAACTGAAATCTAAGTTTACCTGCAAAAGCAGTAACAAGCTTTCACATCAATCCCCAACTACAACTCCAAACAACAACAACTCAAATATTTAACTTAAGTAAACTTCACAACTCAATTACAACAGTAAACTGTGTTTACCTTAATCTACAGATGCAGGCTTTCACTAAGGCCACTGCTGAAGCATTACTACAATCAACCACTCTCATCAGCAGTTATTATTTTAGTTTACTACAATTCTCAACACTACACTTTCTTAATTAAACTTCATAACTCCATTACAAGTGACAAATCAGTTCACCTGCAATTGTAGCTCTAAGCATGCTTTCACTGAAACCACCAATTATAATCATTTAATCCACATCTCACTCTTTATTACAGCTATATCACTGCTAAGCTATCACAGCAACAACCAACATTTTCATCACCTCATTACATCTGCACCAATCCCATTGCTTACCCTTCAACATACTCCATTCCTATAACTCAGTCCCATAATATGTCATAATCTCAGTTTCAGAACACATTCATCAACACAACAGTCATTCATCACTCAATACGATTACCTCTTTTCCTTTTCCAATTGGTTCACATCAATAACAGTTCAAAACTCAACTTCTCATTCATATAAACTCTTAATACTACCCTTTACAAACCTACTATCAATCACATACATATAAGTAATGAAATTGAATAACTATACTGAAATCAACTCAAAGAATCAATTACCTTAGTTTACCTGATTCAACACCATCACCTCCCTGCCAGTTCAAGTCTTAGACCTTAAGATAACCTTACTCCTCTTTAGAGCCATATCTCACTAATTTTCCAACAAAACCACTTCCCATCTTAAATTAAGTTGCAACACAATTGTTCTTCATCCCCCAACAACTTAGTTTACTTATCAAATCCATTCAAATACACAATTCGATCTACAAACCCTAATTTCAATTTGGGGAAGAACATGAAACCCTAATTATCTTCAATCTCAAATTCAATCACAAAACATCAACTAAACTCTCCAATTAAGAAAAACCATCTTGTAATTTCGTCTAACTCTTCTTAATCCTTACTCGAATCGAATTCCACTCCAACTCAAGAAACCCTAACTCTTGATTCAATCAATAAACAACTTCAAAGCTTCAATTAAACTCCAACCCTATCATTCTTCATTCATTTGCTACTCAAAACACGGATCAATTCTACAAAATCTCAAACAACTCTGGAACCCTAAGTTCGATTTACAGCAGCAACTCTAAATTCCTCTTCCCGTGTTCAATCAATCACGACAGAAACACCTTCTCCTTTTGTTCGTTAACATACTAAGCATCTTATAAATCTCTCAAATCAAACTCCCAATCGCTCGCAGAGAAAGAACATGAAGAAAAAAGAGAAGAAAAGAAGAACGAGAGAGGAGAAGAAATAAGAAAGAAAAGAAGATGAATATCTTCTCGATGGTTTTGAAGATAAGTCCGACTAAAATACTAAAGGCACCCTAAAACTTGATACGGGCTACCAAGTCGGCTAAATTGCAAACCCTTCTTATGATTCCGATGATATCTTCTTCGTCTGATAACCGATTGACACGCTCAAGTAGTCCATTTCGCGTAATTTTTCGAGACCTATTCAACGGTACTAGTTTCGTATATAGATCATTGTTAGATTAATTCCAAATATTTAATGTTCGAGTTACACTAATCGAGTAATTAACGTCTAAGACATCTCTTGACTAGTCTAATAGCGTTGACGATCTCGAGGATCGTTACATTCTCCCCACCTTATATCATTTTCGTCCTCGAAAATCGGTCCATCCTTCTGGTCTTCATTAACTCCCCACCTTATAGAATAACACTACTTCTCGTCTAAGCACAAAACAACACGAAAACAAAACACAAACTTATATGGATTTCTTCGACTAAAATTTGTGGCTCTAGGTTCAACTATGTTGATTTAAGTTCTATCCAAAGAGAAGTCCAAGTTTCTTACATGAAGCTCTATAACGGAAACTATGACTTTTAGATTTGAATTCTCTACACTAATTTCTATGTCAATAATTTACTGGTCCTAAGTACTTTGAAGATATTCAATAATACAGTTTCTCATTAAAATTTGAGATCTATTAGTTCACTAATAGAAGAAAGTCTCCCTTCAATGCCTAGTGATACAGAATGCAGTTGCCATGTCTAGGTTCGCGACGCCTGACAATTCCAACTACCTAACAAGTATCACCCGAACACATCAGAATTACCTACCTCACTATTCTCCAGTGCTGGATTAACTATGTATTAATTCTAATTAATCCTTAACTTTTATCTTAACTTGTGTAACTCTGATAAATTTACTTCATAAAATATATATAAATAATTTACATCATTTTAAGTAATTTATTCATCAAAATTTGGTTAATTAAATACTAACTTATTATGACTAATCAATCTCTCAATTCACTGTAACTAATTTAGTTTAAAATTTCTACTTCATAAATTATATAGATTCGTTACATCATTTATAGCAAGAGATTAACTAAATTATTAGTTTACCTCAAGAGATTAACTAAATAAGAGGCACTAAAATTCTAAAACATTTAATTAAACAGTCAATTAAGAAATCTGCTACAAAACTTAACCCAAAACTAACCCCTCTCAGAAATATATATACAAAATCTTCTCTCAAATGATACATTTATAATAGTCATTTGGTTTTCAAATAAAATATATAACAATGTAAACATAACAGAAGTTAATCTACTAGTGAGGTCAACCCATGAAGCTTTCACTGCGCAACTCTAATCTGTCACAGAAACTGAAGTGGGAATAATTAACATTTAACCTTCTAAGTAAACATATGCAAGATTTGGAAAACAATAATGTTTTTCCAAAAAAATAAACAGTGACTAAGTCACTGAAATAATCATACATGTATATAGAACAAACTCCTTCGTCAAACAATGTATAATATGGTTGTAAATCCCTACCCGGCAATTTACACCTATTTAAATATGGATGCCACCAAGCCCATGATGACCAATACTCTAAACAATAAAAGCTGAATTAAAGTAGGTATAAATGTGAAGGAGCATATCCTATATACCACAAGTGGAAATTCTCATTTCCCGTAACAATTCATATTGACAACACATTACAAGTCCTTTCCACATCGTGGAAAGATTCATAGAACCAACAGGATTAACATAATGCATTTTAAACAAAACATGGAATGCAAGAACAGACAATGCATGAGTTTGTTAAGCATAAACTTTTATAAAATCAACAATAATGAATACAGAGTTAAATGCATTCCGACACCTTTTTGAAGATAGGCCACTCCTACCTCGAGATCCATGATTAACTGGTTCGTCCTTTCAATCGATCGTTGTTAATAACTAACTGTTAATCATACAAGAAGTCTAAGAAACTAGCCAAAATGGCTCATACAAGAATTATATAATTCTATCTAACGGTTCTAAGCCCATTATGGTATCTCATTCTCCATCTTTAACATAACTAAGAGTTTACTAATCTAATTAAGTGGATTCTATAGTCCATTATATATGTCTTATGAATATCTATAACTTTGTAGAAGAAGCCAAAGGTCAATTCGGACCATAAGTGGTCCAAAACATCAATATAAGATAACTAGTCTAAAGCCCAAGCCCACTTAAACAAACCCATTAATAAGGGCCTGGCCTAACTGGGTCAATCTAACGGTCACTAACGGTTGAACTAACAGTCAATGTCCAGGGTCAATGGTCAACGATCCAACTCAGTCAAGGTTCACTGAGTCAACTCAGGTCAGGTCTGGTCTTGGCTCACTGAGCCGATTCCGAGTCGAGTCGATTCAACTCAAACAGACACCCTGAGTCAGCTAAGTTGACTAGGCTGACTAACATCCTAATTCAATTATAACTACAAGAACACAACCAATCTGATTCTATTCATTTGATCAATACACAAGTAATTCATTCTAACAGAATTTCACAATTCATTACAACTGAAATCTAAGTTTACCTGCAAAATCAGTAACAAGCTTTCACATCAATCCCCAACTACAACTCCAAACAACATCAATAACAACAACAACTCAAATATTTAACTTAATTAAACTTCACAACTCAATTACAACAGTAAAATTTGTTTACCTTAATCTGCAGATGCAGGCTTTCACTAAGGCCACAGCTGAAGCATTATTACAATCAACCACTCTCATCAGCAGTTATTATTTTAGTTTACTACAATTCTCAACACTACACTTTCTTAATTAAACTTCATAACTCCAGTACAAGTGACAAATCAGTTCACCTGCAATTGTATCTCTAAGCATGCTTTCACTGAAACGACCAATTATAATCATTTAATCCACATCTCACTCTTCATTATAGCTATATCACTGCTAAGCTATCACAACAACAACCAACATTTTCATCACCTCATTACATATGCACCAATCCCATTTCTTACCCTTCAAAATACTCCATTCCTATAACTCAGTCCCATAATATGTCATAATCTCAGTTTCAGAACACATTCATCAACACAACAGTCATTCATCACTCAATACAATTACCTCTTTTCCTTTTCCAATTGGTTCACATCAATAACAGTTCAAAACTCAACTTATCATTCATATAAACTCTTAATACTACCCTTTACAAACCTACCATCAATCACATAAATATAAGTAATGAAACTGAATAACTATACTTCAAATCAACTCGAGAATCAATTACCTCAGTTCACCTTGATTCAACACCATCACCTCCCTCGCTACCAAGTCTTGGACCTTAAGATAACCTTACTCCTCTTTAGAGCCCTATCTCACTGATTTTCCAACAAAACCACTTCCCATCTTCAATTAAGTTGCAACCCAATTATTCTTCATCCCCCAACAACTTAGTTTACTTATCAAATCCATTCAAATACACAATTCGATCTACAAACCCTAATTTCAATTTGGGGAAGAGCATGAAACCCTAATTATCTTCAATCTCAAATTAAATCACAAAACATCAACTAAACTCTCCAATTAAGCAAACCCATCTTGTAATTTCGTCTAACTCTTCTTAATCCTTACTCGAATCGAATTCCACTCCAACTCAGGAAACCCTAACTCTTGATTCAATCAATAAACAACTTCAAAGATTCAATCAAACTCCAACCCTATCATTCTTCATTCATCTGCTACTCAAAACACGGATCAATTCTACAAAATCTCAAACAACTCTGGAACCCTAAGTTCGATTTACAGCAGCAACTCTAAATTCATATTCCCGTGTTCAATCAATCACGACAGAAACACCTTCTCCTTTTGTTCGTTAACATACTAAGCATCTTATAAATCTCTCAAATCAAACTCCCAATCGCTCGCAAAGAAAGAACATGAAGAAAAAAGAGAAGAAAAGAAGAACGAGAGAGGAGAAGAAATAAGAAAGAAAAGAATATGAATATCTTCTCGATGGTTTTGAAGATAAGGCCAACTAAAATACTAAAGGCACCCGAAAACTTGATACGGGCTACCAAGTCGGCTAAATTGCAAACCCTTCTTACGATTCCGATGATATCTTCTTCGTCTGATAACCGATTGACACGCTCGAGTAGTCCATTTCGCGTAATTTTTCGAGACCTATTCAACGGTACTAGTTTCGTAGATAGATCGTTGTTAGATTAATTCCTAATATTTAACGTTCGAGTTACACTAATCGAGTAATTAACGTCTAAGACATCTCTTGACTGGTCTAATAGCGTTGACGAGCTCGAGGATCGTTACAATGTATGTATTCAAAATTCATTATTTACTAATACATTCACTTACATACAAAAACCAAAACACACCAATAATCCGATAAATTTAATCAATGCATTTATGTATAAATATTTATAATAACAGACAAAATGCATTTATCTACACCTACTTTACAAACTAGACAGACTCCGGCAATTTTAGATCAATAGAGGACTCGCGTCAAATCATTGAATCAAGGGGGGGAAATAATTGAAATCATACAGATAAGAAGAATAGGTGACCAAATGATTAGCGAGAACATGGAGAGATATTAAAGAACCATAAGGAAAATAATGGAATAAAAAAAATGTGGGTGGTTTATAGTAAAATACAAACATGTAATAGTACTTGCTAATGGGAACAATATAGCATCAAATGGAATGGGAGACAAAGCATTAATAAATTATTAGTTTTTGTTTCCTTTTTAGAATAGAGAGGCTTACTCTTGTTTCACAAATCAGAGAAGTTAAAATAGTTTGAGGTTAATATTATTTTAATATTTATTTATTTTTGAAGACAAGAGCTAAAGGACAAAGGCTATGGTTCTTTCTGTTTGGTAAAGCATGAGAATGAGAAAGGGAGGTAGAAACTAGAAACCTCAATAATTTATTATCTTCCATTTGGATATTTTCTTTTGGTTTTACAAAATCAGAGAACTTAAATAGTTACAAGGCATGAATACAAAAGCTAAAGGACAAAATAAAGCCATAGTTCTTTTCTTTTTTTGTTGTTCCTTTTGAATCTGACGTTTGGGGACAGTGAAAACAAAAAAGGAAATAGGCACAAGTAGAGAGAGATATGAGGAAAAAAATAGTTTTTAATGGTTTCTTCTATAAAACACCGACCGAGTTAATGAAACGGTGAACTTGGTTAAACATGTAAACGATGCATACGAGGGGAATCAATCAACTCTGACATAACACAACAAAAATAATATTATTCATAGAAAATCAGAGAATAAATCATTATAAATAGTTTAGTTTTATAGTATTACGAGAAACTCCTACCTCAAAATAGCAATCCATAAATTTGATGTACCACCATGTTTTCCAAGAGATTAATGAAGTAGTATTCCTTTTTGTTTTGTAAAAGAATGGAGATGGAGTAGAGGAATGAGAGAGAGAGAAACTTTTTCTTTTAGGGTTTTGGAAGATGACAAAATATATATTTTAATAACCCTAACTACAAATGCAAAAAGAGATGAAGACTTATTCTTCTTCTCACATGTGACTAAGAAGAAGAAAATTATGCATTGCAACTACTAGAGGACATCCTATATATTTATAAGGAATAAATCAAAATGAGAATCCTTATTCCCAACCACCACAGAGATAAGAGCTAGCCTTTTTTTTTTTACCTATTACTTAAATTTAGTTATGAACACCCAAATTCAGAAATACGCACCCAACACTACACGGGTTGGATTTTACCGGTTTTAGGTTCGAAAACTATTATCCGAAAACACGGGTGTCACACTATTAATCCGTTAAAAAGGAATTTGTCCCAAATTCCAAAAATCAATAAAGTTATAATTGTTCAAAATCGAATCCGAAAACCGAGGTCTCACACTCTTAACAACTTAAAAGGAATTTGTCCCAAATTCCCAAAATCAATAAAGTTAGAACAATTCAAAATCGAAATTTCCTTAGCACAAAATTTTATGTTTAAATATTTTATTTATTTACCCAATTCCCAAAATAAATCAAAAACGAAATCAATTTAAAAATGACTCTAGATAAAGACAAAATCGATGAGAAAGCACGCAAACCAAAACTCTAAAAATTATTTCGATAAAAGAAAACAAATGAATCATAAAATTGGCTCCAGAAGCAGTTGGACTACTCAAGAGGGTCCAGAAAGTCATGCGCAGCAATGTAATGACCCCTGGCTCACGAGATTTTATTTTTAATAGGATAAGTTTTGCTATTCAAAAAGGGCTAGCTAGACAAATTTGTCGCAGTATGTAATTTTTATCTTTTAATATAATTTGATTAAAATGAATCATTGTAATTTTAATTTTTTTGTTGTAAATAAGACTTTCAAAAACTGGTAAGTCCATACGCACAGTCCACGTAAATCGGAACCATGCTCTGATACTAAACTGTCACAGCCCGATTTTCCGGACCTCAAGTGGACACGGATTCGACCTTGTGGGTCGGGTCCGGTCCATCTAGCAAGCCCAAATCTCCGGACTGCAACTCGGGAAGGACCAAATTTTTCGTTTTAAGAGATTTCAACAAATAATAAAAAAAAATCCAAGCTCAAACAAATTTTGCTAAATGAAATTTAATATTACTTTCAAAATTACAAAAAATGTAAAATACTAATTACAAAATAAAAAATACAAGATTAAGACAAACCAACACCTCGATGAAAATAAAAAAATGTGATACCCAAATCCCCGTGATACATAATAATTTCTTTCACGACTAGTCTTTCTTCATTCTCTATGGAAAGGGGGGGAAAAGGGGTGAGCAAACCACAGCCTAGTAGGAAGTTTCAAAAAATAATAGAGTGCATTGAAAACCAAACAAATGCAACTGATATGATAGTTAAAATCATGCATAAAAATTCACAATAATACCTACACTGTTCACAGCCACAAATAGTCAATATTTTCTTACTTGCAAAAATACTTGCGCTATTCTCAGCCACAAATAATCAACATTTTCTTACTCAAAATCTTCAATCTAAAATTCTAGATTCTTAATCTAATTGTCAGAGTTATTCCGGTAAACAAACTATATTGTTCCCCGAACAGTCTTCCCAGGGTAGCCACCAGTGGTGGGATTCCATAAAGGCCTGACATTTCAGTAGCAGCAGAGAGATGTGTGTATTTAAAATTCATTCTTTACTAGTACATTCACTTACATACAAAAACCCAAACACACCAATAATCCGATAAATTTAATCAACGCATTTATGTATAATATTTATAATAACAGACAAAATGCATTTATCTACACCTAGTTTTCAAACTAGACAGACTCCGGAAATTTTAGATCAATACAGGACTCGCGTCAAATCATTGAATCAAGGGGGTGAAATAATTGAAATCATACAGATAAGAAGAATAGGTGACCAAATGATTTGCGAGAACATGGAGAGATATAAAAGAACCATTAGGAAATTAATGGAATATAAAAAAATGTGGGTGGTTTATAGTAAAATCTAAACATGTAATAATACTTGCTAATGGGAACAGTATAGCATCAAATGGAATGGGAGACAAAGCCTTAATAAATTATTAGTTTTTGTTTCCTTTTTAGAATAGAGAGGCTTACTCTTGTTTCACAAATTAGAGAAGTCAAAATAGTTTGAGGTTAATATTATTTTAATATTTATTTATTTTTGAAGACAAGAGCTAAAGGACAAAGGCTATGGTTATTTTTGTTTGGTAAAGCATGAGAATGAGAAAGGGAGGTAGAAACTAGAAACCTCAATAAATTATTATCTTCCATTTGGATATTTGCTTTTGGTTTTACAAAATCAGAGAACTTAAATAGTTACAAGGCATGAATACAAAAGCTAAAGGACAAAATAAAGACATAGTTCTTTTCTTTTTTTGTTATTACTTTTGAATCTAACGTTTGGGGACAGTGAAAACAAGAAAGGAAATAGGCACAAGTAGAGAGCTATATAAGAAAAAAAAATAGTTTTTAATCATTTCTTCTGTAAAACACCGACAGAGTTAATGAAACAGTGAACTTGGTTAAACATGTAAACGATGCATAAGAGGGGAATCAATCAACTCTGACATAACCCAACAAAAAAAATATTATTCATAGCAAATCAGAGAATAAATCATGATAAATAGTTTAGTTTTATAGTATTACGAGAAACCCCTACCTCAAAATATCAATCCATAAATTTGATGCACCACCACGTTTTCCAAGAGATTAATGAAGTAGTATTCCTTTTTGTTTTGTAAAAGAATGGAGATGGAGTAGAGGAATGAGAGAGAGAAACTTTTTATTTTAGGGTTTTGGAAGATGACAAAATATATATTTTAATAACCCTAACTACAAATGCAAAAAGAGAGGAAGACTTATTCTTCTTCTCACACGTGACTAAGAAGAAGAAAATTATGCATTGCAACTACTAGAGGACATCCTATATATTTATAAGGGATAAATCAAAATGAGAATCATTATTCTCAACCACCACAGAGATAAGAGCTAGCCTTTTTTTTTACCTATTACTTAAATTTAGTTATGAACACCTAAATTCAGAAATACGCACCCAACATTACACGGGTTGGATTTTACCGGTTTTAGGTTCGAAAACTATTATCCGAAAACACGGGTCTCACACTATTAACTCGTTAAAAAGGAATTTGTCCCAAATTCCAGAAATCAATAAAGTTAGAACAGTTCAAAATTGAACCCGAAAGCGAGGTCTCACATCTACCTTTACCATAACCACCATTCTTTTTTCTCATGTCTGTTGAACGACCTCTTGCAAGAAGCAAGTCATTATTAGCTTCACTTGAAAGGTCTTCACGATCTATCTTCTTGAACTCCTCACTACGCAATGCAGTAGTGACCTCGGCGTATGTCATCTTGTCCTTTCCGTGCATTAATGCTTTACTCTCGGGTTCATACTTTTCAGGAAGAGAATTTATCAGACACAAAGCTTGTTCCTCGTCGTTGATCTTCTCATCGTAGTTAAGCAACACAGCAAGAACTTTATTATATGAATCTAGGTGCTCGGTTAGAGTTGCACCTCTTTTCATGTTATAGGGATACAAATTCCTTTTAAAATGTATCCTATTTGCCACGTTCTTCACAAGGTATTCCTTATATAGGTTTTCCCAGAGATCCTTAGATGAAGTCTCGTGCTAATAATTAACTCTTACTAAAGTTTCCAAACACCCTAGTATCGAAGCAAGACATAATTTATTCATCTTGTTCCACTGCTTTTCAAACATCTCCACTGGCTGAACTTCTAGAGCTTCTTCTAGGTCAAGATGAACAAGAGCATCCATTACGTCCGTTCTCCATAAACCAAAGTTATTGGTTCCTGTAAACGTTTTTACCTTGAGTTGTGATCTATGTGAATTAAGTATTTCTTCTTTTGTTTCTTTATCTTTATTTGTGGACTCTGAATGTTCTCCTTCAGGATCGTTCGAATCAACTGGTTTATACCCGTCAACCATTATTCTCAAACAACAAAATGTAGATAAAAAACAGAACCTTTGAGATTAGTATTACCTCAAGCAATCTTCATAAAAATACCTTCACTTCAACTGCAATCTAAGTACCAGTATACAAGAGCATCTCCTTGCTCTGATACCAATTGTTGCGCCAAAGCCTGCGGAAGCGTTAGGTTGCACTAATACAATGGTACTCCAATATTTCCAAGAACATAATCACCCACACAAGAAGAACAAATATTTAACGAGGTTGAATCCTCGGGAAGGAATAAGCAATTTTATATATCACTTTATACGTTGGAATATACAAAGATTTAGACGAGAAGAAGAGAACTCTTACTTAGTTCTGGTATGTTTCTCTAGTTCTCTCTATAGCTATTTATACACATCAATAGGACTGGACACATTCCTTAACAAGGATTACTTTCCTACAAGTATAGGGTTTCCTAACTTAGATCTAAGAGACAAACCTCTTAAGCTGTTATACTTAGGACACAAGTACTTGGTTTCCTTAACCAACTAGATTTCCTAATCTAGTCCTTGACCGACCTACTAACTCATCCATCACTTGTTTCCACGTAAAACCTGCAACTGGGACATCTTTTCCAATATTTTCTTACAGCCGTCTACATGAATAGAAAACTAACCTCATTTGCTCGCTTAACATGTCTACTTGCACTGCCCCTGATACGACACTAATGATTGTCTTGGCATAGAACCATGCATCTTAGACAAAACATCATCTTACAATGTGGGCATTTTGATATCCATCATCTCCAGAAACGTCGCTTACATTCACTAAAAATTAACTCTGAGCAATAATGATTGGGACATTAAGCTGTATCATGCCTTTCAAAAACTGTTGATTGGCATAAATAGTCACACCATCTGACAAATACATTTAGAGGAAGGAATTAACGGCATGCTAAAGGGTCCAACACATTCGCACAGTTCGTGTCGGGACATTTTATATCTGGTTTCTCGTTTTCTCCAATCTTTACTTGTATGTATTTCGCAATGCAGTCAGTGCAGAATGGATGTCCGCATGGTTGTGATGATAAAGAGGCAAATAATAAGATTTTTTTCTTATTTCTCTGCTTCAAATTAGTCAGTTTTTGCTGCTCGTTCTTAAATTTTTGATGCAATGGAACCTGTTGAGTACAAATCTCACATATGAAGAATGCATTATTAGAAGAAAGTATTTTGTTTATCTCTGATTGTGCGTTACCCATGGTACTAGAATTGTTTCTCTATAATATATACTAGGCCTTCTTATATAGGCTTCAATAATTCCTAGTAGTACGAGAATGCATATCAAAAGAGCCTTTAATTTACCTTTTTGGAGCTTATTATTTCTCCAAAACAAACCCTAATCTTTCTTTATAATAAGTGACCCAGAAACGCAACATGTTGTCCCCACAATCGTTCTTGAATATGGTGAGGCCACATCAGCATAAACTTTCCATGTATTGGCATCTAATTGGATATGTCGTCCCAACAAAACAGTCCGTAGTAGACCGACGAGTAAGTGGACATCCTGCCCAGTCTGAATCCGTGTATCCATGTAATGAGATTATACTGGAAGAAGAGATAAAAATGCCATGTCCAATGGTACCTTTGACATATCGGAGAACATGGTGAGAAGCATCAAGATGAGTTGTACGTGGATGCTGCATACTTAAGTAATTGACGGCATATGTTATATCCGGATGAGTGACAGTGAGATATAAAAGACGACTAGGACTAATTCTAGATACATACGTAGTTATAACAACCAAGACTCGGTGCAGGATATGATACTATACAAACATCTTAATAGTCAGGCTACTTTGATTACAAGGTCTATTTGCTTGGCTCGTATTTTCACAACTGATGATAATCTTACAGTATGAGATGAACTTCAAAGGGAGGTTAGCCTATGCATGCAAAACACGCTGTTGAAGGAATATCAGACTAACTATAAAATGAATTGTAAAGGTTGATAAAAAATAATTACACTTAAACACCAAGACACATTCAAGTGATGCAATAGGGGCAATTAGGTTCTATTTTCTTAACAGTTCGATGTCGGTCAATAAGAATATTGGTGTTTCTATGTATGCAATTGATTTTTGTTTATAAACGCTCTTCGTTATCAAACTTGCTTCCCATACAAATTAAAACTTTGCATTTATGTGAGTGATGGCAGCACTATTTTAGCTTATTCTTCCTAGGGAGAGATTCTATATTCTCTCCAAAAATAAGGGTCTTCGGTAATCCAATAACAACTAATCCAATTTCATATATTACTATTTTTATATTTTGAAGAAAAGGAAGGGTTAGAGACATCCCAATTATACATGTAGAGATGCCCAACTGACGAACACAATTGAGTAACTAATCTTTCCTAGCACACCCTGTTGAAGGTTAAACCAAGATGTATGAACATGGTGTTTTATATATTGGAGGTACCAGTTCTAGGAAACTGGTTTATAGTGTGAACAGGATAAAACTGGTTTATAGTGTGAACACGGTGTTTCATACATGGAAGGTACCAGTTTCAGAAGGTGTCTAAAAATGGAAGGTGACACTATTAGGAAACATTGTTATCAAGGAGTTTGTTTGGATTAGGAATTGGTTTTGAATTTTGAGTTTCTAGAAGAATTCTATGTTTAGAGTTTGAGTTATATTAGGAAAGTGTTTTCTTAGTCGTCAAGTCTGTTAAATAATATATATAAGTTGTTGAGCCATGAGTTTGAATCACATCAATTAAGAGAAGTATTGTTTGAGTTTAGTTTTTATGTGATTTCATTAAGTCTTTGATAACATATTTTCTACATCTGGTATTAGAGCACTGGTATCAGATTCTAGGGCTGTGGGTATGAGAAGTTAATTTGAAGAAGATGACGAGTTTAAGTTCAATCAATGTATCTATGTTTGAAGGTAAAACCTTTGAACACTGGAGGTTGAAGATGAAGAATATATTCATATACCAAGAGGTATGGGATATCGTGAAAGATGGTTATGCAGAACCAACAAAAGGACAATATGGAAGAACAACATGAAGAAGCAAGATAAGAAGCAGTACAACAACAAGAAACTACAAGACCACGAAGAAAATATATCATACCTGCTAGGTTGAATGGTTATGTTTTAACAAGAGATGATGAAGATGTGGTGAACTTTGCATTTTTGGAGATTGTGATCTTGTAGATTATGAAGAAGCATCTAAAGAACAAGGTTGGATTCAAGCCATGAATGAAGAACTGAATTCAATTAAGAAGAATGACACATGGGAATTAACAAAACTTCCACCAGGAAAGAAACCTATTGGTTTTAAGTGGGTTTATAAAACAAAATACAAGTCAAATGGTGAAATAGATAGATTGAAAGCAAGGTTAGTTGCTAACGGTTATAGACAAAGACAGGAGTTGATTATTCAGAAGTGTTTGCACCAGTTGCAAGACTTGATACAATAAGGATGATCATTGCTTTAGCTGCACAAAAGAAATGGAAGATATTTCAGATGGATGTGAAGTAAGCATTCTTGAATGGAGTATTGGAAGAAGAAGTCTATGTAGAGCAACCAGTTGGCTACATTATGTAGGGGAAGGAGAATGAAGTATACAAGCTAAACAAAGCTTTGTATGGTTTTAAGCAAGCTCCAAGAGCTTGGTATACAAGAATAGATTCTTATTTTATCAAGAAAGGTTTTAATAGATCTCCACATGAGCATACTTTGTATTCGAAAGATAATGGTCTTGGCAATCATATCATGCGTGCAACAATCAACGGTTGCCTATCAATCCTATGAGGAAATTCTAGCCATCCAAGGTTGAAAACACATGGTAACCTTTGGCCTGAAAACCGAAGTTTGGACACGCCAAACCATGCCATGCCAACCTAATCGCACCACCATGTTGGCCCTCACTACCAAAACGAAGGCGTGCAACGATCAACTGTTGCCCCTCCTCTCAAGATGCAAAATCTCGACCGTCGAAGGTTACCAGGCTGGCAAGTTTCCCGAACTTGACTTGCCAAGCCACAACAACATGCTACATATTTTCCAAAAAAATTCGAGACATCAACACAAACTTGGGATGCTCATTAGGGTTTTGGTTTGGTGGTCAATAGCGTGCGGCATACACAAATGCCGGTTTCAAGATAGTGCAATAAGAATAAGATGGTTAGTAAATGCAAGAAGCAACTGTGAAACTCTCTTTCATTATGGGACATCAATTCCATCAAATCCCATCAATACCAGGCGTTACCACCTCTTACCATTTAACTCATCTATTTTATTTTCTTATGAGGCCATAATACGTTTGACTTGTATAAATAGGCTTACCAATGTCCACCATAACACAAGTTCTTGGTCAGGGGAAACACCACACTCAGAAAGGCAACTCTTGCTAGCTTTCCCAAAGCTCTCACCTTCTAATACAAGTCAAGTACTACTCTTCCAGAATTATTTTGGCCTCAACACTCTCTTCGCTTCCCTCCCTAAACCAACCCTTCTCCTCCACTTTGTGACCGAAGCAAGTCTGGAACTGCCATTTCTTGGTTTAGGCCGGACTTGTACAGATTATCTCTCGAATCTAAAGTATTCCCTTGCAGTACATTGTTTAGGGTTTAAATTGTTTCTCACCTTTACACCCGCGATTACCGAAATCAGCAGAAACTATTTTCACCTATAAACAGGAAAGTACCAGTTTTAGGAAACTGGTTTATAGTGTGAACATGGTAAAACTAGTTTATAGTGTGAACACGTGTTTCATATACGGAAGGTACCAGTTTTAGAAAACTGGTTTATATTCAGAAGGTGTCTAAAAATGGAAGGTGACACTATTAGGAAACTTTGTTATCGAGGAGTTTATTTGGCTTAGGAAGTTTGAGTTTCTAGAATAATTTTATGTTTAGAGTTTGAGTTATATTAGGAAAGTGTTTTGTTAGTCGTCAAGTATGTTAAACAATATATATAGGATGTTGAGCCATGAGTTTGAATCACATCAATTAAGAGAAGTATTGTTTGAGTTTAGTTTTGTGTGATTTCATTAAGTCTTTGATATCAGGTTTTCTACACACCTGCAACAAAGTTTGCCTCTCTATATTGATGAGTAATATTATTGAGAGAATATACTAGAGTCAAATTATGTCTTCCCTTTACTTCGGCTTAAAGACTTGAGGTCATGGAGAAAAGTTCACTCTGTTGCGTAAATTAGTGTATGATGATGGACTTGGATGACTTTAAAGTTGAGTTATCCTAAGTTGTACAGTAAAATGAGATTTGTCTCACATCCGGCCATACCGGTGCGTATGCACCGGGTTGGAAGCTTGTATTAATAAATAATAATACTCTTGCAAAAGGAGAAGGAGACAGAAAATATGGAGAAAAGAGAGAGTGATTCTTATTCATGTGTATTGTAGACAAACATTAGAGCCTCTATTTATAGGGTTAGACATAAGGGCCTCCGAGTAATAAACGAGATTTACCTAAGTGTTCTTCATATAATTATACGTTTATAACACTCCTCCTGATGACATTGTGTCTAAGCTAATTGCCTCGTTAAAACCTTGTCTGGGATTTTCCAAAAGGACAAAACGTGATCCAAGGGAAAAGAGTACAATTGACAAAACTTAGAAAATATTTGGACATACCAATGTTGTCTCATTAAAATTAAACCTTGACAAGGAAAACCCAGTGGGAAAAACCTTGATGAAAGAAAAAGAGTACAACGCGATAAGTCCAATAGAATGCACCTTATGTGATGATGCTCCCCCTGATGAGTACTTCATTAAATTCTTGGCTTGCAAATCTTTGAGTTGAGACTTCCCAATTTCGGTGAACGAATTTCTTGAATGATGAAAATAGCAATGATGGAACGAATTTCCACAGAGATATTTTTCAATTATACGCTTGAACATGTCATTAGATTCCATGATATGGATTTCAAGTGGGGAGAGCTATTGTTGGGTGGGTGTTTTTTTTTAGAAAAAGGTTAAAATTATTAAAAGGAAAAAAATAAAAAAATACAAAGAAGAGAGCTCTAGTCAAGTCCTTTTTACGAAAAAGTTTCAAACATACACATCAACAAATTGACGTTATGCTACTAAAGTCACAGGGCGGCTTTCGAAAGTGCCCCCACCCCACCCCCACCCCCCCACTTCACATGTTTTATTTGGTTTAAATCAAAACTTCTATACAGGCGGCTGTCAAAAGTGCCTCTTAGTGTGTCTCTCTCTCATTCCCACGGTGGAGCAGTGAACTAAACACTAGCTAGTAGCTACTTCCTTTTGAAAGGATGTAGCCCTTGCTTTTAAGACTTTCACGTATAAAATAAGCAGAAGAAAATTTGAAAATTAGCATTTGCCAAACCGGACCAACGGGGAAGTTTCAAGTTATGTCCGGATAATTTGGCAGGTTTCGTAACTCTATGAGAGTCGAGGCATAATTTGAGATTTTTCCTGTTAATATGTCTATCATTTAATTTCCTTGCTTAATTTATTTTTGTTGGGAGATTTTTTGTTTCCCTACGTGGTGAAAGAAGATATCCTTTAACATGCAAACACCAAATTTTCCTGTATTTAAGGAATTTGGAAAAAAGTATCTCCGAAAAAAAGTAGATGTTTATATTACTTTTGTATTCGGAAAATGAGTCATTTGTCCAAAAAAATTTAAAACGCGATTTAAATGGACGAGTAAAAAATTTTATGGGTGAAATGGACAAAAAAAAAATAGCAAGGATGAAATTGGATTCATCTTGGCTTAAACTTAAAATATAGCGAGGATGAAACTGGATGCATCCGGTGTAAATTAAAAATAAAAAAAAGTATTTGAAAATGGGCAGGATGAAACTGGTTACATCCTACCTATTTTTAAATTTTTGTCCATTTCACCCAGAAAATTTTAATTTTTGTCCATTTAAACAATATCAAAATCTAAATGTCCTTTTCACCTAGAAAATTTTAATTTTGGTCTTTTTAACCAATTTTGTGTTTCGTATTTTCTTCAGATTTGTCTAAATGGTTAAAATATTCTTTCTACTTTTATTTTTTATTTTCAGTTGATTTAATTGGTTATGATCTACCCGTAGGATTTTTATCATATTCTCTGGAAGAACCTTTAAAACTTGAGGATATCTTAACAAGTGACTCACTATATCATTTCAATATTCCCTTTCCCTTTTCCATTGTAAAAGCTTTTTTACAGAAGGCGTAGAAATCCAAGGTGGTCTAGAATTTTGGAGTTTAGATATGCTCTTAAAACTTGGAAAGAAATCCGCCCCAATGTGGCAAAACTTTGTACGAGTGATTTCTTTTTTTAATTAGATATTTATTTATTAGATAAAAAATATTACATTAACTAGTTGGAAGTCTAACAAGCTACGCTCTAATAACAAATACTATATTAATTGAACAGGTTGCTGCTCAAGCCTACCAACAAGCCTCGTGGAAGATACATTTGAGGAAATAAGTCCCGACTCATGGGCGGTGCTTGGGCAGTCAGAACCATACATAAATATGTGTAATTTATATTAATGATTTTCTGAAGATGTATCTCTCCTCTTATATAACATTAATAGATAAAAGCTCAAAATTAAATATCTTTCATTTATATTTATTTTTCAAAACATTATTAAACAAAAAGTTACATGGTGGTCTAGCCAAAGTAAACGGACAATAAAGAACGGTACATTTGAGGGAATATGTCCCGACTCCTGGGCGATGGTTGGGCAGTCAGAACCAGAAAGACAATAAAGGACCGTACAGTTACTAGTTCCTGCCCGACATATATTCAGAACTAACAGATGAGACAATGTAATGTCAGATTTCATCACAGATGTGAGTCTCACTCCATTTGGCTCCACAGGAATAACAAAATTGAGATCCGCACCTGCGGACGGACAAAGTATAGATCGATGTTGCATAAGAAGTTAGGTATCTTTCTCCGAACGAGTTAAACAGAACTAGGAAAACTTCAACACAAATTGATAATCAATCAATTACCTGCAAATTATATGTGGACATCCATCCCTTCTTTCCACATAAAACCTGCAGCTGGGACATCGTTTCCACTTTTTCTTCTCCGCGAGGTTAAATAGTAGCATGTCTTCTTTCCCTCCGTCACTGCAATCTAAATCAGAATGCCATGGGACCTTGCACTGTGCACAAAACAATCTTCTGCAGTGAGGGCATTCTGCTTCCCTTATGATCACCCCATCATCATCGTTCACCAGCATCGCTGAACAGTCCTTGAACGGACAGTAAACTTTCTCCGTAAAAAGAACCAAAGACTCGCACAAGACTTTGTCCCATCGATCAAACACCTTCCCCGGTATGATGTCTCTGCACAAATGGGGTTCTAGCATCTCTTTGCAGTCAAACTCTGGGCAAGTGATCTGGGTGTTGTTCTCTTTTATCTTTTCAGCAATGTGTTTACTGATGCATTCAGAACAATATATGTGTGAACATTTTTCAGTAGTGTTCCTCGTCTCAGTTTTCGGTTTAGTATCCATGCAAATCTCACAAAAGCTCATTTCCGAAGAATACTGATCGACTCCCACACTAGCATTAACATGAAATGATGATTTCATCTTCTTATCATTGATATTACAACTCTCTTTCTTTGATTCATTTTCAGTATTCTTGTAGTTATTTTCGATTTTCAGCAAGGATGAAGATGATTCTCCGATTTCTGACTTGTGACAATTTGGTTGGCGAGAACTATTAGTAACACTAAGAGATACCGAAGACATTAGAGCCTCTTGAATACACAGCTGTTCAGCGTACTTTTCGTCAGAAATAGGAAACTTGTCTTCCTCACCACCATCATCAAAGGATATTGACCACGCTGCAAAGTAGAAATCATCGACTAGTACTTGAAGAGCCTCACTACTACCTACGCCTTCTGCCATTACGAATTTTCTAAGTGTTTTCTTTCTTTTGAGCTAAAATAAATAGAGAATGAGTAAATAGAGAAGGTTAAGATTTTGTGGATGCAATTGAATTGAATCCTTGCATCTACTAGTGTCTTTATTGAGTGAATAGAGAAAGTTAGTTAGCACAGTACATTGTACTAGGATTTAATATATATAGCAAGACTAGACTTGTAGTTACTCCCTTCCGTACCTTACATCTTACTAGAATAAGACAGTCTAGGATTTTGTGGATGATTTAGACATTAAAGTCTCTGCTTCATCCTCATTGCTCTAGACTGTCTTATTCTAGTAAGATGTAAGGTACGGAAGGGAGTAACTACAAGTCTAGTCTTGTATTATTAAATCAAGGGACTAATAATACAAGAAAACTGACTGTTTGTTGAGCAACAAACGCATGGATAATTAGATATATAGATTGAGGTTTCAGAATGAAATGTTTATGACTACATGAAGGAAATATTAACTTAGTACATTGCATAATTTGCAATACTATTTTCACTGACTAAATAGTAAGGTGAAAGGATCACACTTTGTACAAACTTGAGTCATCTAAACAACAATTAACTGAATACAGCCTGACTAGTTACCCCCTTCTATTCCTGACTGCCACAAAATCGTAGAGACCGACTGTTCTTAGTTTATAACCGTATAGTGGCAACTAACGTTTTACAAATATGATCCCGACCCTTCTTCCATTTGGCTCCACAGGAATAACAAAAGTGAGATCCACCCTGCAGACAAAACATTCCGAAAACATATCAATGGCAGCATAAGAAGTTAGTTAATTATCTCTCTTTGAACGACTTAAAAAAGATGGTTTTGGAAATGGGAAAAACTTAACAGTACTTGTGGATAAGAATATGGCATAAAGAACGTGGAACGTACCCAAAACACTCAGCAGAGCGAAAAGGAAATATTAAGGGCGAAGATACAAGTTTACTATTGACGCATTGGATAACATCATGAGAGTCACATGAAAAGTGTGAAGGCAAGAGCGATGATCTCCACTACACGAAATCAGGGAATTCGTAACGACCGATTTTATAACGGATTTTTTTTAAGTAACGTCGTATCGACGTTGGTAATTTTGGATAATCGTTGCAATAATTGGTATTTGTTACAGAGTTTCTGGAGGGTTGTGGGTAATTACCTTATTATCCTCAACTTAAATTGCCAAGTTACATTGTTACCCTCCATTACTATTATTAGCGCATGCATTACTACTATCAGCTCCCAATTTCAACTCACACCCAAGGGCTACCCAGCATCCCAACGATTCTCATTTTTTTCTCCAACATTTTATCCCCATTATAACTCTTCGCTTTAATTACCAAAAATCAAAAAACAAAACTAAAATCAATGAATTAGTTTTTCATTATTTTTTTTTAATTTGTACGAAAATTAAAAGAGAATAAATATGTCGAGAACAACTGAGATCCTGAAACATTTCTCCACCCATTTATCTTTTTCTCTCAGTCCATTTTTCTCCATCGATTTGAGCTCTGAAAACTTCGAGATGCAGCTGCAGAGAACTTCATTAACAACATGAATCAGTCAATTTTTCTGTGAATCATCGATGTAACCCTAGATTTAAGTTGAATCGATATCTCATAGAAGTTTTGACACTGATTCACAATCTTGGAAATGAAAATCTAGGTTATCATCATCTAAAGTATTTCATTTATTCATTTTCTTTGGGGGTTTAATAATTTTACAAATTGGAGGTTAGAAACTATTGATTTTGAATTTGAATGATGCAATTTCTGATGGTGTTTATCAACGTCTATATCTTTTAGATTTATATGTGATTGTAGATTTTAGGTTTATGGTTTTTGTGTTTGTTGAGTGTGATTAAGAATATTTGTATGTGCAGTTGCGGATGTTGTAGTACATTGTATTATGTTTTAAGAATATCTCAGTGTACTTTGTAGGTTTAGTTGATAATTAGACTGAGTCAGAAATAGTATTTTACTTGTTTGTAGGATGTCACAATTTGTTTATAGGATATCTCCATTTGTTTGTAGATGGGTGAATCAATCAATTGTGTATTGAAGTAGTATCTCTAATGAGAATCCCAACCATTTTCAGCAATTTAGATGAAAACCAAAAAAAAAAACTATTGTTCATAATTTGTTCCCTTTTTCTAGTCAGATTCTAGCGGTCAGTGGTCTGATTACATTGTAGATTAGAATTAGGTGTGTATATGCCTCCACAAGCACCAAGTAGTTTTGTGGGCCAGTTAGGTGAAAAAGCGGGGGTACAATAATCACACCCAATATTTCGATTTGCAATTTGCATGGACAAACTCCAATATTCTTTCAAGAGAATCAACTAGACTCAATCTTAATAAATTATATCAAAGAGTTATATCTCTCTTTCTTGATTCAATTCTTACTCAAGCAAATATAAATCTGCGAGTCTAATTGAATACAAGAGACTTGAACGGTACCAAAGACCAATGTTCAAGGATCAATCAATTTCAATCAACAACCAAAGGTCGTATTTCCAATTGATTGATTCAAGCGCACAACCTGTGATATTTCATTTATATAACAAAATATAATGCGGAATAGAAATAACACGACACCATAATTTTGTTAACGAGAAACCGCAAACGCATAAATAACCCGGGACCTAGTCCAGATTGAACACACAATCGTATTAAGCCGCCATCAAACTAGCCTACTAGAAACTGATTCGTCTTTACTATAGTTGAACCCCAATCAATCTCACACGATCCAAGGTACGATTCATGATCCTACGTCTCTGATCCCAGCAGATATACTACGACTTGATTCCTTAGCTGATCTCACCCACAACTAAGAGTTGCTACGACCCAAAATCGAAGACTTTAATAAACAAATCTGTATCACACAGAAAAGTATATAATAATAGATAAATTTGTCTCCCACAGAAATGCCCACAAGTTTTGTTCCGTCTTTTGATAAATTAAG
The DNA here is from genome assembly GCA_023529315.1 of Papaver bracteatum. NCBI lineage: Eukaryota > Viridiplantae > Streptophyta > Magnoliopsida > Ranunculales > Papaveraceae > Papaver > Papaver bracteatum. The sequence goes on along the minus strand of JAJJWX010003394.1, from coordinate 28,235 downwards.
GTGAACAGGAACCAATTGATAAACCATACTTATATTCCCGAAGAACATCTTAGTATTATCAATCACCACACAATAATCTTAATCGACGCGGCGAAAGAAGATATTTTAGAATCACAAACGATGAGACGAAGATGTTTGTGATTAGTATTGAAAAAGCAGGGGTCCAACAACCACACCCAATATTTCGATTAGAAATCTGTGGACAACTCCGAGTTACTTTCTAGAGAATCAACTAGACTCAATCAATAGAAAATATCTCAAGGAGTTATTATCTCAATCTCTCGATTTGATCTTTACTCAAGAAAATAGAATATGCGAGTCTTTATCTAAAAGAGATAACTTGGATGGTACCAAAGACCAATATCCAAGTGTCAATCAATTTAATTCAACAACCAAAGAGGTCGGATATTCTAATTGCTTGAACAACGCACAACCTGTATTATTTCAATTATATAACAAAATATAATGCACAAAAGAAATAACAAAGACCCTAGAATTTTGTTAACAAGGAAACCGCAAATGCATAAAAACCCCGGGACCTAGTCCATATTAAACATATACTATATTAAGCCGCTACAGACACTAGCCTACTCCAAGCTAACTTCGGTCTGGACTATAGTTGAACCACAATCAATCTCACATTGATCCAAGGTACAGTTGTGCTCCTACGCCTATGATCCCAGCAGGTTACTGCGCACTTGATTCACTTAGATAATTTCACCCACAACTAAGAGTTGCTACGACCCAAAGTCTAAGACTTTAATAAACAAATCTGTATCACAAAGAAAAGTCTACAAGGATAGATAAATTCGTCTCCCACGAATAAACCTATGAGTTTTGTTCGGTCTTTTGATTAATAAAGGTGAACAGGAACCAATTGATAAAACCAGACTTATATTCCCGAAAAAAAACTCAGTTTCATCAATCACCTCACAATAAACTTAATCGACATAGCGAAGACGATTATTAAGGAATCACAAACAATGGGACGAAGTGTTTGTGACTACTTCTATATCTTGCCTATCGGAGTTAGAAATCGCAAGACAATTATTTCAATGGTACTCATACAATAGAAGATGCAAGATCAGATCACACAACTACAAGAAAAGTAGTATCAGTCTGGCTTCACAATCTCAATGAAGTCTTTAAGTTGTTAACCTGGTTTTAGAAGAAGAAAACCAAGGGTTAAAGGAGAATCGACTCTAGCTTAGCAAACTAGTATCACACAGAATGTGTGGAGATTACGTTTCCCAGTTGCTAGAGGTCTCCCTTATATAGTCTCTCAAATCAGGGTTTGCAATCAATGTTAGCTTAGTAACAAAGGATTCAATATTCACCGTTAGATGAAAACCTGATTAGATTCAAGCTTATATTTATCAACCGTCAGATCGAAAACATAACTTGTTACACACACATGAAATGCACGTTTGTTGGCCAGTGAAAACCATACCCAAACTTGTACATTAGTTGGTTCAACAATAATTAACCAAATGGTTAGCCATATGATAACTTTAATATCAACCATATTCTTCTTCACCATAACTAGTCCAAATGACTCAAATGAACTAGGTAGAGAGTTATTCAATTGCTTAAATCTTTATGTACTAAACAAGACAAAATCGAAGAAAAAACGATGTGATTCACTCGAATCGATTCATGAACTATAAATCCACGGTTTGCAATAGCATTCCTTAGTTTATTAAGAAAAGTTCACAAACATCATTTTTAGACATAACCTACTCAAGTTCGCGGACGGAGTTCACAAACTCCAACAGAAATTCTCGGATTCGAGAACTACCCCAGTTCGCGGACTACGTTTGTATGCTGAGTTCTCGGACTGAGCTCACGCACTACTCCAGTTTCACTTGATCAACAAAGTTCGCAAACCTCGGTTCAATAAATAAGGACTTATACATATATGTGTTACCACAACAATGCTTATATCCTCCAATGGTTATATTGACTAAACTCTTATTTCAATCATTGAAACATTCTCAGAGGGCGTTATATAGTTGTTATTCACAAACTATTTTTCGTTAGAGCGATTTCCAAAATGATTGAAACATAACATGACTTTCGTCACTAGGTAAAGATTAACTTGGCTATAGCGAAAGCTTTACCAACACATATTTCGAGAAATAGATAAGCGAGATATACTTAGCTCGAAATATCCACATGTGTATAATCTAAGTCTATATAGTAATACGACTTTTATCTCAAGATATGAGATAGAGTAGATAGACTTTTGAGTGATAGATAAGTTCAAGTCTCCACATACCTTTTAGTAGATGAAGATCCACTGGTTCCTTGAGTAGTCCTTCGTCTTGTATGATGTTTTTCATGGTGTTATTGAGCTCAACTACACTTTCTATCCTAGTCCAAGACCTTAGCTATAGTAGACTAGAAATCAAGACTTTATAGTTTTGATCACTAACATTGACAAACATGCTTGAGATAGCAATGCATGCGAGTTCAACCGAGCAGTCCTCTAACAAGTATCATACAGGAGGTATGGGGATTAGGTTTCCCAGTTGCTAGAGTTCTCCCTTATATAGTTTTTCAAATCAGGGTTTGTAATCAATGATAGATTAGGAACAAAGCATTCAATATTCACAGTTAAATGAAAACCTGATTAGATTCAAGATATTATCTTTCAACCGTTAGATCAAAAACTTTGCATGTTACACACAAATAAAATGCACGATTTTAGGTTTCTGTAACCGTACCCAAACATGTACATTTGTTGGTTCAACAGTAGTTAACCAAATGGTTAGCCATATGAGCACTTTCATATCAACCATGTTCTTCTTCACCATAACTAGTTCAAATGACTCAAATGAACTAGTTAGAGAGTTTTTCAATTTCTTAGATCTTATACAAGTATACAAGACACAATTGAAGCAAAAACGATTTGATTCACTTGAATCGATTCATGAACTTTATAGCCACGGTTTGAAAACTTGCATTCCTTAGATAATATAAGTATAAGTTCATGAATAATCGTTTTTAGATATAACCAACCTAAGTACGCAAACTTAAGTTCCCGGAAGGAGTTCACAAACTCCAGCAGATTTTCTTGGGAAGAGAACCTCCACGGTTTTCATGGATCGAAATACTGACTCTTGTTTTGGTTTTCCTGATCAACAAAGTACGTATACTTTGGTTCAAGGAATAAGGACTTATACATATATGTGTTACCACATAATGCTTATATCCAAAAATGGTTATATAATCTAAACTCTCATTTCAATCATTGAAACATTATTAGAGCACGTTATATAGTTGTTATTCACAAACCATTTTCATCAAAGCCATTTTCAAAGTGACTGAAACATATCATGACTTTCGTCACTGGGTAAAGATAAACTTGGACAAAGAAAAATATTACTAACACATATTTCGAGAAATAGATAGGCGAGATAAACTCGGCTCGAAATAGAAAATGTGTATAATCAATGTCTATATAGTAAAACGACTTTTGTCTCAAGATGGGAGATAGAGTAGATAGACATTTTAGTAATATATAAGTTCAATTCTCCACATACCTTTTAGTCTATGAAGATCGACCAGTTCTTTGAGTAGTCCTTTGTCTTGTATGATTATCGTCATGGAGTTCTTGAGCTCAACTACACTTTCTATCCTAGTCCGATATATTAGCTATAGTAGACTAAAAATCAAGACTTATAGTTTTGGTCACTAACATTAACAAACATGCTTGAGATAGCAACGCATGCGAGTTTGACCGAGCAATGCTCTAACAGTAGGTTTCACAGGACTCAATCTTGAGTCAAGTTATTACGGATTTGGAAGATGAGCTACAACTTGTTATACCTTTTTTTGATAAACTTAGACTCAGTTATAGTGTTTCGTTGTAGGATATTGTTACCATTAGAAAATCAAGATTGTAATATGTTTTGAGAAGCAGATTATGCATTTTAGATGAAAAAACTGAGAGAATTAGGATTCGTCACACGTTCCTTACATTTTACTAGGATTTTAGTTCTTGATGGAATTCGATAATGCTTTAGTAAATTCATAGATCATATAATACATTTTAACATACCACAATTTAACATCCCATTGTTCCTTTCATTATAAATCACAAAGAGAAACCAAAAAAAGAAACAACTGAAATTTCATTAACCACATTTACAAACACCATCACCATTACAGATCAGACCGCTAATTACTAAGTAGTACCATTACAACTTTTTTTACGGCCAGTACCAAAGGAATAATGAAATACCAGTTCAACAATCAGACCCATAAGTAAAAAAACTAGACACACTACCAATTCCAATTCGACTTACACCTGAACAACCAACTCCAATACCGTCCGACAAACAAAATTCCCTGATTATGCATGCTGCACTTACATAACCTCCATAACAAGTACCAGCAAAATACTTACCACTAATACTACCGGGTTTGATCTTTGTTAACAACAAAACAATACTTTTATAAGATCAAACCTTTTGCTGAAATAAAAAAACCCCAAAAAGAACACTTACCACGCATTCGAAGATGTATAACAGAAGAGTAGACCTCTCCTTCAGTTCCAACAGCACCAGCAACTACAAGCATTAGGAAAATCTTTGTGAATTTTCACGAAGATGATATGAAGACTTCAAATAATTCAATCCTCCAAACTCTTCTTCAAAATATTTTCTCAATGCTTTTCAGATGATCACCACTGATCATCGTCATAGTCGCTGCCAAATCCCTCTTCTTCATAGGAGAAGTCTCATTTTATTATCATTTCTTTAGGTAGAAGCGATGACCATATTTTCCATCTTCATCATCCTCATCTTCTGCATCAACATTTTCTCATATAGGATTTCCATCTATATCCATCCCTAGTATCTCCTCACCATCTGAATCCACGTTCATGGGTTCAGACATGGTACGAGCAAATATCATGGGTTGAGCTTTCTTTGCCAAATCGAGTAGATACATTTCTGCATCATATCTTTCCTATCTTTCTCTCTCTCGAGCCTCTTTTTCTGGATCAAATACCTCACTGCTTCTTCCATCCTCATCAGGTTCTACTTCTTCTTCACCTTCCTCATCACTTTCACTTTCTATGGCACTTCTTGTCTTGGTCCAATGAAGATCATGTCTCTCTAGACTTTCTTCCATTCCTCTCATCTTCCTTGCACATCTTGCCTCATATTTTAAGATCCATAACTGGTACTCTTCTTCGTTCTCAATCCTTTGCCTATCAAATTCTTCTTGTCTCCTATTAATTTCTTCCTTCATCCTCTTTCTTGGAATTTCTTATTCTAAATAAGAAATCAATCTTTCAGCCTCTTCACTTATTAATGCATGAGTTACTTGTTTTGTAATTTCTAATATTGGTGATTTATTTTCAACAACATCTTGAAATGAAGGTTTGTGAGGGTAAATTACCCGATGGCCACATGTCAACATCTTAAGGGATGATTTTATGATAAGGTGTTAAGATAGAAGCACCAAATCATACTCTATAATCTATAAAATAGTTTTGTCTGAATCGAGATGCCTACTATAACGTTACATGAATGACACGTGTAAGGAGTGGTCTAATCAACTCAAATGGTCAAGTATGAAAAGAAGGACTGCATTTAATGAAGGATCAGAAGAGGCGTGGATGAATCGGCCGATCTATACTCTAACCCAAGGATGCAAAAGCACGAGGTTACCCAAGGAAGAGTAACACGATGACGTACGAAGCGAGACAACTCGGAAGGAGAACCAAGCAGGCTATCACGAGGGATAGTATAGAAGCTTGTCCTAAGTAATAAGAAGATGTATGATAGCTCCACCAGCTCGGCGAGACTAGGCCTTCACGAGTCTAATTTTTATATACATACTAGTCCATGTAGAAGGATATGGACATGTAATTTTAGATGGTATTTCTACAGAGAATTCCTGAGAGAGATCTAGATAGAGAAGGAGTTAGAAATCTAAGTAATATTTGTATCTTTTTTAAGGGTAAGACCTTATAACCAATAAAGAAAACATCTTATTTCCCGAGGACATAGGTCTTCATAGTCGAACCACGTTATATGCTTGTGTCAATATTTACTTTCATGTTATTTACATCTTGTTTATCAATGAGTCTTGAATGTTAGTAGTTTTATAGCCTTTAAATCTATTTGGGTGTAGTCATCAGAAACGATGCAACTACATTTTGGCACTAGAAACAGGGAGGTATGAAGATCTAATCTACCACCTTAGTAACAGCTCTACTATTTTCATATTCTCTCCAAAAGAAGTGGATTTCATACCACTGCGTAAGTTATGTTAAGTTTCATGAGTATATCTCGGATTCAACACGATCCACATGATCAGTGATGTCCTGAAGAGCCTCAGAATCAACAGACCTACATATTTTTCGCTAATTTTCTTTAAGATTTTCATTCTTTTAATTTACTTATATTTTCCTCAAGATTCTCAGGAGAGTTGAAGATCAGAGTGAATATGAGGTTTAGAACACTTCAAAGTACCATTCAAAAGATCTCTTCCATGAATAGGCTGGGAAATAATTTTAGTCAGTAAACTTCATAAGAGAAAATATCATCTCATGAAAGTTGAAAAGACAAAATATGCATGATGTTCATCGTCTTTAAAAGGAAACTCAAGATAGTCCATGATCTTCTTCTTAGAAATCCAACTCTAAGTCAAGGGGAAGGACTAATAGTACATAATCAATCATCAAACTCAAACTTTGTTTAAAATCAAAAGTTCGAAAATATTAAGAGATATTTCCTAAAAATGGAAGATATGCTCAATCGTCATAACTTGATTTTTTTTTCCCAATAAAGGCATGACGTGTAGAAGGAGGTATTTTGCCTAAAAAAAGAGACAAACAAAATACCTTTTTCCATCACTAACACTTTATGCAAGTGGGGAATGTTTTGACATTTTCACATGTCTCCAAAATCTATTAATAAGTCTTCATGTACTAGAACTGTGTAGTCTGAACTATGACTTAGTAATTGCACATGACCTACAAATATAAGGTCCCACCTTTCTGTAAGAAGAGACAAATTAAGCATTATTGCATACTCCCTCCGTTCCATTTTAGATGATGTTTTAAGGTTATTTTTTTTTGTTCCAAAATACTTGAAAGTTTTCATATTTTTTTCCATAAAACTACCAATAACATCGTTACATTTTGTCTTGGAACTATAAGTTTATTTTTTAAATGCACTAATAGCATTTAATGTTTGAAGACTTTTCTTAAGGGTATAAATGGAACATCTTCACATCTCTCTTCATTTCTTAATCTGCGTGAAAACTATAAAAACATCATCTAAAATTGAACGGAGGGAGTGTATCGTAGGTAAGGCGATAGTGACGAGACGATTAGCTCACACGATCCAAGGTGAAACTGTTGGATCCCCACCGGAAGGACTAGACGACATGGATCTAGGGGAAACTATGCACAATGGTGCACTCCCATGAGAGGGACAACCTGATAACCAATATCGGGAAGGGTTGAAAGATAACTCCAGCTATGATGAAGAAGGAAATCCCTTCGAAAGGCAGGGCAATATCCATCTAACTCAACTAGGAGGGTTGAATCGTTTGCCAAGGAAAATAGTAAACAATGAAGGATATAAGGATGATCCTTCTAACCTCGGGGACACCACGACGACTGTCACAACATCCTGAAAGCACAAAAGGCGCAGGTTGGGAGAATGGAAAAGTTAGAAGGGTGTATCATAAATCTAGAACGGAGGAACCATAGAATGAAAGGCAAGACGAAGAAAAAGGTGCCACTCGCTACCACAGAAGAGACCCCTGAGGAGCAGAATCCTTTAGAGAACTTGCAAGACGATGAGCGAGTTAATGTTCCTAATAAATCGAACGAGGTGGCAGGAGAACAATTTCCCAAGGAAACAGAGGTGTCCTGAACAAGAGAGATTTATCCCTTAAAAGATTCATCCGATGTTGATCCTAAACACAAGCGGGAAATAAAAAAGGTGCACGAACCCATAAGTAACTGTGCGACAGATGATCGCTGTCGTAGGTGTCAAAAATAAATTACACTTTCTTACTACTCAAAATATAAATATAGCAAGGGAAAGAAAGGATTGTTCCCACAGAGAGGACTAGGTTGTCAATATATTTTCGGTTTCCTATAAAAAAGGGTATTTTTCTGATTTTTAATAAAGCAAACAAATATAAAATCAAAGAAAGAAATAAACAAACAAATCAAAGAGAAGAGATATTGGTTAAGGATTTCGTTTTCATTCACTAACATGCTTTCAAAATAATAAGTAGAATTGATATTTAATCTCAACTTTTATCAAAATCCCTAGGATACCTTGGACCGCAAAAATATCCCGCAAATCTCCTTTTGTCATCAACAAACACATTAAAAGATGCGAGTATGAGTTCTATCTAAGAGAACAACCTAACGTGTAAAAGCAATAATCAAGTTTAATTCCTAGATGCTTTAATTTCTATGAAATAAGGCCAATCAAAGCAATCGAACGTGGAAAACGACTAATAAGATTTGACAAAGGTTATGGTTCACATATGATCATAAGGATGCATCACTACAATCTATAACCATATTCATGCTTCTTGTAATCAGGAATCTATAACTTTTACGTATAACAAACCCTAATCTAGCAATAGAGATGAAAACAAACTCAATCGATTCTAGACTCGACCAAACAAGCATTCAAATCATATAACAATATAAACGATGAATCATAATCGATAATATGGAGACAAAACTAATCTATCATATCAAAAAAGCATATTATGAAATCCAATTATTCCATAACCAATAATAAAATTAAGTACTCATGTTAATGGAGTTCATAACAAGAATAAAGAGAAGAGTTTTCATGTATAAACCCTAGAAACAAAAGTAGAAGATGAGATAAGAGAGAAAAATCCTCTCTTTTTATATGTTTCTCAATTTTCAAAGGATACCTTCCAAAATTAGGTTTTTTCTTCAAAGTCCAAGAGATATAAATCCACCAAGCCCACAAGTGAGAGAAACCCGTAGAAATTATGTCCCAAAAACGCCACTTTAAAACTGTCTTGGTCGGAATTTGGCTTAATCCGTGATCACCGCCAACTCGAGATTCTTCTCCGCTGAAAAAATATTTCGTTACCATCATTAAACTTAACAGTCAAGACTATTATGTTAGTCAAGGGAGTCAAGGAAAAGAGTGAGTTAGATTCTAGTCAGTTTCCAAAATCGTGTGATTAACCACTCACTGAGTCATTCATCGATCGTCATCGGACTCATCTGGATCGATCATCGCCACACCGAGTCAATCGCAGTAATAAATGGACAAGTAGTCTCCTCGCTTTTACGACAATTCTCAGTTGATCTGACTTCAATTCCAGACACCTAACATACATCTATAGTTTCATACCCGATTTGTTACATCAATAATATCATTCACATCACTATTATTTAAGATGCATCACTTGCACAATTATCATCTTCACTAACTCATATTCTTCGCTTGAGGTTCATTGGAAGCATCATTACGCATTCTACTTCAAAGATTACCAAGATTCACCCCGCAATCTCAACTCATACCCATCATCTCGCTACTCAATTCTCTTCAAACCTATTGTTATGGATTCAACAACAACAAAGAAGATTCGCCCACCTTCTTCATACCTCGATTTCATCCATCTCTTCCTTTCGAGATACCACCCATCTTCCATGGCAGGACACTATAATCTTTCTTCGTAACCATCTTCAATTTCAAGCCAATTTGACTCAAAACATCGCATTTATTCTTCTTCACCCGAGTTTGGAACCAACCCACTCTCAATTCATCTCAGATTCAACGCCAAGATCATCAACTACTTCTCCTTCTTCCAGATTCGAACCCATCTTGATCTATCCCCAACAGTTCAACGGCATCAAGTTTTCAATTACCCAAACCCATCTTCTGCAACATCAATACACAATCAACCCTTCATAAGAAGAAACCAATCCATGTTGCTTCTATGCTTCATTCAATTAATATGAATCTCAAGAACCCATTCAATCTCGATATCAACAATTTCTCTGTCTCAATTTTGAATTCATCAAGTGGAACTCTACATAAAAACTTTGTCGCAATTTCAAATCATCTCGAGTTGTTGTTGTAACCCTAATTCACCACCAAAACTATCATCAAATAAGACCATCTCGTAATCATACATCTTAGCTGCACCACTACTAAAACTTCTATTTTCTTCTTAATCTTCCTCTCTCAATTTCGTATATTCCATCTCCATCTCTCGACAATTTAATCTAAAGCAATACGGTCCGCTTTCTTTTCTTCTCAATTCCATTGAATGAGAGAAATGATTGTGAGAAGATTAATTTAGGTTGTGGTTGTAAATTGGGCGATTCTTCCACCACAGCTCTTAGACAAGGTGCACCTAAATGGAAACCCCCTTAACCTTTTGATCGATCAGATTTAGTACTCCTTCTGGATTGAGTTACCCCTTAACCTTGGCTCGACTCTGATAGAGTTCGCCATTAAATGACATTTTTTCCATTCTACTCAAATGGGGTATTTCTTCTTCTTTTCCTTCGTAAAGGACTCCAAAGTACCTAATAACTCAAAAACGAAGGTAAAATAAAAATTCACTAGAAAAATAGCAAAGAAAGCATAAACAATAGATAATAAATAGGGTGTATTCTACACCTATCAAATTCCCCCACACTTAGACTTTGCTAGTCCTCGATCAAATCAAACAAAATAATTATAAAACATACATACAACCTGACTTTAGGCTACGATTAATTTTAGCATAAATAACAAGCCTTTGAACCCCAGGTATCCCTAGTGGACGCAGTTTTAGTCTCGTGAAAGGTTTAAAAGAGGTCTCCCTTTTTGAAACCTATATTTCCAACTCTGCCACTGTGGACAAATCCATGAACTAATCCAAAATGGTTATTGGAGGAGGCACCGATGCAAATCCAAATTAATATATATGTAAATTAAGCTCTATTCAAAAGTTGAACAAACCACAATACTTTTAATATGACTAACCACAATCACAATGAAAAGATTAAGAAGATGGATATAGAGGTAGATGTTTGTGAATGTTGACAAAGTGATCGGTGTTTCCCATATCTATCTGAAAGGTCAAGATGAACCTATGCATAAGGTGTGGGTTTTGCCAAGATGAACCTATGCATCCTATTGGATTGAGCTACCGGTCTGAATTTTAGTGTCAACACACCGGCATATACAAGGAAACCAAAGATCAACAATCTTAATTCTACATCAACTCAACCACCATATACAAGGGAACCATGAGTCGACTTTATTCAACACAATAATAATTTTCTTTTCTTTTTCTTTTTCACTATTTTTTTTTTAGACAACATGATTAGATATTTGGATCCAAGCGCATGCTTCTTTATCGGCATAGTATGTGATAGTTTCACTTGGATCCCGCATTCCACTCTTTGTTTAGGCGACGTGAGACAGGGACAACATTTCATACATACTTCTATCCAAGTGTCTTTTTTTATTCCTATTGGTCTAATTGGTTTTTTTTTTTAGAAACTCAATCACTCTATTTCATCCTAACGGTAATAATAATTGATGTTTAGTGACCCACCAAATCACTTAGATAACAATAGATAAATATGGAAAAATAAAAATAGATATTCGAGATATGGTAACAACTATCATATTATTTCTAACACTTGAATAATTTTGTCCTTTTAATTAATGGGTTCCTCAACTCCTCCAGCCAAAATGGTTCCATCCATTTAGATTGATAGTGTCATCCTAAAGGGACATATTTCTAGGTTTCGGAGTTTATAAAGCAATTATTATTTTTTTAAATAGAGGCAGAAAACAAACTATACAAACATATAAATGCTCCCCCACACTTAAACTTTACATTGTCCTCGATATAAATTGAATCGTCCAAAGAAAGTCAAGGTAGGAAATTCATAACATGGTATATATACATAATAAGAAAATAAATGCATGTTGAAAAAAACTCATTACTCCAACTCATAGCTATTTCGGAACAATAGAGGATAAACACTAAACAAGCTATTTAGTTAGCATCTAATCCCAACCCAGCCAATATATATACCTCATCGTTAAGAAAAAATTCCATCTACTTAGAAAGGCTAGTGTTTATTCTAAATTGTTCAAAAATCTCTAAAAGTTGGAGTTTTGATATGCAAATATCTAAAATAAGAAAAGAAAGAAAAAAGACTTATAAAAATAAAAATATAGAGATAGATACACAAAACCAATGGGTTGCCTCCCATTTAGCGCTTGGTTTCAAGTCGTCAGCCCGACATGCAAGTTGAATTCCCCACACACCAATAATCGGAAAAGTTGGGGATCCACCCATAGCACCTGTTTTGCAAACACTAGCTTCACACAAATATTAGTAATATAAAACAGAAACGAAGCTATTAACTGATAAAAGCTTTCCCAACACTTATTCTTGTCCACACTTGGAAGTGCATAAAGAATATAGAAGTCAGGTACTTCCACGGTGTCTTGTTCAAAAACCTGCATAGTATGAGAATCAAGTATCTCTAATGGCGGATATCGAGAAACAAAGTCATCTAACAATGTTCTCGAAGCGCATACATCCAAACCAATAAGAGGTAAAGGAGAAGAATCAATATGCAAAGGGTTAGACAAACCTCGCACAATCTCTTGTATTACGGAATCCTTTTCATCCTTGAAAAACTCGAGTGAATTATTCACCTCTTGTACATCATGGTCCTCTATCAAACCTTGAAAGCATTCTTCATCTGTTTCTTCCTTAACCAAAGTCTCGGCATCAATATCATCATTACAATCATATGCAAGCTCAATTGGGTCTTCCACAATATTGGTCATAGCGGTCACATTCTCAACATACTCCTATTTGTTGCAAGGTACATACTCCGCTGCGGATGCAATTATGTCCATAAGGAATTTCTTTAGAACACTAATTGAATCATCCTCAAGCTCTACCTTTTGAATAGGTTCTTAATCATTATAAAGATCAATGCTTGAGTAAGTTACACTATAGTGTCATCATATTCCTTTTCAACTTCACCTTGATCGCAAAAAGACTTCATTGTACACTCCTCGGGGATGTCACCATAAATTGGTTCAAGCGATGTATTTTCATAATCATCGTCACTATCATAATTATCATAAGATTGGCTACCACTTCCCAAAGATTGGCCTTTCGCAGAATTTTTGCTTGTCCTCTTTGCATTCTCCAATCCCTTGTCTTAAATTGGAAACACATTTTTGAAGCTCTGGAGTGATCCATTCAAATTTTGAAAATAGCATTCCATTTGTTGGTAAAGCTCATTCGACAAAGAAAAAGTTAGAATTACTTACTTCAAACATTACTAGTGCCAATTATCTTCCTTTGAATGGGTGAATGATCATAACTAATGATCGTAAATTGGGCCAAACATACTATGAGCGCAATCGGTCGATGAAACTGGTTCCATGCTTTGTTGTTTACAAATTGACTCCATTCTCACCATAAATCGTTGCATCTCATCTAACAAACTAGAAGAAATATTAAGAGAAATACAACTATTCACCCCTCTTTTGAGATTGCTCACTTACATAACCACCGTAAGAAGGTTGGAATGTATGAGAGTAACTAAAGGATCATTGGAGTATTGATCATAACCAAAGGATTGGTTTTGATTGCACTCCCATGAGAGTGTTAGTTGTCATATTGTTGTTGAGGTTGATAAATCAGACCCATTGTTAAATATTTCTGGCCACAAGAGAAATTGGTACTGAAATAAGAGTTCTCAAAACTATGGTTAAAAACCATAAATAAGAAAAAAATAACAAAAAATAAGAAACCAAAAACAAGTGACAACCGTTGCCTCCCAGAGCAATCGGCCTTAAATTTGATCGTTGTCGCAGCGCCAAAAATAAATTACACTTTCTTACTTCTCAAAATATAAATATAGCAAGGGAAAGAAAGGATCGTTCCCCGCAAAGAGGACTAGGTTGTCCAATATATTTTCGGTTCCTATAAATAACACAAAGATTTTTTCGATTTTTAATAAAGCGAAACAAATATAAAAGCAAGAAAAAAAATAAGCAAACAAATCAAATTTAGAGATGTTAGTTGGATTTCGTTTTCATTCACTAACATGCTTTCAAAACAATAAGTAGAATTGATATTTTAATCTCAACTTTATCAAAAGCCCTAGGATACCTTGATCGCAACATTCCAAGTAAATCTCCCTTTTGTCATCAACAAACACATTAAAGATGCTAGGTATGAGTTCTATCTAAGAGAACAACCTAACGTGTAAAAGAACTAATCAAGTTTAATTCCCTAGATGCTTTAAGTTACATGAAATCAGGCTAATCAAAGAACTCGAACGTGGAAATGCATTAATCCCATTTAACAAAGGTTATGGTTCACATATGGATCGCCAGGATTGCATCGCTACAAGCTATAACCATATTCATGCTTCTTGTAATTAGAATCTATCACTTTTAAACATAACAAACCCTAATCTAGCAATAGAGATGAAAAAAATCAATCGATTCTAGACTCGACCAAACAAGCTTCTAAATATTATAACAATATAAATCGATGAATCATAACTGATTATATGGAGACAAAACTAATTATCATATCCAAAAAAGCATATTATGTGAAATCCAATTATTCCATAACCAATAATAAAATTAAGTACTCATGTTAATGAGTTCATAACAAGAATAAAGAGAAGAGTTTTCATGTCTAAACCCCTAGAAACAAAGTAGAAGATGAGATAAGAGAGAAAAATCCTCTTTTTTATATGTTTCTCAATTTCCATGAGACACTCCTTCCAAAATTAGGTTTTGTCTTCAAAGTTCATTAGATAGAAATCCACCAAGCCCACAAGTGAGAAAACCGTGTAGAAATTACGTCCCCAAAACGTTCGCTAAAAATCGAGTCTTAGACGGAATCAGACATAGGCAACTGAGATTCTTCTCCGCGAAAAAATATTTCGTCAGGTCACCAATCAAACCACGTAAGACGGTCTATGCATTGTCAAGGGATTAAGGCAGAGTGAGTTAGCTTCTAGTCGAGCTGATTCGAACTTTCACAGTTATTCATCAAGATCGGTCATCGGACACTCATGCGATCAATCATTGGAGAATAAAAATTGACAGATTCTCCCTCGGTTTACGACAATTCTGAATAGGATAATTTCACTTCAATTACGCACACCCTAACATACATTTGTAGTTTTAAGTACCCGGTTGTTGCTCGTAATATCATTCATAGAACCATTATTTCAACAGTATCCCTTGCACAATTACCGACTTCACTAACTCCTCTTCTTAGTCGAGTTCATTAGGAGCATCATTACTACCCTACTTCGGCGGCTTAACACCGGATCACCCCGCATCTTCAAACATACCCATCCTCTGCCTCAATTCTCTTCTCAAACCTATTTTCTAAAGGATTCAACATCAGCGACAGCTCACCACCTTATTTATACTGATTTCATCCATCTCCTCCTTTCGATACCACCCATCTCTCCATGGCATGGACACTATAATCTTTCTTGAGAACCAACTTCAATTTACGCTCAATTTGACTCAAAAACATCAAATTATTCATTTTCCACCTAAGATTGGAACCAAACCTACTCTCAATTCATTCCATTCAACGTCAAGATCATCAACTACTTCTCCTTCTTCCCAGTTCAACCCATCTTCGATCTATCCTCCGATTCCAACGGCAGCCTAAGTTTAATTCCACAAACCCATCTTCTGCAACATCAATACACAAATCAGCCATGCATAGCAAGAACCAATCCATGTTACTTCTCTCGATTAATTCAATTCATCCCGAATCTCGAGAACCCATTCAATCTCGGGATATCAACAATTTCTCTGTCTCAATTTTGAATTCATCAGCATAACTCTTCATAAAAACTAACTGCGCAATTTCACATCATCTCGAGTTGTTGTTGAAACCCTAATTCACGACCAAAACTATCATCGGTGAAGACCCATATCATCAATACATCTTAGCCGCTACCACTACTCAAACTTCCATTTGCTTAATCTTCCTCTCTCAATTTCGGATATTCCATCTCCATCTCTCGACAATTGAATAAGCGGCATGACTTCGTTTCTTCTCTTTTCTTCTTCTCAATTTAGGTGAATGAGAGAAAATAATTGTGAAAGATTAATTTAGGGTTGTTTGTAAATTGGGGAGGATTCTGCCACCCTAGCTCTTTAGACAAGGTGCACCCAAATGGCAACCCCCTTAACCTGGCTCAGACCAGATATGGTACTCCTTAGGATTGAGTTTCCCAATCCCTTGGCTCGACTCCGCATAGCGTTCGCCATCGGAAATTACATTTTGCGATTACACTCAAATGTGATTTCCTCTTTTCTTCGTAAAACTCAAAGTACCTAATAACTTCAAAAAACGAAGGTAAAATACAAAATTCACAAGAAAATAAGAAGAAAGCATAAACAATAGATAATAAATAGGTGTATTTCACACATCAAATTCCCCACACTTAGACTTTGCTAGTCCTCGATCAAATCAAACAAAATAATTATAAAACATACATACAACTCCGTGACGTCGAGGCTACGATTAATTTTAGCATAAATAACAAGCCTTTGAACCCCTAGGTATCCCTAGTGGACGAGTTTTAGTCTCGTGAAGGTTTACAAGAGGTCTACCTACAAAACCTATATTTCCAACTCCGCTACCTATGACAAATCCATGAACGAATCCAAAATGGTTATTGGAGGAGGTACCTGATGCAAATCCAAATTAATATATATGTAAATTAAGCTCTATTAGAAAGTTGAACAAACCACAATACTCGGAATATGACTAACCACAATCACAATGAAAAGATTAAGAAGATGGATATAGAGGTAGATGTTTGTGAATGTTGACAAGTGATCGGTGTTTCCATATCTGTTGAAGGTCATGATGAACCTATGCATAAGTGTGGGTTTTGCCAAGATGAACCTATGCATCCTATTGGATTGAGCTACTGGTCGAATTATAGTGTCAACACACTGGCATATACAAGGGAACCAGTGATCAACAATCTTAATTCTACATCAACTCAACTGGCATATACAAGGGAACCATGAGTCGACTTTATTCAACACAATAATAATTTTTCTTTTTCTTTTTCTTTTTCACTATTTTTTTTTAGACAACATGATTAGATCTTTTGGATCCAAGCGCATGCTTCTTTATCGGCAAGTATGTGATAGTTGCCTTGGATCCTGCATTCCACGCTTGTTTAGGCGACGGAGACAGGGACAACATTTCACACATACTTCTATCCAAGTGTCTTTTTTATTCCGGTTGGTCTAATTGGTCGGTCTTTTTTTTTTAGCAACTCAATCACTCTATTTCATCCTAGCAGTAATAACAATTCGATGTTTAGTGACCCACCAAATCACTTAGATAACAATAGATAAATATGGAAAAATAAAAATAGAACGTGATATGGTGATATTCCGAGATATGGTAACAACTATCATATTATTTCTAACACTTGAATAATTCTGTCCTTTTAGTTAATGGGTTCCTCAACTCCTCCAACCAAAATGGTTCCATCCATTTAGA
Source organism: Papaver bracteatum (assembly GCA_023529315.1). Classification (NCBI taxonomy): domain Eukaryota; kingdom Viridiplantae; phylum Streptophyta; class Magnoliopsida; order Ranunculales; family Papaveraceae; genus Papaver; species Papaver bracteatum. The sequence continues at coordinate 10,649 of JAJJWX010003394.1, read as the reverse complement.
TTGATAGTGTCATCCTAAAGGCACATATTTCTAGGTTTCGAGTTATAAAGCAATTATTATTTTTTAAAGAGAGGCAGAAAACAAACTATACAAACATATAAATGCTCCTCCACACTTAAACTTTACATTGTCCTCAATATAAATTGAATCGTCCAAAGAAAGTCAAGGTAGGAAATTCATAACATGGTATATATACATAATAAGAAAATAAAATGCATGTTAAAAAACTCATTACTCCAACTCATAGCTATTTCGAACAATAGAGGATAAACACTAAACAAGCTATTTAGTTAGCATCTAATCCCAACTCAGCCAATATATATACCTCATCGTTAAGAAAAATTCCATCTACTTAGAAAGGCTAGTGTTTATTCTAAATTGTTCAAAAATCTCTAAAAGTTGGAGTTTTGATATGCAAATATCCAAAATAAGAAAATAAAGATAAAAGACTTATAAAAATAAAAAGATAGAGATAGATACACAAAACCAATGGGTTGCCTCCCATTTAGCGCTTGGTTTAAAGTCGTCACTCGACATGCAAGTTGAATTCCCATACACCAATAATCGGAAAAGTTGGGGATCCACCCATAGCACTGTTTTGCAAACACTAGCTTCACACAAATATTAGTAATATAAAACAGAAACGAAGCTATTAACCGATAAAAGCTTCCCCACACTTATTCTTGTCCACACTTGGAAGTGCATAAAGAATATAGAAGTCGGGTACTTCCACGGTTTCTTGTTCAAAAACTCGCATAGTATGAGAATCAAGTATCTCTAATGGAGGATATCGAGAAACAAAGTCATCTAACAATGTTCTCGAAGCACATACATTCAAACCAATAAGAGGTAAAGGAGAAGAATCAATATGCAAAGGGTTAGACAAACCTCGCACAATCTCTTGTATTACGGAATCCTCTTCATCCTTGAAAAACTCAAGTGAATTATTCACCTCTTGTATATCATGGTCCTCTATCAAACCTTGCAACCATTCTTCGTCTGTTTCTTCCTTAACCAAAGTCTCGGCATCAACATCATCATTACAATCATATGCAAGCTCAATTGGGTCTTCCACAATATTGGTCATAGCGGTCACATTCTCAACATACTCCTATTTGTTGCAAGGTACATACTCCGCTGCGGATGCAATTATGTCCATAAGGAATTTCTTTAGAACACTAATTGAATCATCCTCAAGCTCTACCTTTTGAATAGGTTCTTAATCATTATAAAGATCAATGCTTGAGTAAGTTACACTATAGTGTCATCATATTCCTTTTCAACTTCACCTTGATCGCAAAAAGACTTCATTGTACACTCCTCAGGGATGTCACCATAAATTGGTTCAAGCGATGTATTTTCATAATCATCGTCACTATCATAATTATCATAAGATTGGCTACCACTTCCCAAAGATTGGTCTTTCGCAGAATTTTGCTTGTCCTCTTTGCATTCTCCAATCCCTTGTCTTAAATTGGAAACACATTTTTGAAGCTCTTGGAGTGATCCATTCAAATTTTGAAAATAGCATTCCATTTGTTGGTAAAGCTCATTCGACAAAGAAAAAGTAGAATTACTTACTTCAGTATTACTAGGCCAATTATCTTCCCTTTGAATGGGTGAATGATCATAACTACGATCAGAAATTGGGCCAAACATACTATGAGCGCAATCGGTCGATGAAACTGGTTCCATGCTTTGTTGTTTACAAATTGACTCCATTCTCACCATAAATCGTTGCATCTCATCTAACAAACTAGAAGAAATATTAAGAGAAGCACAACTATTCACCCCTCTTTGAGATTGCTCACTTACATAACCACCGTAAGAAGGTTGGAATGTATGAGAGTAACTAAAAGGATACGTGGAGTATTGATCATAACCAAAGGATTGGTTTTGATTGCACTCCCCATGAGGGTGTTAGTTGTCATATTTTTGTTGAGGTTGATAACCGTACCCATTGTTCCAATATGCTCCGTCCATAGAAATTGGTACCTGAAATAAGAGTTCTCAAAACTATGGTTAAAAACCAGAAAATAAGAAAACCAGAAAAAAAATAAGAAACCAAAAACAAGTGACAACCGTTGCCTCCCCGGCAACGACGCCAAAATTTGATCGTTGTCGTAGGCGTCAAAAATAAATTACACTTTCTTACTACTCAAAATATAAATATAGCAAGGGAAAGAAAGGATCGTTCCCACAGAAAGGACTAGGTTGTCAATATATTTTCGGTTTCCTATAAATAACACAGGGATTTTTTTTTTCTGATTTTTAATAAAGCAAACAAATATAAAAGCAAGGAAAAAAATAAGCAAACAAATCAAATTTAAGAGATATTGGTTAAGGATTTCATTTTCATTCACTAACATGCTTTCAAAACAATAAGTAGAATTGATATTTAATCTCAACTTTTATCAAAAGCCCTAGGATACCTTGATCGCAAAATATCCCGCAAATCTCCTTTTGTCATCAACAAACACATTAAAAGATTTTAGTATGAGTTCTATCTAAGAGAACAACATAACGTGTAAAAGCACTAATCAAGTTTAATTCCCTAGATGCATTAAGTTCTATGAAATCAGGCCAATCAAAGCAATCGAACGTGGAAAACGCACTAATCCGATTTAACAAAGGTTATGGTTCACATATGATCATAAGGATGCATCACTACAAGCTATAACCATATTAATGCTACTTGTAATTAGGAATCTATCACTTTTACGTATAACAAAGCCTAATCTAGCAATAGAGATGAAAACAAACTCAATCGATTCTAGACTCGACCAAACAAGCATTCAAATCATATAACAATATAAACGATGAATCATAATCGATAATATGGAGACAAAACTAATCTATCATATCAAAAAGCATATTATGTGAAATCCAATTATTCCATAACCAATAATAAAATTAAGTACTCATGTTAATGGAGTTCATAACAAGAATAAAGAGAAGAGTTTTCATGTCTAAACCCTAGAAACAAAAGTAGAAGATGAGATAAGAGAGAAAAATCCTCTCTTTTTATATGTTTCTCAATTTCCATAAAGGACACTCCTTCCAAAATTAGGTTTTGTCTTCAAAGTTCATTAGATAGAAATCCACCAAGCCCACAAGTGAGAGAAACCTTGTAGAAATTCTGTCCCAAAAACGTTCACGAAAAACTAGAGTCTTGGACTGAATCCGTGACCGCCGCCAACCTGAGATTCTTCTCCGTTGAAAAAATATTTCGTCAGTCCATCGTCAAACTTAACAGTCAAGACGGTCTTCTGTTAGTCAAGGGATTCAAGGCCAAGAGTGAGTTAGCTTCTAGTCAGGCTGATTCAGCTTACTCACAGAGTTATTCATCAGTATCGGTCATCGGACTCGTCTGGATCGAATCATCGCCATCACCGAGTCGAATCATTGAGTATAAAAATTGACAGATTCTCCTCGGTTTTACGACAATTATCGAGCCGATCTGACTTCAATTCCTGCACACCTAACATACATTTGTAGTTTCATACCCAGTTGTTGCTACTGCAATATCATTCATAGAACCATTATTTCAGTTGCATCACTTGCACAATTACCAGCTTCACTAACTCCTATTCTTAGTCCGAGGTTCATTGGGAGCATCATTACTACCCTACTTCAAGTAGCAACACCAAGTATCACCCCGCAATCTCAAGCTCATACCCATCCTCTGCTACTCAATTCTCTTCTCAAACTTATTTTTCTGGATTCAACATCAACAGCAGCTCACTACCTTCTTTATACCCTGATTTCATCCATCTCCTCCCTTTCTCAGATACCACCCATCTCTCCATGGCAGGGACACTATAATGTTTCTTCAGAACCAACTTCAATTTCTGCTCAATTTGACTCAAAAACATCGATTTATTCTTCTTCATCACCTGAGTTTGGAACCAAACCCACTCTCAATTCATCTCAGATTCAACGTCAGCATCATCAACTACTTCTCCTTCTTCCAGATTCGAACCCATCTTCGATTTATCCTCCAGCTCCAACAGCAGACTGTTTTCAATTCCACAAACCCATCTTCGCAACATCAATACACAAATCAACCCTTCATAGCAGCAAACCAATCCATGTTACTTCTCTGATTAATTCAATTCATCTGAATCTCAAGAACCCATTCAATCTCAGATATCAACAATTTCTCTGTCTCAATTTTGAATTCATCAGCGAGAACTCTTCATAAAAACTTTGTCTGCAATTTCACATCATCTCGAGTTGTTGTTGAAACCCTAATTCACGACCAAAACTATCATCAGTGAAGACCCATATCGTAATTCAATACATCTTAGCCGCTACCACTACTCAAACTTCCATTTTCTGCTTAATCTTCCTCTCTCAATTTCAGATATTCCATCTCCATCTCTCAGAAAATTGAATAGCAGCAAGACGGCTGCTTCTCTTTTCTTCTTCTCAATTTCAGTGAATGAGAGAAAATAATTGTGAGAAGATTAATTTAGGGTTGTGGTTGTAAATTGGGTCGGATTCTACCACCTCAGCTCTTTAGACAAGGTGCACCCAAATGGAAACCCCCTTAACCTTGGCTCGACTGTATTTGGTACTCCTTCGGATTGAGTTTCCCTTAACCTTGGCTCGACTCAGATAGAGTTCGCCATCTGAAATGACATTTTTGCCATTCTACTCAAATGGGGTGATTTCTTCTTCTTTTCCTTCGTGCGACTCCAAAGTACCTAATAACTCAAAAACGAAGGTAAAATACAAAATTCACTAGAAAAATAGCAAAGAAAGCATAAACAATAGATAATAAATAGGTGTTTTAGACACCTATCAAATTCCCCCGTACTTAAACTTTGCTAGTCCTCGAGCAAATCAAACAAAATAATTATAAAACATACATACAACTCCGTGTCTTCGAGGCTACAATTAATTTTAGCATAAATAACAAGCCTTTGAACCCCTAGTTGTACCTAGTGGACGAGTTTTAGTCTCGTGAAGGTTTACAGGAGGTCTACCTACAAAACCTATATTTCCAACTCCTGCTACCTGTGACAAATCAATGAACGAATCCAAAATGGCTACTGGAGGAGGTACCCTGGTGCGAATCCAATTTAATATATATGTAAATTAAGCTCTATTAGAAAGTTGAACAAACCACAATACTCGGAATATGACTAACCACAATCACAATGAAAAGATTAAGAAGATGGATATAGAGGTAGATGTTTGTGAATGTTGACAAGTGATCGGTGTTTCCTATATCTGTTCAAGGTCAAGATGAACCTATGCATAAGGTGTGGTTTTGCCAAGATGAACCTATGCATCCTATTGGATTGAGCTACTTGATCTGAATTATAGTGTCAACACACTGGCATATACAAGGGAACCAGTGATCAACAATCTTAATTCTACATCAACTCAACCTGCATATATAAGGGAACCAGGAGTCGACTTTATTCAACACAATAATAATTTTTCTTTTCTTTTTCTTTTTCACTATTTTTTTTTTAGACAACATGATTAGATCTTTTGGATCCAAGCGCATGCTTCTTTATCAGCAAGTATGTGATAGTTGCCTTGGATCCTGCATTCCACGCTTGTTTAGGCGACGGAGACAGGGACAACATTTCACACATACTGCTATCCAAGTGTCTTTTTTTTATTCCGGTTGGTCTAATTGGTCGGGTTTTTAGTTTTTTTTAGCAACTCAATCACTCTATTTCATCCCAGCAGTAATAACAATTCGATGTTTAGTGACCCACCAAATCACTTAGATAACAATAGATAAATATGGAAAAATAAAAATAGAACGTGATATGGTGATATTCCGAGATATGGTAACAACTATCATATTATTTCTAACACTTGAATAATTTGTCCTTTTAGTTAATGGGTTCCTCAACTCCTCCAGCCAAAATGGTTCCATCCATTTAGATTGATAGTGTCATCCTAAAGGCACATATTTCTAGGTTTCGAGTTTATAAAGCAATTATTATTTTTTTTAAAGAAAGGATAAAACAAACTATACAAACATATAAATGCTCCTCCACACTTAAACTTTACATTGTCCTCAATGTAAATTGAATCATCCAAAGAAAGTCAAGGTAGGAAATTCATAACATGGTATATATACATAATAAGAAAATAAAATGCATGTTAAAAAACTCATTACTCCAACTCATAGCTATTTCGAACAATAGAGGATAAACACTAAACAAGCTATTTAGTTAGCATCTAATCCCAACTCGACCAATATATATACCTCATCGTTAAGAAAAATTCCATCTACTTAGAAAGGCTAGTGTTTATTCTAAATTGTTCAAAAATCTCTAAAAGTTGGAGTTTTGATATGCAAATATCCAAAATAAGAAAATAAAGATAAAAGACTTATAAAAATAAAAAGATAGAGATAGATACACAAAACCAGTGGGTTGCCTCCCATTTAGCGCTTGGTTTAAAGTCGTCAACTCGACATGCAAGTTGAATTCCCATACACCAATAATCGGAAAAGTTGGGGATCCACCCATAGCACCTGTTTTGCAAACACTAGCTTCACACAAATATTAGTAATATAAAACAGAAACGAAGCTATTAACCGATAAAAGCTTCCCCACACTTATTCTTGTCCACACTTGGAAGTGCATAAAGAATATAGAAGTCGGTACTTCCACGGTTTCTTGTTCAAAAACCTGCATAGTATGAGAATCAAGTATCTCTAATGGAGGATATCGAGAAACAAAGTCATCTAACAATGTTCTCAAGCACATACATTCAAACCAATAAGAGGTAAAGGAGAAGAATCAATATGCAAAGGGTTAGACAAACCTCGCACAATCTCTTGTATTACTGAATCCTCTTCATCCTTGAAAAACTCAAGTGAATTATTCACCTCTTGTATATCATGGTCCTCTATCAAACCTTGCAACCATTCTTCGTCTGTTTCTTCCTTAACCAAAATCTCAGCATCAACATCATCATTACAATCATATGCAAGCTCAATTGGGTCTTCCACAATATTGGTCATACCGGTCACATTCTCAACATACTCCTCTTTGTTACAAGGTACATACTCCATTGTGATGCAATTATGTCCATAAGGAATTTCTTTAGAACACTCATTGCATCATCCTCAAGCTCTACCTTTTGAATAGGTTCTTGATCGTTATAAAGATCAATGCTTGAGTAAGTTACACTATAGTGTCATCATATTCCTTTTCAACTTCACCTTGATCGCAAAAAGACTTCATTGTACACTCCTCGGGGATGTCACCATAAATTGGTTCAAGCGATGTATTTTCATAATCATCGTCACTATCATAATTATCATAAGATTGGCTACCACTTCCCAAAGATTGGTCTTTCGCATAATTTTGCATGTCCTCTTTGCATTCTTCAATCCCTTGTCTTAAATTGGAAACACATTTTTGAATCTCTTGGAGTGATCCATTCAAATTTTGAAAATAGCATTCCATTTGTTGGTAAAGCTCATTCGACAAAGAAAAAGTAGAATTACTTACTTCAGTATTGCTAGGCCAATTATCTTCCCTTTGAATGGGTGAATGATCATAACTACGATCAGAAATTGGGCCAAACATACTATGAGCGCAATCGGTCGATGAAACTGGTTCCATGCTTTGTTGTTTACAAATTGACTCCATTCTCACCATAAATCGTTGCATCTCATCTACCAAACTAGAATAAATATTAAGAGAAGCACAACTATTCACCCTCTTTGAGTTGCTCACTTACATAACCACCATAAGAAGGTTGGAATGTATGAGAGTAACTAAAAGGATACGTGGAGTATTGATCATAACCAAAGGATTGGTTTTGATTGCACTCCCATGAGGGTGTTAGTTGTCATATTGTTGTTGAGGTTGATAACCGTACCCATTGTTCCAATATGCTCCGTCCATAGAAATTGGTACCTGAAATAAGAGTTCTCAAAACTATGGTTAAAAACCAGAAAATAAGAAAAACAGAACAAAAATAAGAAACCAAAAACAAGTGACAACCGTTGCCTCCCGAACGACGCCAAAATTTGATCGATGTCGTATGCGTCAAAAATAATTCACACTTTCTTACTACTCAAAATATAAATATAGCAAGGGAAAGAAAGGATCGATCCCACAAAGAGGACTAGGTTGTCAATATATTTTCGGTTTCCTATCAATAACACAGGGATTTTTCTGATTTTTATAAAGCAAACAAATATAAAAGCAAGGAAAAATAAGCAAACAAATCAAATTGAAGAGATATTGGTTAAGGATTTCGTTTTCATTCACTAACATGCTTTCAAAACAATAAGTAGAATTGATATTTAATCTCAACTTTTATCAAAAGCCCTAGGATACCTTGATCGCAAGAATATCCCGCAAATCTCCTTTTGTCATCAACAAACACATTAAAAGATGCAGTATGAGTTCTATCTAAGAGAACAACCTAACGTGTAAAAGCACTAATCAAGTTTAATTCCCTAGATGCATTAAGTTCTATGAAATCAGGCCAATCAAAGCAATCGAACGTGGAAAACGCACTAATCCGATTTAACAAAGGTTATGGTTCACATATGATCATAAGGATGCATCACTACAAGCTATAACCATATTCATGCTACTTGTAATTAGGAATCTATCACTTTTACGTATAACAAACCCTAATCTAGCAATAGAGATGAAAACAAACTCAATCGATTCTAGACTCGACCAAACAAGCATTCAAATCATATAACAATATAAACGATGAATAATAATCGATAATATGGAGACAAAACTAATTTATCATATCAAAAAACATATTATGTGAAATCCAATTATTCCATAACCAATAATAAAATTAAGTACTCATGTTAATGGAGTTCATAACAAGAATAAAGAGAAGAGTTTTCATGTCAAAACCCTAGAAACAAAAGTAGAAGATGAGATAAGAGAGAAAATCCTCTCTTTTTTATATGTTTCTCAATTTCCATAAAGGACACTCCTTCCAAAATTAGGTTTGTCTTCAAAGTTCATTAGATAGAAATCCACCAAGCCCACAAGTGAGAGAAACTCGTGTAGAAATTATGTCCCAAAAGCGTTCACGTAAAAACTAGAGTCTTGGATTGAATCCGTGATCGGCAATAACTGAGATTCTTCTCCGTTGAAAGAATATTCGTCAGTCCACCATCAAACTTAACATCAAGACGGTCTTGTTAGTCAAGGGAGTCAAGGCAAAGAGTGAGTTAGCTTCTAGTCAATCGAGTCGGCTGATTCGACTACTCACTCGAGTTATTCATCAGATGATCGGTCATCGGATTCGTCTGGATCGATCATCGCCAATCGCAAGTCGAATCGCTTGAGTATAAAAATTGATAGATTCTCTCGTTTTACGACAATTATCGAGGCCGATCTGACTTCAATTCCTTGCACCTAACATACATCTATAGTTTCATACTCAGTTGTTGCTACTTGCAATATCATTCATAGAACCATTATTTCAGTTGCATCACTTGCACAATTACCACCTTCACTAACTCCTATTCTTAGTCCGAGGTTCATTGGGAGCATCATTACTACCCTACTTCAAGAAGAACACCAGATATCACCCCGCAATCTCAAAGCTCATACCCATCCTCTGCTACTCAATTCTCTTCTCAAACTTATTTTTCAGATTCAACAACAATAACAGACTCACTTCACCTTCTTTATACCCGATTTCATCCATCTCCTCCTTTCTCGTATACCACCCATCTCTCCATGGCGGGGACACTCATAATGTTTCTTGAACCAACTTCAATTTCTGCTCAATTTGACTCAAAACATCGATTTATTCTTCTCGTCACCTGAGTTTGGAACCAAACCACTCTCAATTCATCTCAGATTCAACGTCAGCATCATCAACTACTTCTCCTTCTTCCAGCATTCGAACCCATCTTCGATCTATCCTCCAGTCCAACAGCAAAGACTGCTTTTCAATTCCACAAACCCATCTTCCGCAACATCAATACACAAATCAACCCTTCATAGCATCAAACCAATCCATGTTGCTTCTCGCTTCATTCAATTCATCTAATCTCAAGAACCCATTCAATCTCAGATATCAACAATTTCTCTGTCTCAATTTTGAATTCATCAGCAATAACTCTTCATAAAACTTTTCTTCAATTTCACATCATCTCGAGTTATTGTTGTAACTCTAATTCACTCGACCAAAACTATCATCATGAAGACCCATATCGTAATTCAATACATCTTAGCCGCTACCACTACTCAAACTTCCATTTTCTGCTTAATCTTCCTCTCTCAATTTCAGATATTCCATCTCCATCTCTCAGACAATTGAATAGCTGCAAGACAGACTGCTTCTCTCTCTTCTTCTCAATTTCAGTGAATGAGAGAAAATAATTGTGAGAAGATTAATTTAGTGGTTGTGGTTGTAAATTGGTCGGATTCTCGCCATCCTCAGCTCTCTTATAGACAAGGTGCACCCAAATGGCAACCCCCCAACCTTGGCTCGACTGTATATGGTACTCCTTAGGATTGAGTTTCCCCTTAACCTTGGCTCGACTCCAGATAGCGTTCGCCACTGAAATGACATTTTTGCCATTCTACTCAAATGGGGTGATTTCCTCTTCTTTTCTTCGTGCAACTCCAAAGTACCTAATAACTCAAAAACGAAGGTAAAATACATAATTC